>CM014271.1:54893633-54907622 GCA_004135705.1 Alloteropsis semialata
GCCCCGCTCGCCCAATGCAAGCGCGAGAAGGAGCGGGAGAAAGGAGGGAGGCGAGCGGTGTCGGGCGAGGCGGGCCGGCCGGAGGCGAGCGGCGTGCGCGGGAGCACGGCGAGCGCAAGGTGTGTGGAGGGGCTCTCGCGGAGGCCGTCGGGACCTCCGCTGCAGGAGTCCGCCGGGAGCGCCGCCGCCCCATTGCCTGCCCTGTTATGGCCGCCGTCGCGCGGCCGCGCAAGGCCGGGGCTGGGCCCTGCCCTGCCGCCGCGACCAGAGGCGCATGGAGGCGGCCGGCCACCGGGCTGGACAACGCACAGGAGGAGGCGGGCGGCCGCCGGTTCTAGGAGGCCGCCGGGACCGGAGAGGAGAAGATGGAAAATTTGCAGGGCTTTTTTGCATATATTCATGCCATTAGGCGCCCCGTCAAGAGGTATGGACCTAAGTGGCACAACTTAACAAGTTCAGGGTGCCAGATTTCGATTTTGCGAGTTCGTGGACCTAAGTGGCACATCGGGACAAGTTCGAGGGCCGCTGGTGTATTTAACTCATTTTTTTACGATTTTTCAAAAATAGCTCATGGGTGGCAGATTTTGCAAATCTGTCATCCAACCGCCGTATCATATGGCTGCCGCCAAATGATACTTTGGCAAGACGATGTAACCGCCGATTCAAACGGCGGTTAGATAAACCGCCGTTTGAACCGCTGGTTTAATAAACCGCTGAACCATCTGGCGGTTTTTTCAAACCGCCAAATGAAACTGCGGTTTCATAAACCGCCTTTCCATTTGGCGGTAACTATTTCTAATTAATTTTTTCTATAGTTAAATTGTTTAATTGTTTAAAATTATTATTTCCTGGTTGAAATTGTTTAAGGTTATTAATTTTTATATTAATAATCATATATTATGTTTTTCTTTTTATATAGGTAAATTGTTTGAAAATTGTTTAATTGTTTAAAATTGTTATTTTCTGGTTGAAAATTTTTTAAGGTTATTATTTTTTATATTAATAATGATATATTCTGTTTTTTCTGACTGACTGCAACAAACACATCCCACGGATTCAATGGCCCACACCATCTCCTTCCTGTGACTACAACAAACACACCTCACGGATTCAATGGCCCACACCATGTCCTTCCTGAGTGACTGCAAAAACACACCACACGGATCCATTGGCCCACTGGCTGGGGTACTTGGTGGCGTGGCCTATTAATATCGCGCTCATTCATCCACTTGAACCCACATCACAAAAACCAAAATGGCTGACCAGAGTGGGAGTGGGTCTAGATATAGAAGGCAAGGTGGGTTCATGCATCTACGCCGGGAGATGGAAGCCATGGAGGGAGCTCCTCGCAATGATCCAGACAGATCTATCCTTGCTGCCAACCAGAGGCCAAAGGATGAGATCCCACCCGAGTGCTATTGTGGCATGAACAGCGGGATGGCTATCTCATTCGAAGAAGGCACATATGGGAGGAGGTACTGGTGTTGCCAGAGGATCCATGAGATAACAAACAGTTCGCAGGTAATGAACTCAAAGGATGAAATGTTGATTGTTTGTAGTACTAATATTGTTATCATTTTTTTTATGAATTGACACAGGGAGGCAGAAGGACTGCTACACCGGACACCAGGGCATGTCACTTCACCGAATGGATCGAGGACTCCATCAGTTGGAAGGACCAGATGCGCTGGGACGAGATGAAGATGAGAGCCGAGGAAGGACGACAGGCGGCACAAAGGGCTAAAGCTAATAGACTTGCCGAAGAGCAATTCAGGAATGATATTGAAGAAATTAGGAAGAAATTTCGTGAGAAAAGGGATTCATGAGGTCCCTGAAGTCATCTGCCAGGCTATTCTAAATTCCCTAAGGCATGTTAGGTTTAGGATGAGTCATGATAATTGTGTCGCATCACGTGCCAATGCAAAATGTAATGCAATTTAAATTCAATGAAAGCCAAAGGCAATTCAATGCAGTGATGTGTTGTCTTTTCTGTGCATTCGAAGAAAGTACATAAGATGGACCCTAAGCGGACACATTACCTTATATGACAATATTTACTTGTTTGTAAATGCTTCAAAAAGAGGGGAAGTTCTGCCGAAATTTTTGGTGATTGTTTTGTGAAGATTCAATGGAAGGCAGAGCAATTCAATGCAGTAATGTGGGCCATTCAATCTGTGTGTTGTGTTTCTTGCAGTCACTCAAAAATGTGAAGGTGTGGGCCATTCAATCCGTGTGTTGTGTTTCTGTAGTCACTTAAATCTGAGACGGTGTGGGCCATTGAATCCAAGGGGTGTGTTTCTTGGAGTTCCCTGGTATTAGTCCCCTTCCACCTATATATACGCATAGTTGTGTGCATTGCTGCTTACTTCAGAACAGGAGAAGGGTTCTTGTGTAGTACAAATGTCTGGAGGGTCATCTAGTGGGAAGGGTTTCAGTGCTGGAAGAGGAAAGGGGGGAAGGAAGGGACCTCCCATTGTGTGGGAGGGGTCTGTTGGTCCTCGATTCTTTGGGGAACCAGTGTATGAGTTTCCGGTCGAGAGCAAAAGTGATTTCAGCAAAGAATCCCCTCTTAGAGGATATGATACCCGGAATGAAGATTGGCCAAAATGCATGCATGGTGAGGACTGCTTAGTTCAGATGGAGACCGAGGGGGACAATGGAGGTCGTCGTTTCTTCAAATGCCCACGAGCATGGGTAATCTCTATTAATATTTATTTCATACATATGTGTATGTTCCTTTCCCGCACTCATTTACTTGGCTTATTTCTTGTAGTGTTCCAACGCTCCAGAAAATTGTGGGTTCGCTAGGTGGGTTGACCCTGCTCCAATTCATACCGCCACCGCTGCCATCAACAGGATAATACTATGGAGAAGGTGCCACCTAGTTTGCTATGTGGGGCCACTACTAGGAGTAATCAATGTTAGGTTTCAATTCCCTAATACATGTTAGGTTTCAATTTCCTAAGGCGTATTAGGTTTAGTTATGAAAGGACCTAGTTACCCTTGTTCGGTAAAAGTCCTCACATGCCATTTATGCGTGTTTATTTATGTGCCTGCAGCAATTCGTTTGTCTTGAATTCGTATTTGACATTTCCATACTCATTTGAGGTCATAAACATATTGTTGACACAATATTGCACATGGTGGTCAAAGATACGAGAATCGAATGATAAATGAAGTACATCACAATGCAATATAAGGTCCATAATAAAGGTTCTATGAAAACCGAAGTACAACACATCACAATATTAAGTCCAGTACATACCAACATAATAAAAGGTGCAAGACATGGCAACCATACAACTAGCAAACTACTGAGTGCACCAAGGCCACTTTCCTTTTCTCAAAGCATCGGGATTCTCCACCAAAGTAGCTTTCGCACGTCGGGCACGCTCAAGCTTCTTCTCCCTCTCCTCCCTAGCTTGAGTTTGGAGCCTCCTTTGAAATTCCGCTACCCGTTCCTTTTCTGCTGCCTCAGCTTGACGCCTCCTCTCCATACGCTCCTTGCACTCCACCTCCCACTGTTTCTGCTCCTCCAGCCATTCCTTGTCTTCCTGTTTGATCTCAGTGTCGATCCACTGCTCAAAATCACAGAGCGGGGGAGGGGTCTGCAAATAAAAAATGCACATTTCAAAACTGTCATGCACCGAATTAAACAATCATCATGTCAAACAAATTAAGCAATAACAATTTCTCACCAACAAGCCAATCATAACTTGGCGACGTGTAGGCTCAAATTCATAGTTCGCGCACATCCAGTACCTCTGCCTAAAGGTTTCCTCTTCATCGGACTTGGCGACCTTGCAATCATCACCGCAAAAGCACATAGGCACGGGAACACCAGCAGGCAGCGGCAAGACCGCATATACACTTCCAAAGCGATGACTATTACAAAAGAAATTACATAAGACTGACCCTAAGAAACAACACAAATTAACGGCACAAATTTATACGATGTATTGGACATTACCTTGGCTGACAATATTTACTTGTTTTACCACGCCTCGGCATCCTAAGATCCATTGAAACACATATTAAACATTGGTTGAATATGTCAAATATCACTAACTATAATATCAGCCAACTATAATATTAGTTAATCTAATATCACTACAGTAATTAAATCTAATATAAAAAAATTAATTCACTACATCTAATATCACTAAAACTAATATCAGTACATCTAATATCACTAAAACTAATATCAGTACATC
The DNA here is from genome assembly GCA_004135705.1 of Alloteropsis semialata. Classification (NCBI taxonomy): domain Eukaryota; kingdom Viridiplantae; phylum Streptophyta; class Magnoliopsida; order Poales; family Poaceae; genus Alloteropsis; species Alloteropsis semialata. The sequence goes on from CM014271.1 coordinate 54,897,848, forward strand.
TAATATCGCTGACACTAATATCACTACATCGAATATCACTAAAACTAATATCAGTACATCTAATATCAGTAAGTAATTCCATAATAAAGCTACAACTATGAGTTCGGATTTTACCTGAAACCGATAAGCAGAACCGGCAGGGCTTCGCCGCTGAATCTCCCTCTCCCTCACTCCCTCACTCAAACCCTAGTTTTTCTTTTTTCTGATTTACAATGAGATTTCCAACTGAATTTAGGGCTTTATATAGGAGCTACCGCCGTGCGCCGGGCTGCTACCGCCGAATGAAACGGCGGTTAGATTGCGCGGGCCCACGTGCCGAACCCTACCGCCGTTTCAACCGGCGGTTAGGTTACCGAAAATAATTTCAAAATTTGTTTAAAATCTAACCGCCGATTCAAACGGCGGTTTATCTAACCGCCGTTTGAATCGGCGGTTATATCGTCTTGCCGCCATATCATTTGACGGCAGCCATACGATACGGCGGTTGGGTGACAGATTTGCAAAATCTGTCACCCATGAGTTGTTTTTGAAAAATCGTAAAAAAAATTAAAAAAAAAATCTATTTTCTCGTCGTCTTGTTTTCTGTCTCTTTTGACGAAGAAAATGTTGGCTTTGTCTATGTGATCATCTGGAGCTTGAGTTTGTGCAATGACCCTGGCCCTGGTCGCCGGGCGAGCAGGAGCAGCGCCGCCGCACGATGACGCTTGCTGTGAGTGAACCGACCAAATTAAACCCATTTAATCAAGTGCCTTCTATTGGCCAACTCAATTAAAGGAGCCTAATCCCGGTAGTCCTTGAGATGTGTCATGAGCAAGCCCAGGATTTATACACACCTCACAAAGCACAACATAGTGAAACATCATCACAATACAACATTCCACACATGTGTTCACATACATAAAGAGGTTCAAGTTATTACATAACCAAGTTCAGAGTTTTAACAGCGGAAAGTCTACATCGCACTAATACGATAATCCAAAGGCAATATATAAGAGAGTCCACACTATATGCCGATAGTGCCTCTCCATATAAACCACCGGCCGTCACTCCCTACCCGCGCCTCCGTCCGCGGGGTAGAAGAAGTCAAACACGGCCTCCGGCTGCGCATCACCTGCATCAACTTAACGGTAATACTGTGAGTACAAAGGTACTCCACAGGACTTATCCACGTAAGGTATATGTACCCGACTCCAAGGAATATGCATATGGATAAATAGCAAGGGAGGATTGGATAATTAATTTTGCATAAAAGTCTCTACTTTTTGATGAAGTTATAATAAGCAAAAGACATGGCATTCTAAGCTACTCTAGACCATTCATCAATACAATTGCAAAAATAATAAAGTGTGATCATGTGACATGAGCTCAATCTTCCATGAACTCCCTTCCGAATACCTATGTTAAAGCGAACCTCATAGAGCGTGCTCAATGACCGAGAGCACGGCTATTGCAATAGATTAATACCCTGCAGTGGTGTACAACTGGAACCACACGGAACAAGGCTTTCCACCATACCTTAGGCCGAGGGTAAGCGTCGACTCATATCCCAACCTTTCATATGCCCGCCCCAAACGCCCATACCGGCATCCGGTAATAGATAGATGCCCTAGAATCCGCTAGAGACACCTCATCCCAATCCGGACATACGAGAAGGGTGACCCGGGCGACTTATACTATTTAGCTTACATTGCCAATTCAAGTATGTGGTTTGTACGAATAAGTGCTCAAGAGACCGGCGACAATCCATATCCCTATCCGACTTAGCAAGTCTCCACACTTGCTCAAGTCCCGAGTCATCATTCATAGTTGCTCATCTTTTAACCATTCATAGCTACTAGGTAGTTAATTTATCAAACACCCTATAGCTCGCAAGTGGTGGTGACCTTGTCACCTCTTGACTTCTACCATAGCTAAGCATGGCTAAGCAATATGATCGTGACACCTAGCAAGCATACTCTTCTAAAAGGATTGAACTTAATCAAGGAGGATCATGCATCAAATGGGTTCTACTCAAGCATAGTATATAACCATAACAAATGCACAAGCAAGACTCATAAATATAATTTGATCCAAAATAAGGATAGATATGCTTAGTAAGGTGCCTATCTTGAGGCTCGGCTGGGATGTCGTCGGAGAAGGCCTCCGGCTCGGGATCCGCCTCCTCAACCTCCGGTGCTTCGTCCTCTACACGAATGCAATGATGCTTGATAAATAAACATGCCATGAATGATTGCAATGATGCATGGAATGATATGGTAAACAATGCATAAACATGTATAAAGCATCTCTAAATAAGCTTGGTACATAACATAAGTGTAGGTGAAGCAACCCTAAATGTATAGGTGCTGGACGAGCAGCAGCGGACTGTCCGCGCCCAGGTGGCAGACTGTCCGGCCATAATGGCGGACTGTCCCGCGGACCGTTTGGGTACAAGTGCGGACCATTATGGTGAAAAAGAACCGATTCAGGACAAATTTTTGGCATAAGGGCGGACTGTCCGCGGTCCAGGGGCGGACCGTCCGCAGTACAAAAATCAGCATTCGCAGAAACAGCTATAACTTCTGTTCCGGGGCTCGGAATGACCTGCGGACTGTCCGGGGATCAAGTGCGGACCGTCTGCAGTTCAAAGGTGCTGCGCGACACAGAAAAGTGCATAGGCTCTGGTGGGAAACTTTCGTGAACGGCGGACCGTCCGCGCCCAGTGGGCGGACTGTCCGTGACTGTGGCCGAGGCTCGCCGGCGAGATCGCCGCTGGCGACTCCGGCGACCAAATGGGATGGGGTTTGTTGCTATAGACTCCTGGGAATATGGGGAGTAAGGTTTGACAAATGTATTTGACATGCACTAAGTTTTCAAAGCTCTAGGTCATCAATGATGATTGAATCCAATGGGGATCAAGAACTCAATCCTAGGGCAATGTCTATGGATCGGGGGATGGGGTAGCTCACCGGTGGCGAGAGTGACTCCAGTGAGGTGCCATGGGCTGGAGTAGAGCGGCCTTGGGGAAGCTTGGGGCGTCCTTGGCTTGAAGCTTGAGGAAGGGGATGAAGATGGAGGAAGAAGAGCTTGGGGAAGCTCCTAGCTCCAACTTCGAGGATGAGGACGAGGTCGTGGTGGTGCGGCGCAGCTCGGACGACGCTCCGGCGTGGTGGAGGGCTTCAATGGTGGGAGAGCTCCACCATGGTTGAAGGTTAGAGAGAGGAAGCTTCTTGGGTGAGTGTCGGTTTTTTATACCGGCTAGCCTACTATGGGGGGTCCCTAAGTAGTCGAGTTGTTCGTGGGGGCCTCGCCGGAACCAGAAGCACGATGGTGAACACGAGACGATTTAGACAGGTTCAGGCCGCCTCGAGTAGAGAGCGTAATACCTTACGTCCTGTATGGTGGATCTTCTCGTATTGATGGTATGATTTTACAAGGGGTCCCTGCCTCACCTTATATACTCGGGAGACAGGGTCTACAAGGCAAGAAATACAAACTCCTAGTCGGATACAATACACAGAGTCCTAACATGAGTAGGCCGGGTTGTTTCCCAGTACCCGACTAGTTTCCTTAAGCTGTACGCTCCTTCCTTGTATCAGTCAGGGTTGCCGGCCCAATTTCCTAACGGGACTGTGGCCCATGAGGACTCCCATGGATCCTGGACCGTCAAGCCCTCGAGCGTCTTCATGTCTTCACGCCTGCCGGGTTGTTTCTCAACAGTTTCAGCATCAGCCGAGTTGTTTCCTCGTCGTCTTGCTTGTTGAAAACCTTCAGAAGTGAACATGATGTGCTCTTTTGCCGACTTCTTTTGCAGCCAGCCCCCGGGCCTTGGTTTATGAACCAAGATTGATGCAAAAACTTCCCCATTTACTATAATGGTGTCCAGCTTTTGAAAAATATGGACCCATTATGGGTCTAGCCCCCGAGCCTAGAAATGTTTTCAAAGATTAAAAACAATTTCAGGGTCTTTATTGAAAAAACTTTCCAAAAGAAATATACTATTTCCCCCCAGCCCCCAAGCTTAAAGCAGATGACAATAAGCTTAAAGACTTCTGTTGAAATATGTATATTCTTTGATGTGGAAATAAATCCTATTAAGCATCAGCCCCGAGAATGAAAATTCATCGGAAAATGACCTAGCTCGTTAGGAAATGGCCGCACAAATATGCATCTGGTTTGTAACCGCGAATACATAAGTGTTGGCGTATTTTGGAAAACGGGTTACAGAGAATACGCTTAGGGTTACCGCTTCAATCTTATAAGACAGAGGGTGAACCGTTCGTATTCTCCTCCCCGCCGCCGTCGCTTTCACTACTGAAATCCTCAAACTCTTTTCGCCTCCGCGCGCAATCTGCAATCCACTCAAGCCCCATTTGAGAATTAATCAAGAATCTCGTCTGGCAAGATGGGTCGCAAACCTGCTTCCAGCAAGGCCACTGAGAGCAAATCCGCCACAAGCAAAAAGAAATCCAAGATCCCAATCACCGATATGCCAATGTTCAAGAACTCTCCTGCGCTGGCTCTCACCTGGAAGCCATCCAAGGCTACAGATGAGATGGTGCAGGGTCTTGTGGAGCAAGGCTACCTGCTGGACAAGTCAATCTCCTGTTGGCGCACCGATGCTGGTAAGGCCTGGCCCTTCGAAGAAATCCACGAAATCGTGGTTTTTGTCGCTTTTTATGAACGCGGTTTCGCCCTCCCCGCTCATGATTTTCTCCAAGGGCTTCTTTCTTACTACAAATTGGAATTGGTCCATCTCAATCCCAATTCAATTCTTCAAATTTCTCTCTTCATTCATCTCTGCAAAACCTTTTTGGGGATCGATCCCCACTTCAATCTGTTCCGCTGCCTCTTCCGTGTGAAGGCCACCCCAGACAAAGTAGTCGGCGGGGCCGGATTTCAGTTGCGTCAGGGCATGAAGAACGTCTACTTCGATTTCAAGATGAACGACTCCATTAAAGACTGGAATGACAAGTGGTTCTATGTAGAGAATCAGCCCCCGAGGCTATCCAAGCACTCCGGTCATCTCCCTCGGCCGCAAGATTCATGGAATGAATCCCTCGATAGAGATAAGGTCGACGGAATCTCCAGGCTCATCAAGATGATCGCTGCGCTGAAAGATCAAGGCCTAACCGCCATCGGGATCGCCAGCTCATTCTTGCGCCGGCGCGTACAACCCTGCCAGAAGCGGGTGCACGCTGGCTATGAGTATACTGGCTCCGAAGACCCGACCAGGATCTCCACCAGCGATTTGTCGTCAGATGAAGTCGCCGTCCGCGTCCAGGCACTCTTCATGGATGCCCAAGATCTGCCACGCCGGGTACCCGAGTACTCGGCAAGTCGTCCGTCATCATTGGTAAGCTTGAAAACAACCCGAATATCAATTATGATATACACCTTCTTGCGTCTTGATAACTGATCAATTGCTGCACTATCCAATGCCAGGAATTGCGCACCAGACTAGCTTCCTCGCCCCCAGACATTGCAGAGAACCAATCCGGGTTGCCTGGATCTCCCCCGCCCCAGCAAACTGCTAAAAGTTCGGGGAAAGGAAGAAAAAGGCGCCGCCAGATATGGACCAGGTGATTCTGGAAGAAGTAGTCGATTCTGATGATGACACACCCCAACCTCCTCTCGGAAAGATACTCGGGCAAGGAGGATCAGGCTTGAAAAGGCCTTGTGATGACGATGCCCCAAGTCCAACCATCCCCAAGAAAAAACGGGCTATGCGGAAGAGAGTGTCTCCTTCAGTGCAGAAATCATCAGATACCATTCTTGATGAAGCAGAAGCACTTGAAGCAGAGCCTGAAGCCAATGTGGAGATCCCAGTGGGAATCCCACTACAGTCTCCTCTGCCCAAGGTATCCCTATTATCTTGTTTGCCAAAAAATCTTGGTTTTTTTCTCTTGCCGAGTTGTTTTCTGAATGGATTGTATAATTGCAGAATCCTCAACAAGAAGAACCCGCCCAGTCGGAAGAGCCTCAAGGACCTCAACAACCCGTCTGGCGGTTTTGACTTTGTTGTGGAAGAGCCTGAATTCAACATGGAATTTGCCAGGTAGATGATCCAACTTTATGAAGCAAAATTCTTGAAACGCGAATATTGCTAATCTTCAATTGTTTATGCAGCCGTCCGCCTACTCCTGCTCCTACAGATGTTCCAAAGACTCCAATCACGGAGACAGGAGGAGGAGAAGGACTAAGCCCCCAAGCATCTTCACCGCCCCAACCTCAGGCAGCAAGCAGCAACGTCGCGCCACCACCTCCTGTAAGAGAGCAAGCCGCTCCGGGTACTTCTGCTCCTGGGGCTTGGCCCAAAGCAACAGAAAGTATCCGGATGGCTGGCCTCCGCTCTGAAGGATTGGACACCACTACTGGCCTGATAAAGGAAGCTGTTGTTGAAGAAATCATCCGGGAGCAAAAGAAACCCCGCGAGCCTTCACCAGAGCCATTCCAGATCTTCACCGGCACACCCGGCGTCAACGCTAATGAGGATGAAGACGCCTTCTTATTCAACTCTGAAGTTGACCACGAAGATCTGGAGAAGGCCGCCGAGCTGTACAAACAACTCTCCAAGCTCACAGAGGTTAGTAGAAATAGTGTAGTATTGTAAATACTTATCTCCTTCGTACTGTAATCAACCCTGCTTCCTTTAATCTGGATGTAGAGTATACTTGTACGATCTCAGCAGAAATCTGAGATGCTTCGGAGAGCAAGCACGTCCATTGCCCGCGCTGAGAAAGCCACAGCCGATCTGGCCAAGGGACAAGCAGCTTGGGACCAAGAACGCGCCCAATTGCACCGAGAGCTGGATGAGGCGTACAAGAAGATCAACTTGTACCAGGACCAGCGCGATGACATGGTTGAGAAGAATAAGTCTTTGCGACAAAAACTCTCAGGTGTGTATGCCGAGTACTTTGTCTCTGCCTGCAGTGATCATATAATGAATAGCATCTGATGTGCTGTCTGCAGAGAATGAAAGGCGCGTGGAAGCTCTAAAAGGCGAGTTCATCGATATGAAGAACCGCTTTTATCGGGAGCAGGAGCGCGCAAACCAAGCAGAGCGGAGGGAGACGGAATGCATGGCAGATCTTGCAGAAGAGCAGAAAATGCGCCAGCATGCCGATGCCCAACTCATCGAGGACCTGACCAAGATCCGTAATCAAAAGGCTGAAATCCAGGCGCTTCGCGTGGAGGTCAATCGCCGTGGTACGGAAATTGAGTCTTGGAAGGAAGCCGCCCTGCCTTTGGTTGATGTATATGCCAAAGTACCCGCTGGAAGTGTTGCTCCTCCTCCCCTTGATCGTCTTCGAGCAACTCCTGGGCAAGTGAAGTTGTATTGCCAACGGGTCGCCCATTCGTGTACTAAACAAGTACTCGGGGTTGTCCGGTCATGGTTTCCTTCACAGCCTTTAGGTGTTACTGAAGGAAGAATCAACCCGGCTTGTACCCGGGCCATGTATGATACTTACATGGAGGAGGAGAAGGACACTGTAGAGAAGATTGTATCTCGTCTTAAGTTCTAGAGCTCTTTTGTAAGAAAACCCTTTGTAAAGAACTTGGTTTCAGATGTAAATACTTAATGTTTTTATTAACAAAAAGTATCTGTTTATTGATTGTGTGTGCCCGATCTCTTTGTTTTGAACAAAAAGTAGATGGCATTTGAATGTAGTCTTTCTGGATTGTTTTTAAACAACCCGACTAGATTCAAATAAATAAGTGCGCCCGATCTTTCTGTGTGAAACAGAAAGTAGATGGCTTTTGAAACAACCCTTTCTGGATTGTTTTTAAACAACCCGGGATGAGTCAAAAAAGATGCGCCCGATCCTTCTGTGTGAAACAGAAAGTAGATGGCATTTGAAACAACCCTTTCTAGATTGTTTTTAAACAACCCAGGATGATTCAAATTTGTAAGACTGTATCAGATTTCCAAGCTTGAAGACAATGGAATATTGATACTTTATTATTATTAGGCTAAGAAGCCGATATCAGTACATAAAGAAGGCAGACTATTTATTGACTCTTAAAAAACTCTAATAACTTCTTCAAGGGTAAAAACGCCGCAAGTGCTCAATGTTCCATGCATTGGGCACCTCTGTTCCGTCTTCCCGTTGTAGCTGATAAGTACCCGGACCGATGACCCTTGATACTATAAACGGACCTTCCCAAGGAGAAGATAGCTTGTGCTGATCTTTTGTACTCTGAATTCTTCGAAGGACCAAATCACCAATGTTAAACGATCTCATTTGGATGTTTCGGTCATGATACCTCCTGAGTCCTTGCTGGTACGTGGTTGTCCTGATCAACGCAGCTAGCCTCGCCTCTTCTAGCATGTCCACATCTTCTGCCCTACTTTGCTCTGCTGCTTCCTCCGAGTAGTTTTGGATTCTTGGAGCATTGTACTCGATGTCCACCGGGAGTACTGCTTCTGAGCCGTAGACCAGAAAGAAGGGTGATTGCCCCGTCGCGCGGCTGGGCTGGGTTCTGAGCCCCCATACCACGGCTGGCAATTCTTGCACCCACTTGCCGCCGTACTTTTTGAGTGGTTCATAGAGCCTTGGCTTGAGACCTTGAAGTATGAGGCCGTTAGCTCTCTCAACTTGTCCATTGGTTCGTGGATGCGCCACTGATGCGTAGCGGACTTCAATTCCCAGGTTATCGCAGAAATCAAAGAACTCGCTCCCTGTGAATTCTGAGCCAAGGTCGGTGATAATGCGATTTGGGACGCCGAAACGATGAGCAATGTCTTGGATGAACTCGGCCGCCTTCGCTGCTGTAGCGTTGACTAGCGGCTTGACTTCAATCCACTTGGTAAACTTGTCGATCGCCACGTAGAGATACTTGAAACCTCCTGGCGCAGTCTTGAGTGGTCCAACCATATCGAGCCCCCAGCATGCGAAGGGCCAGGAGGGCGGTATGGTGTTGAGGACCGTTGTAGGGACATGAGCTTGCCGGGCAAAGTATTGGCAGCCCTGACAGGTCTTCACGATTTCTTCGGCATCGGCCACAGCGGATGGCCAATAGTACCCGGACCGGAAAGCCTTGCCTACGATCGTGCGGTGAGCAGCATGGTTCCCGCAGATTCCACCATGGATTTCTTCAAGGATTTCCCGTCCGATTTCTGGAGTGACACACTTCATCAAGACTCCAGATGAGGCGCCGCGTCGAAAAAGGGTGGAGCCGACTACTATGTAGTGCTTGCTTCGTCTGATAACTTGCTCAGCCTCCACCTTATCTTCGGGCTCCCTCTGGTGCAGTATGTACTCGATGAAGGGCTTTGTCCACTCGGGTGTAATCACCATGACTTGCTGATGGGGTGGTGTTGTAGTCGGCTGTACTTCCTGCTCCTTGATGGATGGTTGTAACAGCTCATGGACGAAAACGCCGCCTGGTACTTGCGCTCAGTGGGAACCCAGCTTTGAAAGTGCATCAGCAGCCATGTTGTTGTCTCTGATGACGTGATGAAATTCGAGCCCATGAAAGTGCTTCTCGAGTTTGCGCACCTCCATGCAGTATGCATCCATGTTCTCCTTGGTGCAGTCCCAATCTTTATTGACCTGATTGATCACCACAGAGGAGTCGCCGTACACCACCATGTGCTTGATGCCAAGGGAGCCCGTGCAGTAGAGCTTCATACTCGGCTTCATTGTTGGTGGCTTTCCAGAGGATTTGGAGCACATATTTAAGCTGATCGCCTTTTGGAGATATGAGTAGTACTCCTGCACCTGCCCCTTCAAGCTTCAGTGATCCGTCGAAGTACATGATCCAATGCTCGAGGGGTTCTTCTGGTACTGCG
>CM014271.1:54925585-54936687 GCA_004135705.1 Alloteropsis semialata
ACATGGTCATCCAACTCATCTTCGCTTCTTTTTGTTTGAAAGTTGAGTAGCAAAATCGCAACGATAATCATAATCTTTGTTGCAAGCAACATATGAACATAAGCTATGTTTTTGTTTTTACAAATGAAAAAAATAAATTTCATTGTGCTATATATTGAAACTGTTATATCTTAATTTCGTCCTATTCATTCATGGCAAAGGACAACACACAGTCTAAGACCCACCATTTTTCTGCTAGCAAGAGCTGTTATTTAGGAGAAGCGATTCTCTCTGATTATATAAACCGATTCTTTAAAATAACTTAACACGCTGGAACTGAAAAAACAGTTTTATTCTGATTTTGTAAAGTGAATTTTTATCCTGAACTAAAGAGTTTATACAAGACATTCAGACTTTTAGAGAATTAACTAGTTTCCCCATAGAACGAGAATATGAAAAATGTTCAAACGCCGACGAGCCCGACTTTCAGGATTCGAACCAAACCGACCTCGGACAAGGAACATAACCTTCGCCTGCGTCAGGTACAGTCGGCTAGCTAGGGTTTTGTTTGCAAACCCCAATCCGATCCACTACACCACCACACCGCCGCTTCGGTCGCCGCCGAGGAAGCGCGCCGCCGGGCGCGGGTGCTGAAGGGATGGCGAACCGCACGGACCCTCTCGCGAAGAGCATCCACGGGACGAACCCGCAGAACCTGGTGGAGAAGATTGTGCGCTCCAAGATCTACCAGAGCACCTACTGGAAGGAGCAGTGCTTCGGCCTCACTGCGGAGACGCTGGTCGACAAGGCCATGGAGCTCGACCACACCGGCGGGACCTACGGCGGCAACCGCAAACCCACCCCGTTCCTCTGCCTCGCGCTCAAGATGCTGCAGATCCAGCCCGACAAGGACATCGTCGTCGAATTCATCAAGAACGAGGACTACAAGTGCGCCTTTCTTTCTCCCTATCAATTTCTAATTGATTCCCTTCTTTTCCTGTTTTTCCTCCCTTTCCTGGCTGTTTAATTGACACGGCATTGATGTTGATATTCTCCGTGAGCAGGTATGTTCGCGTTCTGGGGGCCTTCTACCTGCGCCTCACCGGCACAGTTGCTGATGTCTACCAGTATCTGGAGCCGCTGTACAACGACTACCGCAAAATCAGGCACAAGCTCAGCGATGGACGTATGCGCCCACTGTCCCCCGAAATTTACTGTTCTCAGAACTCAGATTTTTTTCACTGGCAATTAGTTAACTAGGGCTATTTGGGCTTGCATTTACAAGGGTATTCATTTTTCATTTCAGAGTTCACACTTACTCATGTTGATGAGTTTATCGATGAGTTGCTGACCAAGGACTACTCCTGTGATACAGCCCTGCCCCGCATCCAGAAAAGGTTTGTTTTAAGTCCAAATGTTCAGTGTGCCCCTGTGGCGCTCTAAAATTTTGCATTGGCATGCTCAATTTCGTCTCATGCGTAGACGTTTATGGATTGTTTGAACAGATTTGTTCTTGAAGCATCAGGAACACTAGAACCAAGAAGAAGTGCACTTGAGGATGATTTTGAGGAAGAAGAGGAAGATAAGGAGGAGGAACAACCTATGGAAATTGATAAGCCTAATGGCCGTGAAAAGGTGAGCACACTTTCAATTTAGTCTGCAGTTGGTCTACCAAGTTTATAAACATTGGTCTACCAAGTTTATAAACATGGCATGCTGAATCTATTTTTGTCATCTTTTTCAGGACAATCATCGAGGAAGGAGCCCTGCAAAGGAACGGGATAGGGACAGGGACCAGGACCGGGACAGGAAACATGAAAGGCATCATAGGTATGCTGCTCTATGAACTGCACTTGTATCTTGGTTTGTTATTGAATTATTCTGACTGTTTCTTTTGACTGCTAATTACTGTCTAGCATCAATATTGCTTCTGTGAAAATAAGGTATTGGAGGAAAAAGTGCAAGAGTTCATTCGACTTGAGCTGTTAGTACTCTTTTGATTTGTGTGACCTCTGAAATTTCAAACCGACAATGTGGTTTGTTTTTGAGTTATGACTTATTAAGGATCCTGAAGCTGTGAAGCACACTCCTTTTTACTAATCATTAGATCCATTCTGTTCAAGTCATACTGATTGGTAAAGTATCTAGTGAACCACATGCTATTCTGTCGTTGTTTTGGTAGTTTCAAATTAAAAAGCCTCGTCTTACTGTCATTGTAGAACATAAAGCTGATTCGTTTTGCAAAACTCTGTTCTTACTGATGTTCTTTTGACATTCAGTATTAACAGATTAACTAGGTGAAAAATATCTTTTGAGCTTTAAGAATATATTATCTGTGTTCTGGCCAGTGGCTAACCACAGAGTTAAAATTCAATTCATTTTGCGTAACATTATACAGCAGGTAGCGTTGAATATGTGAACCAAAGGATATCTTCTTTTTCTGGTTTAGAGCAACTTAATTTCAAATAATGTTTTGATGATCAATAAAACTATCAGGCTTAATTTGTGATTTCTCTTGATGTTTTTGATTCTTGCTCTTGATATCATATACTGGAAGCTGTTGCTGTATCATTGCAGTGTTTCATATCAGTGTTACTGCCATGGCATGTTAATATCAAGAGCCATTGGTAGGTAAACCGCTTCCTAGAGTGAAAATCGTGGCTCTGCCAGGTTTCTCTGCACTGATAGTGTGCAGTGAGAAGTATGATGGGTCAAACAGATACAAAGTCAAATAGTTTGGAATTTAACAACTCGTTTATCGAGTATCATTTCTCTTGTAAAGTTACACATTGAAGTCATTAGCATTTTTTTCTTTTGTTTTCTTTTATCCTTTCGTTTATTTTTGCATATTTTCTGGCTGCTTTTGCTGGCACGTTTCAGGTTTTGACCATGCTTTCATGAAAGTTTAATGAGTAACATATGTTTGGTTTCTGTGAAATTCTTAAATATTTCTGTTTTCTTCTGTATAAAAGTGTTTAGGGTCTGATGGACTTCGTCATATGTTTTTAATGATCGGCCAAAAGATGATTATATCAAATCTTGTTTGCTTTAACTAAAGCAATGTTGTCAAGAGGATAAAAAATGTTAATTAATTTTTTATTAGCATTCAAAAACACTATTTCCTGTATAATAGCTTAAAATTTTTGGAAGCTTGGATTTTGTATCAAGTAATATACTAATCATCTTATATTGTAGTTACTTGACACAGTTAAATACTTAACTAAAAGCAGAGCTATTTGGGTTCAAATGTTTCATCAGGTGTAGATTGAAACGCTGTGGCCAGTAACTCTGCCTCTTGCTAATGAGACTTGAAACGCTTTGGCCAGTATAGTACTCTGCCTCTTGCTTCACTTGTTCCATTTGATTGCCATGCAAGTTAATTTAGTTATAGATGGGTGATGATGACTGCCCATGGGAATTTTATGTCTTAGTCGCCCTTGTGATTGCAGTGACTATTGGTGTTTGTTGATTGTAATATAACTGTTACATTTTTATCTCTGTTTGTACAGGGACCGAGATTATGATAGAGATCGGGATTACGATAGGGACTATGGGAGAGGACGGGAAAGAGACCGTGAAAGGGATAGAAACAGGGATAGGGATCGTGACCGTCACCGCCTGCGAGATGATGACTACAGCCGAGATAGGGGCCGAGACCGTGAGAGGGATGTTAGGGAAAGGGAACGCAGGGACAGAGACCGTGGCAGGCACAGGAGCCGCTCAAGGAGCAGGGATCGACGAGACAGAGACCGTGAAGACGGAGAGTATCGCAGGAGGCGTGGTCGTGGCAGTGCAAGTCCTCGAGGTCGTGGTGAGGATGGCGGCGCAAGAGATGAACCAAAGAGGAAGAAGGAAAAGAAAGAGAAGAAGGGCGAAGGGAATGCTCCAGATCCAAATGATCCTGAGATCATAGAAATGAACAAGCTCCGGGCCTCCCTAGGGTTGAAACCACTGAAATAGATTTCTTGCTGTAGTATATTTTTGAAGCTTTTTAGCTCTGGTGGTTTGGACCGGGATGAGCTGGATATGCGTCCAACATTTTTTGCTGGCTTTCTCTGCTTCATGTAATAGTCTTGTATTATTACTTTGATGTAACGTTGTTTTCTGATTGATTAGTTGTCCATTGTGATGCCTGATTCGATGGTGACTGCAGCCTGACGAAAAGCAACAATCGTGCACGTTATGCTGTGCTTTGAAGAATGCTCCATTATTTTGCCGCATATAGTCGTATGGGGAGCGAGACTATCCATTTTTTTTAGTAGGAGACTATCCAGTTTATCCAGCTAAAAGTGTATCTGTAGTAAAAGCATATAAAATCTGACTAAATATGTAAATAAAAAATATTGACAATACCAAAATACCAAATAAGTATTGATCATGAGATGTACTTTCATAATATACATATTTGGTGTCATAAATAGACAATGTTCAATATAAACACGGTCAAACTAAGATAAATTGATTCAGGACAAACCAAGAGAGCACTGTTTTTGGAATGGAGGGAGTAGTTATGTAGGTTGATTGTGTAGGACATTTACTTGCATTTTACCGTGCACACTCTTGGAATCCTCCAGTTCCATGTCAAAGAGAACATGGAATAACTATCATTGTTTGTTGTATGTAAATTAGGGTTTCTCCAAAGAGAAGCAGAAAAGGAATCATGTAAACATACATAAGACTTGTTTTATCTCATCTTTCAATCCTTAACCACTGTAGAGGACCACAACTCGGTGAGCAAGTAAGCACTAACACTGGTAGGCTACCCAAGCGAAGCTTTTGCGTTGGCCCAAAGCAAAATCCAGTTACAGCAAAACCAACAGATGAAGGACAATATCACCTGCCTACGCACTTCAAAATCTCCCAGCTCAACCGCATATGCAATGGCAATGGAGCAACAAAGCTAAGCTTCTCAAGATCAGAGAAATCATGGTTGGCATCTGAAGACTGCAGCCGGTGCATAGCCGCTGAGATGTCAGGAAGGACCATCTGCTTGCAGTGTAGGTGCAGCTGAGGCTGCTCCTCAGCAACGCTTCCGCCACCCAGAGCAAGCCCAAAGGGAAGCTTCCTTTTCTTAAGCATTTCCTCATCGATTGCTTGTGTCATGGGAAAAGGCATCCAGTTCTGGTGTGCTTGCCGTCCGTACTTGTAATCCCCAACAATTGGTGTTCCAAGAACCTCCGCACAATGGACTCGGAGCTGGCTCAGTTCAAGAAGAAATTGGAAATAGTTTTCAGAGTGCTTAGTGTGACCGTGATACCTTGCAAGTAAGATGAAATCATTTTGTTCGGTGATAACTGACATAGGAGTATCATAATTACCTGATGCTTCCTTCCAGTACGAGGAAATAGTTCTAACCAAGTGTAGCCTACAATTATTCGCAAACATTCAATATTATTGAATCAAAATAATAATCATCTGTAAATGAAGTCCACGTCATATTAGGATGGGTTTTCCTTGTAACTTAGGCCCCCTTTGGAACAAGCTTATAGGTGCTTTGGCTTCTTCACTGTTCATGCACTGTAGTGTGAAGCCGGTGAAGCAAAAAAAAACACTGGCTTCACCGGCTTCAGCGTTTCCCAAGTTCATTTTCTTCATCGGTTTGCGTTCTGGCTTCTTGCTACAGTGCAAAATAGTGCCAAATACTGTAGCAGAGAGCTGAAGCCGAAGCCGGCAGGAGCCGTGCCAAAAGGGGGCCTTAAAGCAGTCTCACTGCTTCATAGTTTGCTACATACCGATAATTTCCCAAACACGTCACTAAAAAGGACAACAATGTTTGATAATGATGCATCACTGTCAGCAATCTGTTTTGTTTTGCTAACCTTACAGCGGCTATCATAATCCAGGATAACCTAAGGTTAAAGCACTAAGAAAACATAAAATGGATCATCAATGATAAATCGATCATACCAGACCCAACAAACATGTCTTATACATTATATAGTTTTACTACCTTGCTGCCTATGCTTGGATTTTTCTCTAACTGAATTCGTTTTTGTTCACATATCATGTGATAGATGTTTGACATTATTCTTATCAGCATCATTAGTAGCCAAGAGTTCTACGGTATCTCATGCTACTTATTCCAGTCATAAGTTATTTACTTCTCTAGGGAAAAAGAACAGCATTTGCTCTTCAACAGGCAATTTTTTGTTTCTTGCCTACCTTGCGGACAAGATTCAATCACGCGGTACTCTGTCAAAGCATGCTGAACAGAGGCAGCATTTGAACCAGCACAAACAGTCAGACGCTCCGACTTGCCATCTTGTAATACAACCTGTGAAAGTGCAAAGTACTGCCATAAAATACTGCCAATGGAAACAGCAGGAAACAACAAATAATATAGTGGGTGAACAAACCATATGGAAAAGTAAGAAGAGTTCTGAGATGGATCAGAGTTCCAAAAGGTGTAGGAAAAGAAAGAAAGTTTTTGAGATAGAACAAAAATACAGTTCTATTCCAAAAGGTAACCAAAACTCACTGATAGACTTCATAAACCACAATATCCCACCTAACACAAATCAATAATGCAATTACCCACATGCTTAATTAACTTAGTATAGTTCACTAACCCATACATAGAACGAATGCATTTTATATATGTATTCCCACAAAAAAAAATGAAATGATGTTTTTCCTCACTTTTGTTATCTCCCTGTATCATTCAAAATGAATGCTTGTAATATTGAATTGGAGCCATACGCATCGAAGTATCAGACGACACAAAATGCCGGAACCCCTTTTCCATTACTAAAAAACAAGTCAGTGGCTAGCTAGTCACTAGAGTTAAAGTTTCACGTGAATATCGCCAGTTGTACAAAGTAGAGGATTAAAGGTGCAATATTCACTGGCGGGTATATCAACTGATTCTTAATTAGATGGATGCCACATATGATGCATATCTATAAGCAGGAGGCGGCAAGATTACCTATATAAGAATGAAAGAAGTATATTTGATCCTGTGAGTGAGCACACAGTTGGGGGCCTCCTTGAGCATGGAAAGTCCAACCCTAGAGGATGTCCGTTTCCCGGACGTGGCGGCGATGTCGTCCCTCCCGACGGAGGCCCCGCACGTCACAACCACCAAAGCCTCCGTCCCGGTGCTGCCTCTCCATTTTGATGCTGATGTTTCCACCCCAGTGCGCTTGCAGTCAGTGGCTTTCGCTGCAAATGTCACTAGGGCCCTGCCGCCGACCACGCTCGCGTCCTCCCCACCCAGAAGAAGAGCACGCACCCCCCCAACGCGTGCGGGGGCGAGGCGTGCTGTCGGCCTGTCGTGTGTCGTAGCGCCCGCCTGGCTTCTAAGAGCCGGGTGAGGGCCTCCAAGCCGGAGGTCCAGGTGCGTTCTCTGGGGATCACCTCCGATGTGCGTCCTCTTGATGCATCGGCCTTCCAAGAGTTTCTGGATGATTTCTCAAAGCCGCTCTCTACACCACAACGAAAGGCCCTGCAGGTGCTTTTCCCCAAGGCTGCACCGGCCAACGCACCGCTGTTGGAGGACCGCGAATTGTGAGTTGCGGTTGCTGGTTGTCGATGTCGCAAAATGGTTATCCCATGATCCAGGAGCTCCGCGACATCAAGGCTGACTTCACGGGAGATTGTATGGTGTGTGGGGATTTTAATCTAATCTACATGGCCTCTGACAAGAACAACAACCTGTTGAATCATCGCTCGATGGGTCGATTTAGGCGCTTGTTGTCGGACCTAGAGCTGCGTGAGCTCCACCTCCACGGTCGCTTGTATACGTGGAGTAATGAGCGAGAAGATCCAACATTGGAACGAATCGATAGTCTTCGTTGATACTGGATGGGAATCGGTGTTCCCTGATCACAAGCTGCGTCGTCTGTCCTCGGGTCACTCCGATCACGCTCCACTGCTTCTCCATACTTGCAATGCCTTCCTGCCTGCCAAAAGGTTCCACTTCGAAAACCTTTGGCCCAAGTTTGATGGTTTCCTCGACACTGTGGATTGCACTTGGAACCAACCTACCCCCGACGTGGACCCTTTTCATCTCCTCGACATTAAGCTCCGGAGGGTGGCCAAGGCTCTTCAGAGCTGGAGTGCCTCCCATGTTGGCAGTATAAGGTTACAACTTGCTATTGCCAAGGAGCTCGTCCTTCGCTTTGATGTGGCCGAAGAGTCAAGAACCCTGACGCCTAACGAACTGTGGCTTCATAAGGACATGAAACTGAAATGTTTGGGCCTTGCTTCATTCCAACGTACAATCTTGCGTCAAAGGTCGCGGATCACCTTCTTATCTGAGGGCGATGCCAATACCCGCTTCTTTCACATCCAAGCCTGTCATCGCAAACGGTAGAATAACATTGAATCCTTGTTGTGTCCAGGGTCGGCTACCGAGGTGGTGCATGAGGAAGCCAAGGCGGACCTGATCTTTGAGCATTTTAGCGTTGTACTGGGCACTCCCTCGGCGAGGACAGTGTGCCTCAGCCTGCAGCAGCTTCTGCCGCAGGCAATGGACCTATCGTCGCTTGATGTCTGCTTCACAGAAGAAGAAATTTGGCAAGCCATCCTTGACCTACCTGTTGAAAAAGCGCCAGGACCAGACGGGTTTACATGTCTCTTCTATAGGGTAGCTTGGCCGATCATTAAAGCCGACATCGTGCGAGCCTTTCATGCTCTGTGGTCTATTGATG
Organism: Alloteropsis semialata; assembly: GCA_004135705.1. NCBI lineage: Eukaryota > Viridiplantae > Streptophyta > Magnoliopsida > Poales > Poaceae > Alloteropsis > Alloteropsis semialata. The sequence goes on from CM014271.1 coordinate 54,934,216, forward strand.
GCCGAAGCTTCTATCTGGTCAACCAAGCGTATGCGGTTCTTCTACGGAAGAAGGATGAAGCCAAGGAAGTGGGGGACTTCCAGCCTATCAGTTTGGTGCATAGTCTTTCCAAGCTGATAACCAAGGTCCTGGCCCGCCGACTATGACCTTTTATGTCGCAGTTGATCCAAGTGAATCAAAGTGCCTTTATCCAAGGTCGCCTGCTTCATGATAATTTCCTGCTAAGTTTCTTCATCAAGCAAAAATACCGAGCGCCTTGATTAAGGTGGATATTGTGAAGGCCTTTGACACCGTTAATTGGGCCTTCTTATTCGACGTCCTCACACACTTGGGCTTTTCACGGAGATGGATCAACTGGATGAGTATCATTCTCTCCTCCGCCAGCACAAAATTTCTTCTGAATGGTCGGCCTAGCAAAAGGATTTGTCATGCCAGGGGTCTCAGACAAAGGGACCCCTTCTCTTCGTCCTTGTCATGGAGGCACTCAACGCTCTCCTCTGTGCTGCCGACCGAAATGGTCTGTTTCTAGCCTTGTACTCTAAGATTAAGCACAGGGCGGCACTGTACGCGGATGGCGTCTCTATTGTTCTGTCTCCATGTGAGCAAGACTTGGTCGCCATCAGAACAATCCTTCACATTTTTGCGCAAGCATCTGGTCTGTATACCAACCTGCACAAATGCCAAATCACGCCTATCTTCTACAATTTGGAGCAGACGGTCTCCCTGCTCACCTACTTTCTAGGTCGACTGTCCCCTTTCCCCTGCAAATATTTGGGTATCCCATTGTCGATTCATAAGCTCAAGAAAGTGGAGGTACAACCCATGATTGATGCGGTCTCACGACGAATTCCGTCATGGAAGGTTGGCATGCTGACCAGGGAAGGACGTCACATCCTTGTCAATGTGGTGCTGTCCGCACTCTCCGCTCATGTGGCCATCGCCTTGAACATCTCCCCATGGGCTATCTCCTGTATTGACAAGCGTCTCCGTGGATTTCTTTGGAAGGGGGTGGAGTCCGTATCTGGTGGTCAATGCCTCCTGGCATGGCCACGCGTGTGCCGGCCGCCGGAGCTGGAATGCCTGGGCATTCCGAACCTTGCTGTTTTCGGTTTCGCTCTCCGGCTTCGTTGGGAGTGGCTTAAACGTACTGATGACACCAGAACCTGGGCCGCGCTTCCCTCTACCACAGAAACGTCCGTCTCGGCAATGTTCAGAGCTTCGGTCTTCATCGAGCTGGGGGATGGTCGAAAAAAAAATTCTGGGAAGATCGATGGCTACACAGGAAGGCCCTTCTGGACCTCGCGCCTTGCCTGCTCCAAACCATCCCTGCTAGGATCAGGAGGCGGCGTACAGTGCGGGAGGCGCTCACTGATGATCGATGGATCCTTGACATCCGCGGCGCGTTGACTGTCCATGTCATCTTGGAAGTTCTTGCCCTTGCGGAGCTCCTACACTCTCTCGTTCGGGTGGAGGCTCCCGATCGGTTCATCTGGCGCCGAATGGACAGTACTCGGCGGCGTCAGCTTATCGAGCTTTTTTCATTGGCCAATCCAAGGTGGCCGGGTCTTTTGTGTTGCACAAAGCACGAGCACCTGGCAGAGCCAAGTTCTTTATCTGGCTGGCATTGCACGATCGATGCTGGACGGCGGCACGTCGCAAGAAGCACCACCTCTAGGACAGCGCGGAATGTGCTCTGTGTTCTCAGGAAGATGAGACTATCAACCACTTGCTCACGAACTGCAACTTCACCAGGGAGGTCTGGCAGGGCCTCCTCCAGCCCTTGGGCCTCTCGTCGCTTGCGCCCATCAGCAACGTAGCATCCCTTCCAGACTGGTGGAACTCTGCCTGGAAGAAGCTGCCCAAAGATCTGCGTAAACCCTTCGATTCCCTGGTCGTCCTCACCTCGTGGATGATCTGGAAGGAGAGGAACGCGCGCGTCTTTGATGCCTCATCTTCGTCGGTGCCGCTTGTCGTCTCCAAGATCCGTGATGAAGGTCGAGTCTGTGTTTTAGCGGGATTCGCTGCTCTCCAAGCTTGTTTCCCTACAGTAGCTTCTGGTAGCCAAACCTCTCTTGTGTAATCAGTCCTAGTGTTTGTTTGCCACCCTCGTCTTGTAAAACTGCTTTTCTCTTAATGAAATACGCGTTCAGGCGCGTTCTCGAAAAAGTGAGTGAGCACACACAGAGGCTTTGTATTTTGTTGGCACTATGGAGCCATTTTCAAGTTTTAACACAGGAAACAATATCAAGGATGTGACGGACCCAGTGAGCACAGCATATCTCAAAGCAGGAGAGCACATGAGATACTTAATCACCAAGTCATCAGCCAAAAGTGGTGAAAATCACCTCAGGGGGTATAGATACACAGTTCTGCAGTCTCGGGCTAAACAGGCACAATTTACTAATTGAAAAAGTTAAATAGACTTCTTTCCCTGACAAACCCCTACAGTTTGGCATGTTTTTGTATCTCAAT
>CM014271.1:54944216-54967427 GCA_004135705.1 Alloteropsis semialata
GGCCGGCGGCGGCGGCGGCGGCCGGCAGTGGGAGAGAAGGAGAAACCACGCCAGCCACAGGGGCGGCCGCGCCAGCTGAGGAAGAGGAAGAAGAGGAGGAGAGCGGCGGCTCCGGCGGCCGGCCATAGCGGCGGCGGCGGCGGCGGCTGCTCAAGGGAAGGGAGAGGAAGACCCAGCTGATACCATGCTAGAGAATAATGCTCTCTCTATTGATTCCTCCAAACCCTAGAAGGGTGGGTAATATAGTAGCTGTACATGGGCCTCTAGATGGGCCAGACTACATGGGCCATAAGGGCCACATATATACACCAACATTCATGACAACCTCTGTTTCTCTGAATCAAACATAGTTTAGAATACGTAACACTGCTTAATCAGTAGCTTCTTAAGATGTCTACAAGAAAGCCCTTTTTATTTGTATCACTCACAGCAATGGCATGCCAAATTGTCAAAAAGTTAACAGGCCACAGAGAGACCATTCCTTTAGAACAGTGTAACGTCACAAGAGATGGTCTGGAGTGTAGAGTGTAGACTGGGAACAGCATGGGATTTGAGGTAGGATTATAAAGAGGAATAGGGAAGAAGAGAGGCATGAGTGGAGAAGAATGGAGGAGAGGGGCAAATGACAGATCATTTCAGTTCAGTCCATCCATCTATAGCTTGTGGCTTATATGATAATGCCACCCTCATAAGCCTGTCTTTGGGTCCACCTGTCATCCTATGCTTTTTTTTATATATACATTATGTCATCCCATGCTTGTGACCCTTACAGCAGCTACTAGATTACAGGATGGCATTTAATGCCTCACACAAGTGCACTTAAAATATATCATAATCAAATTCTCTCTAGCGCTGGTTTGTGCACTATTGAAATGGCTGCTACATTTCGTCTAGGTTCTTGAAACAATGTTATCAATCACCACATCTTAAGTGCTTATGCAGGTTGGCAACCATAGAGAGCAGGTAACCAGCCTTGATATCCAACCCTATAAATAATAGAGGGACCTATATCACTATTAGAATGCCGATTTCCTTGGCAGTTGCTACGCTCCATTTTCCAAAAAGAAATATTGTGCAAATTATCACCTACAAACATATTGATTGTTTCTTTAACAAAAAAACAATGCTACTGCGTTTTTGTTTGTGATTTCTAGAAGAACGATCTTCACAGGTTATTATTTTAATTTAATACAATTAGACATCTTAGTCTGTTTGGATCTTCAAATTCTGCACACTGCTTTTATAAAGCTATAAAAAGGGCCATAGAGCTCTTCAATGCATATTTCAATTAACACTTCTGTCTCATTGAAGTTAGTAACAGTTTTTTTTTAAGTTAAGAAATCAACTTTGCACAATAATATACATGTACCATGAGCACTGAGAGTAGCCACTACGGCATACAGAACTCACCAGTCGAGGTGCTTCAGAAGAACCGTCCTCAAACATCGGGGCCAGTATATCAAGACTATTTTTTATGCCAACACCACCCTTCAGAATTAAGAAGCAAAATTGTTTTAAATAGGCGTTGATTTTTTTCCTGGAACTGCAGGAAAAGGATCTAAAATTATACTTGCACTGGCATTCCAGGTGGTTTATTGATCACGATGATGGCCCTATCCTGAAAAATTTACAGATGTCAATAAGATCATTTAGCATCCAATCTAATCAACATATCTTTGAAAAAAAAATACCTTGTAGATCTCAAGGCTGCGTAGAAAATCAATCTCATTCTTGTTACCGAATTTCTTGGTCTTCTCAGCAACAGAAGATTCTTGGATGTTAACTGGTAGAAAGAGAATATCACCCGGCACAAGTTCATCTTTTGCTGAAACCTTTCAAACAATTAAAACAAGGTCACATGCTGCAAGAGAGGACTCAGCTACTAGTCAGAATATTGTGACCTATAACCTCATTAGGCTACAACTAAACACCGTCTCACTTTATGATATAATGGGTTAATTGAACATTCTCTGTCCATGCCACTGTTTTTCTTTGGCAATAGACCATATAAACTACATCAAAGCAAGATACTGTTGATACATATGTGCACGATGCATTGTAAACGAACCAGATTTTGTGATATAAGACAATACAAAAAGGTTACATGAAAAAAAAATACTGGAGACACAACATTGCCAGAATGGGAAAAAAATAAAAAGAGAGTACAATGAAGAAGACTTTTGGCTCCACAAACTTCCCAAATAACAAAGAAATCTGAGCTAGATAGTCCTGATAATTGCTAAAATACAAATTATTTTTTTCTGAAAACTGAGGTGTTACGTTGAAACTTTGTTGCTGATACCAGCAGTCCAAGCATTATTTGGTCAGTGATTGCTATTGCAACATACAAAATTACAAATTATAAATCATGATGAAGGCTACCAAGTTTCTCGTGAAGATAGGTCATAATGAAAGGGAAAAGGATTTGCTAATCCATTATTTCACTAACATGTGGCCCCATGAACCAAACGCCCAAGATACATCGAGTATCAAATTCTCAATGGCAAAGGATGGAGTGCAAAGTCCGCAAAATGGCAAAATTCAATACTTGGTGGAGCAACTCTGTGTACCAACCTAAAGTTACAAGGGTCCGTTTGGCATTGTGTTGGCTTTAAAAAACAATTATTTCTTTCTATAAATGGACGTGAGAGTTAGTTATGAGCATCATTTTAGGATCCACAACAGAAAAAATCTCACTAGCTTTAGTAAAGATTGCCATCCTAGAGCAGCACAGCAGAGAAACCACAGAATGGCCCCAATCAAACTTACAATAACATATACATATAAGTTTATATACTAGAAGCAGGCAAAGCTTTTACTAACCACCATTTTTATCTGAAGAGTAGAAGTTCATGTATAAGGAACACAGATTGCTCCATCTTAGTGTTAGTTACTTCGATTTAAGATCATAAACCTTTTTAAGAGATCATTGCAGAAGCACACACCTTAAAGTTATACCACACTCAAATAACAGATTTAATTTCTTTCAAGAATATTATTCACAAATTTTCTAAAAACTGTGCATGCGCCAGCAAATTTATGTTGTATACCGATTTCCAAACTACAGATGATACAAATTGTAAAGGAAAAAGTATAAAAAAGGACAGACCCAGTGCAGGTAGCTCCCACATGAGTGGGGTCTGGGGAAAAGCATCTAAAGGAAAATTAAAACTCAGACTGTTAGGTATTTCTGATTCACTCATGTCACCCATTACCCTTCTCAACCGTTGCTCAGCAACACCATCTGTTGAAGAGGTATCAGCAGTCAGAAGATTCCTCTTAACCTGCAATAGTGAATAGGCAGCGCAAGAAATATCTTCTTAGAGAATAAACTGTGGTTTCGGTGAAAAAAATTCTAAAACAAGCTTCTTTGTGGAAGGGTGGGGGAAGGTGGGTTGCATAGGGAGAGGAGAGAGTAAGTAAAAGACAAAAAAAATAATGCTAATCTACTGCATTTGAGACTCAACACTTTTGGGGTTTGATTCCCTACCAAAAAACATGCTCTAGAAGCCCCCATGGCCCATGCTTATCTCTATTAATGATATGTGGCCTTGCATGAACACTCAGCTTGGAAGAAATTACACTATGCCGTTTTCCTTCTATTGAAGTAAATATTTATCATAGAATAAGAATGTCAAGTTTTGTAATGTTTGTGGATATTTAACTGACGAGCCCAGATTTGGAACTTTATATTTGTAAATATCTACCTCTATGATTTTTCATTGGTCTTGTTTAGTTATATTGTTAATGCTCCTCTTTTAAACATTATTATGTGAGCATACTACCAAGTGTAAGTTCTGCATGATGGCTAAATTTGCATCCAATGCGAAATGACTTTCAGTAAGTCTTTCTTTGTACACATGCTCATCCATACCTATTCATACAAACGTTTTATGATTCTATTGTGCATGCTGAATGCTGAAACATAAATAAAACAACTAGAAATGCATCATCCACAAAGGATCAAGCAATTAGTTAATCATGGAAGATCACAAGACGGACACGAAGTTTATCACGTCTTACTTCCCAAGCTATGTGAACTAACTGAGATGGAGGAGGACAGGCAGCGGAGCAATTGGTCGAGCACGTGGTGCGCGCACCTTGCGGAGGCGGAACAGCTTCTGCACCAGCGACGCCGGCAAGTGGGGACAGCAGCGCCGGACCCACTTGATCGCCGTGGCGTTGGAGCATGCACCTTCTCCTCCATCCCCTCGGGAAAAGGCTCGCGCTGCGGCGTTGGCATCGAGCGGCGCGAATGGAGGGAGCTCCACCCACCGCTTCCTGTTCCCCTCCCCACCGCCACTGCGATCACCATCATCTAGAGCGATGTGCCCTGCTGCGGTGGATATACCGGTGACGTACTGTTTTATCGGCTTTGGAGCGGCGGCGGCGGCCCGGCGCCGGAAGAGGAGCGCCGCCGTCCTCATCGCCATCGAACCTTCGGTCGGTGTTTGTCTTGCTCTTCCGACCACTCCGACTTGTCCTAGCCGTTGGATCACGAAATAAGCCGGAAAGGGGCCTTTAAGCCCATCCACATAGATGGGCCAGGTTGGGCCTAGCTAAACAAACCGTCAGTCGTCAGATGGTTCTGATTTTTTTTATTTTTTTTTTACGATTTTTCTAAAACAACTCCTGGGTGACAGATTTTGCAAATCTGTCACCCAACCGCCGTATCATACGGCTACCGCCAAATGATACGGCGGCAAGAAGCTGTAACCGCCGTATCAAACGGCGGTTAGCTGAACCGTTTGAACCGGCGTTTTATTAAACCGCTAAACCAACCGGCGGTTTCTTGATAAAACCGCCAAATGGTTTGGCGGTTACTCAAACCGCCAAATGTAACGGCGGTAGATATCTAACCGCCGTTTCATTTGGCGATAATTATTTTCAATTAAATTTTTTGTTGGTAAATTGTTTAATTGTTTAAAATTGTTATTTTCATTATTATAATGGTTAAAAATTGTTTAAATAGGTTATTGATGTTTTTTATTAACAGATATTTTGTTTTTTGTTCTGACTGACTGCAATAAACACATCCCATGGATTCAATGGCCCTCCAATTAATTTTTTTTAGGTAAATTGTTTAATTATTTAAAATTGTTATTTTCATTATTATAATGGTTGAAAATTGTTTAAATAGGTTATTATTTTTTTTATTAATAGATATTCTCTTTTTAGGTAAATTGCTTAATTGTTTAAAATTGTTATTTTCATTATTATAATGGTTGACAATTGTTTAAATAGGTTATTGATTTTTTAGTAATAGATATTCTGTTTTTTGTAGGTAAATTATTTAATTCTTTGAAATTGTTATTTTCATTATTATAATGGTTGAAAATTGTTTAAATAGGTTTTTGATTTTTTTTCCTTAATAGATATTCTGTTTTTAATGACTGACTCGAACAAACACATCCCACGGATTCAATGGCCCACACCATCTCCTTGCTGATGACTGCAACAAACACACCTCACGGATTCAATGGCCCACACCATGTCCTTCCTGAGTGACTGCAAAAACACACCACACGGATCCATTGGCCCACTGGCTGGGGTGGGGTACTTGGTGGCCTATTAATATCACGCTCATTCGTCCCCTTCAACCCACATCACAAAAACCAAAATGGCTGACCAAAGTGGGAGTGGGTCTAGGTATAGGAGGCAAGGTGGGTTCATGCATCTGCGCCGAGAGATGGAAGCCATGGAGGGAGCTCCGCGCAATGATCCAGACAGATCAATCCTTGCTGCCAACCAGAGGCCAAAGGATGAGATTCCACCCGAGTGCTATTGTGGCATGAACAGCGGGATGGCTATCTCATTCGAAGAAGGCACATATGGGAGGAGGTACTGGTGTTGCCAGAGGATCCATGAGATAACAAACAGTTCGCAGGTAATGACCTCAAAGAATAAGAACTGATGATTGTTTGAAGTACTAACATTGTTATCGTTTTTTTTACGAATTGACACAGGGAGGCAGAAGGACCGCTACACCGGACACCAGGGCATGTCACTTCACCGAATGGATCGACGACTCCATCAGCTGGAAGGACCAGATGCGTTGGGACGAGATGAAGATGAGAGCCGAGGAAGGACGACAGGCGGCACAAAGGGCTGAAGCTAACAGACTTGCCCGGAGAGCAATTCAGGGAGGAGATTGAAGAAATTAGGAAGGAATTTCGTGAGAAGAGGGATTCACGAGGTCCCTGAATTTATCTGCCAGGCTATCTAAATTCCCTAAGGGATGTTAGGTTTAGGACGAGTCATGTTAATCGTGTCGCGTCACGTGCCAATGCAAAATGTAATAGATTGTGTAGGTCAAAGGTTAATGGCGCACCATGACCTTTTCTGTCATGCAATTTAAATTCAATGAAAGCCAAGGCAATTGAATGCAGTGATGTGTATTAAATTTTCTGTGCATTCGGTCTCACAATATTATGAACTTAAAAATAAGAACAATGCAGAGTCAAACACAATATTACGAGCTTAAAAATAATAATATTAAACCTCGACCTGCATTTAACTTGACTAAAGTAGCACTAAGATACATAGCTTGACCTTGCAATGGCATGTACGGCACACCTTTCTAACCTAAACATGCGCCGTTACTAATCCTAACATGCCTTAGGGAAATTAAATTGACGCTTCGACGATGCGTCCAGTTCTACTGCTCGAAAGAGAAGAGAGATCCACCCGAGTGCTGCGAGGGAAAGTAGTACTTAGGGCGAGGCTCGGTCGGTGGCGCTGGTGGTGGTGGTTGGCTACTGTTTAGGTGGCATGAGCACCGACAGTTGGGGTCATAACAAACTGGTGGCGCAAAGCTTGGTGCACTGCCCTCGTCAGAATCATCAGGAACGTCATCTTGAAGGAGCCTAGTGTTGTCCACCTCTTGCTGTAGCTCATCGATGACGAGGTGGAGGTAGGCGATGTACTCTTCATATGGCTGAATTGGTGGGGGATCCACCCACCTTGCGAATCCACAGCCGTCGGGAGCCAACGAGCTCTGAACGTTGTAGAAAAACGATTAGGATGACAAATGCGGATGGAAACATACAAATCCAGGGTTATGACTTACATATCACCTAGGGCATCGCCAGAATCGCCGTCCGCCCTCCGAAGCTGAATGCTGAACCTGCACAACACAGTACTCACCGTGCATACATCTTGGTCACTGCACCGACTTTCTGCGCTCATAAAGACAGAGGCTACGCTGCGGGCCGAAATCGCTCTTGGATTCGATTGGAAAATGTTCTGCAAACTCTGGAGGAAGTTCAGTATAGATGGTTGGCCCTAAGTCGTCGTCGGTTGCCATTTTGGTTTTTGTGATGTGGGTTGAAGGGGACGAATGAGCGCGATATTAATAGGCCACCAAGTACCCCACCCCAGCCAGTGGGCCAATGGATCCGTGTGGTGTGTTTTTGCAGTCACTCAGGAAGGACATGGTGTGGGCCATTGAATCCGTGAGGTGTGTTTTTGCAGTCACTCAGGAAGGACATGGTGTGGGCCATTGAATCCGTGTGGTGTGTTTTTGCAGTCACTCAGGAAGGACATGGTGTGGGCCATTGAATCCGTGAGGTGTGTTTTTGCAGTCACTCAGCAAGGACATGGTGTGGGCCATTGAATACGATTTTTTTCAGTCCAAGGAAGAGATGTCATAAAGCGGAAGATCGTTCAAATACAGCTTTGTTAGTAGATGGTGTTGATGAAAACTTGAACTCAAATGGAGCATCTGATACTTTTGATTCAGCCGATTCAGATTTTGAGGAATACATTGATTCTGGGGAGAAGATGGCGAAGATACAGATATAAAAGGGCATTATGGGGAAGAATACAATAGACTTTTGAGAATTGCACTGCACGCACTTTGGATTCCACTGCCACCACTATCTGTTGTGTAAGATTCTATATAACTCAAACCAACAGAACACAAACACAAGTCCAGTACAGGGTGTGCTTCCTCTGAGTGACAGCAACAAACACATTCATGCGAGCCACGGATTCAATGGCCCACCACCTCTCCTTCCTCTGAGTGACAGGGGGTGCAGGCTATAAGTGTAGGCCGGTGCAGGCTCTGTTTGTAGGCCGGTGCAGTATATGGCTGTAGGCCGGTGCGCTCTTTATATTGCACAAGTTTGATACACAACTCATCCATCCCACGACTCATCGTCAATATAGATCGTACCAATGTCATCGTGGAGAGATGACCCAAAAGGTGTGCCGACATGGGAAGAGCGGCCAAAATGCCACTGCGGGTTCCGATGCTGGTTGCAAGTCTGTACTGATTCTTCAAATAAGTCCAAGTGGGGTGCTAGGTTCTTCAGATGTCCTGACATTGATGATGATTTCAAGGTTCGTTGCAATGCTAATGCATGTTTTTGTTGTTAGTGTATCTAAATGACCAAGCCGTCCACATGCAGGCTTGTAGTTTCTTCCAGTGGATCGACGAGAATGCTCTACCCAGTCAAGGAGTACCATCACCAATTGAGAGCAAAGAGCAGTACTCTGCTAGACTACAGCAAGCATGTGAGGCCGAACGTCTTTCTCGCCTTGAGAAAGACCTTGTTAAGCGTGAGGCGGCACTTAAGCTCAGGGAGGGAGAATTCCAAGCTTGGAGTCTCGCCTGCGTCATCAAGAAGCGCAACATTTAGCTTCGGCAAGAGAGTTCTGGCAACGAAGTAACAGGATGAAGGAGGTGGAGCGTCAGGAGGCCGAAGCACGTGAAGCCGATCGTGAGCGCAACAGAGAGGCCGCACGCCGTGCAAAGGAAGCTGCACCAGAATCCAGCAGGAAGGGGAAATATCCCCGTTGTACTCAGTAGAGCGTTAGTTCCACACCCGGCAACCCACTTTCCCCTAAGGCATGTTTGTTCTAGTAACAGCAACTGATTATATTTTCGGTGTGTTGCACATGCCATTGCAATTTCTATTAGATTGTTTAGGCTAAGGATGTGAGGTGTGTGTTCACCATATCGTTTCTGTGATGTAATTTTTTATATATTGCAAATGAATGCCGGGGGTACTTAATTAAGAAAAATATGAGTACAAGAGACACATTTGTTATCCATCAATCTGCTAGCTTCTTGGAAGTTACTATAATCCATCCATCGTCATCCTTAAGGTTTTTGTTAACTGGAGGTATTCCCTGGCATATTTGCTATCAAAGGTGAGCAAACATTTGAAAGACATATGGCATGGTACAAGATAAAACGATGTGCGAAAATATTATGATGGCATGAGTGTTTGGTCACTATCAGCAGAGCCACCATCCTGGTCTGTATAATCTCTGTTTTCCTCATCACCGGAACTCAGGTCACTTAGGTACTTGGCATCATCCAGTCCTCCATCTTTGTTATGCTCAGAATTGATGTCAGATCTTCCATTAGTTTTTCTTTTTTCTGATTTATAATGACATTTTCTACTGAATTCAGGGATATATAGGACGTGAGGACCTAACCCCGAATCATTCGGCGGTTAGGGGGCGCACGGACCTAACCGCCGAGTGATTCGGCGGTTAGGTCCTCTGGGCCCAGTGCCTGTCCCCTACCGCCGTTTGAACTGGCGGTTAGGTTGAGGAAAAATAGTTTTAAATCAAACCGCCGGTTCAAACGGCGGTTCAGCTAATCGCCGTTTGATACGGCGGTTACAGCTGCTTACCGCCGTATCATTTGGCGGTAGCCGTATGATACGGCGGTTGGGTGACAGATTTGCAAAATCTGCCACCCAGGAGTTGTTTTTGAAAAATCGTAAAAAAAAATTAAAAAAAATTCGATGGTTCTCCCTTAATCGTGAGATGGACTAGAGAGTTCAAGAGAACGGAGTTTGTCCATGAGTATCGAGAGTCGAACGAAGATGCTCATATATTAGCTAGAAGTTCTATCTATAATAGTATTGGTCGTCATGTATGGTTTATGGCGCCACCAGGTGGCGTTTATATCACCCGCAATGTTTGAATTAAAGTGCGGTGTTGATTCTCAAAAAAAAAAATCTAAGTTCCCCATTCTCTCAAAAAAGCATGACCCAACCAAGGGAAGGACCTAACCCTCTTCTCTAGCAGTGAACAGGGTGATCCCCTTGCTCCTGCCAGGCACCACCACCGGAGCTTTTCCCTTGCAATGGCCAATGCAGTGCCAATGTTGCGGTAGCTCCGTTAAACACACAACTATTACGGTGCTTCCAAATGATCCATGACCCAAGGATGATGATGGAATTCAGCTGGGCTGCGGCACTCATCCAGTATTATGTCACAGCCAGCCCCACCCACTAGAGAAGGGAGAACCAGAACTGTGTGGTGAACACGCAGCCAAACAGGAGATGTTGGATGGTCTCCTCATGTTGATCACATAGAAGACATGCTAGGTCTGTTTATTTACAATTAAATCTGAAATATTTAATACCATCATTAAATGTGAGATAATTAAAAGGGGTTACTCCCACATTGGTAGTTGAGAGTATATGCAGTTGGTAAGTGGATGAACCTTTTACACCAGAGGTCAATGTAGGGTTGTTAAGAGCAAGGATAATGGATACGCCCGCCGGCCGGCGTCGACGCCCGCTCTTCCGCCCGCTGAATCGCCCGCTGCTGGCGTTTCCTTCACGTGGGGCCCGATAGCAGCGACGCCGCCAGCCCTTTCGCCCGCACTCCGTCGCCGACTCACGAACCGCTCACTCCACTCTCTCTCCTGCTTTCTCTCTCCCCCACGTAGGACGTCGCCCGCTCCACGCCGACCATTATACTTGCTCTAATGGATTTTTAATTGCTATGTTTTAATGGTCAGGCTTAATTGCCATTGCTGCCTCCAAGACCTTCCAGAATTCACCTCCCTCCTCTCTCTAGCACATATGTAATAACTATATATAAGAGGTAACCGCTTTCGGATACTCTTGTTTAGGAGATCTCTCTTTGCTTCCTCCATTGCTTGCTGCATTCTTCGGCTTCCCCATCGCTGAAGATCCTGCTCAGTTAGCAGCCAATCAGATTTTTTTTGGTGTGTGTGGTTGGGGGGTGTGACGCACATCGGCGCGCGATTGCTGGTTATGTTGGGGAGGCGTGATTGCTCCTTATGTTGAACGACTACTTTCTAAAGGTCTCCTGGTGCTGCGGTTGTACAACTACATCCTACTACTTCCTGTTGGTAGGTCGAGGGATTGTGCTGCTTCAACTCGCCCCTGCAACAACTCTATACGGCTACACGCCTCAGTAGTATGTCTCCACCAGTTAATAACGGCGCATATAATGTAGTAAGCTCTGGTTCTGTATTCTGAGTCTAAGCTCGAACACATTCGCATATAATGTAGTAACAAGATTATTCGAGCACATCCTGATTTATATGGGAAAATTCAGAATTAAATATGCCAAAAAAATGCCTATATGTCTAACACGTTCCAGTTCTTTGGCGTTCTAAACTACGGAAGCGCATGCCTGAACAATGGAAAATTGGAAATAGGCAGCAGCTAGCAAGACATAGTCCTGAGAGGAGATCTCGTCCGAATGTACAATGTTCAACAAGTTTCTGATGTTTGCTCTTCACACACTAGGTCCATTGATCAAATATAAATCTAGCAAATCTCAAAACAAGGTACCGTCTCATTCGGACAAAGTCAGTGCAATAACAAGACTTCCAGGTCAAAAGAAAACAAGAGCAACCGAAGAACACAGGTTTTGCACAAAAGAAAAATACATATTTACAGCTCTATCTGTTTGAGAAATGCGAGCACACAATTGGCGCAAAATAAGCCAAATTGCTTGTGCTGCATTTTCTTCATACACCAAAGCATCTACTATACCCAGTGTGCAGTACAGCAAACAGATAACAATCCACACCATACACGAGCAATTTAATTGACTGTTTGGGCTTGCTAGTGATACAAGCTAGCCTATATACACATTTACATAGTTGTACTGTCATAATGTATAGATGTAAAGGCGTGGATCCTAATAGCTACTGTGCATTCCCTGCTGGGCCCTGAGAAACCTCGTTAAGTCAACATACACATCGTCTTTTGCCTTCACGCTCATGATGAAATCAATGTGGCCGTAGTGACCAATGTACAGCAGTTCTGGGGTAGACCTCAACTCTTTGATGGTGCGCTCAACATCTGTGATGTCGGCCAGTGCATCAAGACCCCCATACCCCATCCATATTGGCAGTGATTCCGGTATGCTGTTTAGATCGAATGGGGGAGGATGCAGCTGGCCGTAGCGCGCTAGGTTCCCCACCCATCCGTAGTCGTATTTTGCAAATGTGCCTTTCCTAATCACTGAATGACAAAGCAAGGAATGATTTGTGTTAGAATGGATTGTAAACAATAATACACCCCAATACCATTGAGAAATAACAAATCTGACGATATCTACATGATTTGCAGAAACAGCAAACTGCATAGACAATTTAAGAATTTGATGAGAGAAAACATACTTTGGAAAAGATGACGCAGATTTTTTGTTGATGATGGATGGGGTTCATACTCCAAATAATAGTCAATCCGTGATGAATTGAAGCAACAATTTTGACCTAAAATAAAGTTGTGTAAATTATATTCAACAGATCATAGATCAGCCCAAATATGCCACAGCATATAAGCAACCACATTAGAATGCTGTAATTTTATTCATCCATTAACATTCATTCCAGTGTGATCAATCTGGGTCTCTGCATGTGTGCCCAATCTGGGTCTCTGCAGGCATAGCGGTGATAGCGCAAGAAAGGATCATATCGTAGTGCATTGTTTCTCCAGCCGCTATAGTGGCGCTATAGCCCGGTACACTGACCCATATACTAGCGCAGTTGAAAATGTATAAGCTCTTACCCGCAAAAAAAAAAGAAGAAAATGTATAAGCTCAGAAATACTTGACATGCAGCCAATCTTCTATATATGTATTAATGCAGCATTGATCTTAAAGTGGAGCAAAGTGTCAGTCATCCATAGTTGTAGTGCTTATATCTCTATTGCATAGGCCATCAAATACTTCCTAGCTTCCTCACCCCTCTCATAATGCCTCTCAAACCTTATAATGATATTTCCACTCTAAAGGCTGAGGTTTATCACAGCAGTCCTGTTGAAGCGTCGAGAAAAAGGGATGGTAATAAATTAAGCTTGAACGCTACAGATAACCATGCTTGCCATTGAGGTGATGCTGCAAAACATCTCTATAATGTATTTCATAAAATTCGTCAACAGGTTATGCTAATATTTCGATGTTTCTATCATCTTACCTTAAACCACATGATGTTCTGATTTCTTGATATATTAGGAATGCCAATACTCTACATTTCTACCTAGCATAACTTGTCTTCAAACCATATACATTAGGCTTCTCAACCAATGCAAATTAACATTTCAAGTAGCAAATAAGAAATTTATGTGGCAATGCAAACCTGTAATTGAAGATAACATATTGTTGCAGTCCAAACGTTCAGCATCGCACAAAGAATCTAATATTTGTACACCCATTTCACTGCTCATGGAGTCAGTTAAATACAATTATAATCACATGCAAGGGAAAGGATAAGTCAGGTAAAGCATCGCACAAAGAATCTAATATTTGTACACCCATTTCACTGCTCATGGAGTCAGTTAAATACAATTATAATCACATGCAAGGGAAAGGATAAGTCAGGTAACGAAGTGACATACCTCCGGAAGTTTAACTGATGGATACCCATAGCAATAAGCATCTGTGGAAAAGGGGGCCTTAAGTCAGTTCAGAAGTTACTACAATATTTGGGCGGGTTTCTTTGGAGCAAAGTATATCACCTGGTCAAGATGCATGGCAACTGCTCTTAGAACAAAACTAGCACTGACGTGATCAAGGTAAGAAATGGGGCAAAGAAGTGCAGCAGAGCTAATCATTTTTACTATTTCAGGATTTGTAAATGCAGCCAGACCCATAATAGTCCCCTAGAAAAACAATATGCTTGTTAGTAATATAGTGGCAATAGTTTGACTCAATCAAACCCAGTAGCAGGTATACCTGTGAATGCCCCACGTATAAAATTTTAGACTGTGTAACTGTATATATATAGCTTAACATTGCCAAAAGGTCGTATTCAACGAGGTCTTGCCAACTCCAATCCCAGAAAAGCTGCAAAAGTTACCACAGAATTCAGTAAGAACATGCAACAAACTATAGATATGATCACAGTTAGAAAGCACTTCATGGTTGTTGCTTAGAGCACCATAGGCACTAGGCAGGCATTCTATACAATCTCATCAAAATTATATCGGAGCAGATCTGTTTTTCTTTAATGGCTTCAATCTTCCAACATAGTCCCACTCCCATCAAGTTTTGCTAGCACGTAGTTCAGTGATTGAAGATATCAGGAGAGTTTACAGTGTGACTTCCTATGGAGTACATTCACCTTGTCATGAACAGAGAGAGTAGAATGGCCTTTACTCCAACGTGTACCACGGACATTTCCAATCCAAACATCAAAACCATTATCAGCAAGGATATATCCAAGCGACTGCTCATTGGAGTTTATGAACCACGTGTCTCCACCCTGTCCAGTATTTGGATAAAGTAACACAATTTGAGAATAGAATAGAATGATGGCAGGAAAGCAATGATAATGTCATAATGTAACTGAAGCTAAAAACTACATTATCCAAAGAAATATCCAGATATGTCAGGGCGACCCAATCTTGATATGATAAGGTCCATATCCAAATAAAAAAAAACATATCACTGTAACAAGGAGAAACCTGAAAAAGACCATGCTGAAGAAAAACTGGAGGTCCAGCATTATCGGCTACTCCATTTTTGCCACGTGGAATATGCTGAAGAGACAAAAGGAAGCCATCATCCGTTTCAACCTGAAAAAAAGCTAAGTTAAAATGAGATTGCTGTGGTTGCAAAAAACTGAGCCTAACAAGCCTTGGGCTTTCTTCCCCATACAAATACATAACTCGGCCAAATCCTTCTTCTCAGTGGCAATAATCTCAGAAGTGGGTAATGGCAGAAATACACTTTTTTGGACTGACAGGTGGATTCAGGGCAAGAGTCTTGAGAAACTTTTTCCACATCTTTTTGGTGTTATCTCCACCCGAGCAAGGAAAAGAACGGTGCTTGAGGCTCTCACTGAGGGGAGGTGGGTTGCTGATATAAGAGGAGCTCTCACCTTGGCTGTACTCTGTGAGTACCTTGGTCTATGGCGCCTACTATCAGGAATTGTTTTGCAGCCTGAGGTGGAGGATTCCCACATTTGGCTTTTCTCCTCATCAGGAAAGTACTCAGCAAAATCTGCCTATGAGACAATGTTCAATGGAGCAGTTCAGTTTAAACCTTGGGAGAGGATCTGGAAAAGTTGGGCCCCTAACAAATGCAAATTCTTTATGTGGCTTGTCGCCCATGACAGATGCTGGACTGCGGACCGGCTAGCTAGAAAAGGACTGCAACATCCTGAAAAATGTCCTCTCTGCGATCAAGAACAGGAGACCATCGACCACCTGCTGCTGTCTTGTGTCTTTGCTCGGCAGGTTTGGTTCGAAGTGTTGGCAATTTTTGGACTTCAGGCTCTCATCCCTCAGCTGGAGGATGTCTCCTTTGACGATTGGTGGGACAAAGTGTCCAACAGGGTTAATGGTCATACTAAAAAAGGGCTCAATTCAGTTATAATCTTGGTGTCCTGGGAGGTTTGGAAGCTTAGGAACAGATGTGTCTTTGATGGGGTGCAGCCTAACCTGATGGGCCTTCTGGCTGTCATTCGGGATGAGCTGCGAACCTGGGACATAGCGGGGGCTCGAGGAATTGATTACCTCCTCGCCTCATTGCCTAATGCCCAGGATGCTGGGTCAGGTCCTTCCTTGCAGTTGGAAACATAGTGTAGAGTGTGTGTGGGGTTCTTTCGGGTTTTTTCTCCCCAGGTAAAGAAAAACCTATGTACTGGTCGCGGGTTTCTTAACCCATCTCTCTTCTTAATATATTGATACGCAGATCTCCTGCGTGTTCGAGAAAAAAAAAAGCTAAGTTAACATCCTTGAGAATAAAATAAAAAAGAGAGCAACAAACAAACTTAACAAAATTAGTAGCAGAAGGGTTTTCTGTCGCAGGTTAGACTTCTTACTTGATGATCTAAAATAGTAGGAACGGCAGAAAAACACAGAAGGCAAGAAGATGGTCATAATATTAAGGTTGTTGGCAAGCTTCATCCAAGAAAATAAAGCTAAGTCTTAATAACAATCTGTTAGTTCTGATCAGTTACAAGCTTGCATGAGATACAAGATAAAGGTTCAGCTCCTTTTCCCCTTAATAGAGAAAACAACTGCTAGAAGAAAATTGGCTTGCAGCTAAACATCAGAAAATGATCCAAGCTGTTTAGTAATTATTAATTACAATAGGATGTCTTTATTGTGTAGTATGACTGGTGAACCCTTTAGTTGGCACGGGTAAAGTGCTTGTGCTGAAGCTTAAAGAGTGAACATGCAACATATAACCATGGGAGGAAAAGAGAATATAGAAGAGCGCACATGCAAGCTCATAGGAGACGGATGCGAGCAGCATTTGGTTCACCTTTCACAGTTTGTACATGCACACAGTGGGTGCCCAGATGTTGTGATTATGATGACAAGTTTCTTGTCCCTTGAAACTGGGCCTCAGCAGTCAGCACTCACATCAGAAAAGTGTACGCAAAGTCTGTCAGAAAGTTTGTCGTTTGCTTGGAGTGGAAAACAAGGATATAAGCTCATTTGCTCTGATTAGTGTAGAAATAAGGCACTAGCTTATCCTATTGAGACAGGCGTTCGGATGTTGCCGTTGCGTTCCATTTCTCGGAAAGGGACCTTAGACACAGAGTTCAGTGGTTGTACGGCAACTCTAATTGGAATTGGAGCAAATATTTGATTCTTCCCGTCTCTGGTTCAGCCGATTATTCAGACACAGATACAAGAACACCATTTCCGTGTGGCAATTGGAACCCCGCTTTGGGCTTTGGCTGGGTACAACAACAAAGACAAGAAACACTCGACGCCTTGCCTCGCTGAAATCAATCCGCACTAATACCCAATCAACCAGCGATGCTGACGATTCAACCCGAACAATAAAGCACGAACCAACAAAGGATCAATTCCAGGGTGCAAGAGTCGGTGAGTAAACGAAGAAATCGAGAACAGACAGCGGGAATGAGGTACGTACGGTGTGCTCTGTGCACGGGTATCCCTGCGGCAAGAGCAGCTGCTCGCAGAGGCTGCCGGCGGCCGTGCGCGGGGAGACGCGGCGCAGCGCGTCGGTGGCGGGGGAAGCGCGGGCGCCCCTGGCGAGGAAGCAGAGGAGCAGGAGGAGGAGGCGCGGGGTCGCCGCGAGCGCTCCTCTTGGGCCCACCATCTCCGCCGCCGTCCGCTTCCCCCCTGTGGACAGACGCAACCCAACCGGATGCCCCCGATAAATAAACCAACCTGGCAGCGGGGACCTCGACAGCATGTGTAATCACTTCGGTCATAGACTGAGGTTCGTGCCCGTGTGTTGCTACATATAGGTTCATCAATTGATACATAGAATAAGCTATATGTTTTCAAATCAATTACTATATATTTTATTGAGATCATTATTAATTACATATGTGTATGCAGGACGAACATGTTACAATATGTGTATGTAGGACAAACATGTTACTATATGTTTTCAAAGCTTTATGTAGGTACATGAACAGAAGGATCTAACAGTGCAGTGGCCACAAACTGAATTCTAAACAAATGCCAATATTTTGCTGGTCCAAACTATGCATCAACACAATAATTTTTTTTAACAAATGACATGCATAGTTACATGAGAACCTAGCTAGTTAGGATAATTTCGAGCGCTACAGAGAAATAAGGTTATTATCAACCAATCATAATTAATAGAGAAAAATTAAAAATATTAAGTGCAGGCTTTGTGTCCTCAAATGATATTGGTAAGGTTGCATGCAAAAAAACACCATTCAGTGTGAGACATAAAAATGGGGTAATATAGTCATCACTTCTTTCGGTGGATAGTAAAAACCCCACTGATTTGTTGAATCAGCAAATAGATAGCATCTAAAAACTTATCAGTCACCACCAACTTGGGTTCTAATATGGCAGTCCAGAGCCTTATCTTTCTTTCTAGGCAAATCAATAGAGTTCCCCAAATGGTTCATTGTACTAATGGATGTTAACACTAACAAAATAACTGAGCGGCAACACGCTAAGTACATAGGCTGCAATCTTGTGACAGAGGAGCAATGCACCTTGGGGGAAAACACCATGGCCATGTTTCTAGCATTGATCTTGTTGAGCTCCTCCTCTTCAACAACATCAGACATTAGCTCAACAGCCCAATTGAGGAGTGCTGCCTGAGTGGGGCGCAAGAGCGTCACAAGCTCAAGGTACTCCCCTTCAGAATTGCACTGGAGCACTTGCTCAGGAGAAAGGCCGTCAAGCACACCTTCTGGAAGTTCCCTGAACCATGCCTGTCCAATTTACATGTACAGAAGTTTCAGTCATCTTCCCCTGGCCTCCATCAGCCACAATAGGTGAATTACATTGTAGCTGAAACATAGGCTGGCAGATATCCTACCTTAATCAGGCTGGCCAAGCAGTGGACATCAATGTCCCCTGGTACAACTCTGTTTAGCTGGTCCCTCACGTGCTCCTCTTGGTCATTCTCCGGATTAATGCGAAATATCCCCTCAGCCTGAAAATGAAATGTCAGTATGAGCAAGTGGAGGTTCATCCGTTCATGGCACATAAAAAACAGTCAGAAAGCTTGTTTGTCATGGATGATCACCCTCAGTGCCATCATTGGTGCACTGCATTGATTCAGCCGATACAACAAAAACACTGGCGCTGCAGAAAGCAAAAGAATACAAGTTGCTGAATTATAAGTCATGAGTTGATCGGTCCAAACGGCAAATCTTGGGGAAAGCTTAGCTGTGTAAGGCAACACGAATTCAGACTTATTACATTGTGTGACTGATTGAGTGGTTCAGGAGTCAAAATTTATCGCACAGATACTAGATACAGTTTGAGCATAATCTTATTTTTTTTTCGCGACCGTGCCTTAGCACGTATTTCATTAAGAGGAGTAGAGAAAACACAAACAAAGTACAAGGGAAAAACAGGAAAAAACACGGTCCGTTCATCGGGACGGATGATCGGCCGGACAGAGAAAAACTACCAAAAAAAGATTACACAGGCACGAGTCCGCGACCCGGGGGTGAAGCTAAATCGGAAAGGGAACCCAGTAGAGCAAGGCTCCTAAACCGGGCCTGAATCCATTGGTCAATCTGCTCTCTGATCGCACGCAGCAGCTCGATCGTCGACCGGTGCTTCCTATCGAAGGTCCGGGCATTGCGTTCTAGCCAGATGTTCCAAGCGACCAAGGTGACAAGGGTGTCGAAACCTTTCCTGACTGATTTGTGGAGCATCTTTCTAGAGGCCGCCCACCAATCAGCAAAGGAGAAGTGTGTCCTCGGCGGAGTAAGGTGCTGCCATCCGTGATTCTGTAGCACAGAATGCCAGACAACCCGGGCATAGGGGCAAAAGAGGAGGAGGTGTTCAATGGTTTCCGAAGCCTGATCGCAGACAACGCAGGTGTCATCCGCTTGCAGGTTGTGCCGTTTTCTTCGTGCAGCCGTCCAGCAGCGGTCATGCAAAGCCAGCCATAGGAAGAACTTGCATCTTCCCGGAGCTGCTGTCTTATGAAGAATGCTTGCAGCTGGTATGGCATACTGCCCAATGAAGAAAGCACGGTAGGCAGAAGCCGTTGAAAAGACGCCATCCGCCGTCCATTTCCACCTGAACACGTCGGGTGTGCCTGGCGTGATAGTGGTCGTTTGCAAGATCTCCCAGACATCAAGGTAGTCGAGCAAAACTTGCACTGTCAATGCTCCCGTAATGTCTTTCACCCATTGCTTATTCGCCAAGGCTTCAGCAACCGTTCGTTTGAGCCGAATACGAGGCCTCACCGCCTGTAGGAGACAAGGGGCAAGATCCTCGATCGATTGTCCATTAATCCATCGATCAGTCCAGAAGAGGGCTTTGCAGCCATCTCCGACCACCACCGTAACCGAGAGGTGAAACATGGCTGCGACCTGCGGTTCAACCGAGTCCGGGAGGGATGTCCAAGGTCGGTCACTGGCCGTCTTCCGGAGCCAAAGCCATCTCATCCTTAGAGCAAAGCCGAAAATCCTGAGATCAACAAAACCAAGGCCTCCTAGATCGGATGGACGGCAAACCCGGGGCCATGCTAGCATGCAATGTCCACCTGCCACCGAGTCAGTTCCCTTCCACAAGAAGGCCCTCCGGCGTTTGTCAATGCNCGATAATCCGAAAGGAGCGACGCATCTGGCTTCTTCCTTATTAAGATCATATATGCCTGGTTAAGGAGATATAAGCTCCTGGAATCGAGCGTCCACAGAGCGTGAAAGGCTCTCATTACATCTTCCTTGATGATCGGCCACGCTGTGCGGTAGAACAATCCTGTGAATCCATCTGGACCCGGCGCTTTATCGATCGGCATTTCAAGTATGGTTTGCCAGACCTCCTCAGCACTGAAGCAGTGATCAGCCGGTGAAGAACTCTGTGATGGGATTCCGAGTCGCTGAAAATCCAGAGAAACTGTGGCGACGTCAGACCTGCCAAGGATACTGTCAAAGTGCTTGAAGATGGCCTCGGCCTTTGCTGCATCGTGCACAATCTCCATGTCTTCCACACGGACTGAGGCAATGAAACTCTTTCTTTTTCTGTGGCAGGCTTGTAGGTGGAAGAAACGAGTGTTAGCGTCACCTTCGGCGAGGTAGGTCACCCGGGATCGTTGTCTGGCGATCGTTCTCATGAGGGAGGAGAGGCCCAAGCAATGGAGTTTCATCCTGTTGCGTAGGGCGCGTTCGTGCACCGCCAAGTCTCTACGATCTTGGGCCTGATCAAAACGGAACACAAGCTCCTTGGCTATTTCTAGTTGCAGTCTGATGCTTCCAACATGCTTCGTACTCCAACGTTTGAGAGCCGACGCTGTGGCACGGAGCTTGAAGTCCAGAACGCGGAATGGATCAGCATCAGGTCCTGGACTGTTCCAAGCTGCGGTTACCGTGTCGATGTATCCTTCATATTGCGGCCAGAAATTTTCAAATTGGAACCTCCTGAATGATTTGAAGAAGCAGTTAGTTTGGAGCAGCAGGGGTGCATGGTCCGAGCTCTCCGAGGACAGGGCCCGTAGGTGGTGGTCAGGGTATATATTTGCCCAGTCGTCCGTGACGAAGACGCGGTCGATGCGTTCCAGAGTCGGACACGCACGTTCACTGCTCCAAGTGAAGAGCCGGCCGTGAAGATGGAGTTCCATGAGCTCAGCCTCGTCTAGGAAACGCCGGAAACTATTCATCATACGGCAGTTGAGGCGGTCGTTGTTTTTATCTGCTGCTTTGTAGATGAGATTAAAATCTCCACAGAGCAGCCAGCGATCCGAGCGGCCCGCGCGCAGATGGCGAAGTTCGTCCAGGAAGATGACCTTTTCAGCATCGGTCTGAGGACCATAAACACAGGTGATCCACCAATCCTCGCCGCTGGAGAGTGAAGCAATCTTGGCCGTGATGGAATGGTCCTTGGGGAGCGGGTTCGTGAGCGACCAGGCATCCCTGTGCCACGCGAGGAGGACGCCCCCACAAGTGTTCGACGCCGGTACGTGCACATATTCAAAGCCCGGTCCCAGAAGCTCCAGGATAGTGGCATCGGTGCAATTATCCAACTTAGTTTCTTGCAGGGTGATTAGAGACACTCATTCTTGTGCAACCAGGTCGCGGACCATGTCCCGTTTCGCCCGGGCATTCAGTCCACGGACATTCCATACTAGCAAGTTCTCACAATTCATTACAAACCATGTGCGACAGTTTTAGCGACAATCCTCCTCCAAGCCGGATCACGGCTCAGGCGCCGACCAGGTGGACACGAACGAAGGCCCACCTTCAGGCATCAAGGTGCTCAGCGCCTCACATTGCGAAGGCGTGAGCGTTGTGGCGAAGACGTCGAGGAATCGGCGGAATGCAGCAGCATCTGGAGGTCCGGTGGCAGAGGAGATGCCCAATTTCTTCATGAGGACGTTCTGGGCCTGCAAGGCCGGCTTGGTGCGGTTCCTCGATTTCATGGCCAGCCGCTCGCTCCTGCGGAGCCGCGAAGCGGGCGTGGCTTGCGGGCTCCGGGCCTTGCGGCGCGGGGGGGTGCGACGCAGCACGCCTGGCGTCGCCGGCCTGCATACGTCCGAAGCAAAACGGGCGACATTAGCTCGGACAGGGGTAGAGACGTCCTGGGGTATATGAAGGGGGGGGGCCCGTGAAGATCCTCGAGTTGTCGTAACGAAGGCATTATGACCCGGAGATAGAGGTAAATCGACCAGAGCAGCATCGGCAAAACGGACTGCTTCAAGTTCAGTGATCGCTACCTCAGTTACGGTGTTGTCGGGACGGGCTGTAGACGATCCGGCAACAGGTGGCGCGACCGCTGCCTGAAGCACTGAGTTGTCGGGCTGAGGTGTGGATGATCCGACATCAGGTAGCGCGGCCTCCGGTTCTCGCTGGGTCGAGACATCCACATGCGGAGCATGGACGAGCCCGGCGGGCGAATAAGGCCCAACAGCGGCGGTAGACAGGCCAGGTCCAGCGGACGAGTAGTGGGCTTCCCCTAGTTGGGCCTCCCAAAGCATCGGGTCTCCCCTCAGGACAACCGGTCGGGGGGAGGGGGGCCTGTTGCGCTCCATCCAGGCAGGGTCATCACCTGGATATGCGCGCCGCGGAGACAGGGAGCGCGCGTGTCTGTCCAACGGGCGACCGGCTTCTTCGCACATGGGGTCGCAGGCCGAATCCAGCCGCGATGTGGGGGTGGTGGCCCGCAGAATGGCCTCCAGCGACGTGTCGAGCACCGGGTGGGGGGGCCTGCAGCCCTGCATGTGCAGCAGGCATGGCCAATCCCTGATCGACAGCGGGACCATACGCCATGCCGCTGGCACGACGCCCGAAGCGTAGAGGCGCGGCGAGGCCGCATGCCCTGCCGGCCAGCGCGCCCGGCGCCGGAACGAACACCGCCCCCCAACCGGGACCCAAGGATGGATCCGGACCAGCGTCCGGGGCCGCATCGTCGGGGTGCGATGTCCGCGGCCAAGGTTGCCGGCGGTGACGCTGCCTGAAGCCCGGATAATCATCGTCTTCCGAGCTGTCGCTGGAGGAGACGTCCTCCCAATCTTGGATTTCCACCGTCTTGCCTGGAGTGGATGATC
>CM014271.1:54978620-54991293 GCA_004135705.1 Alloteropsis semialata
CAAGCAGAAGCATCAAATAAAAGTATTATCAAAATCATCAAGTGAAAAATTGATGAACAACCAAGGCGATGGCATCTAACGTTGACCGAATCGTTATGGGCGTATCGGATGGCGTGTCATGGGTCTACTAAATTATCCCCATATCATTTGGTTTATGGGCATGAAGCTGTTTTGCCTTGGGAGATCAAAATTGGATCAAGACGAATATCGGAACAAGGAAACTTGACTGCCGATGAATATAAAAGTTTGATGAATTTTGAGTTAGATGATTTGGCTGAGGCCCGATTAAGAGCTCTGGAGAATATTGAAAATAATAAAGCGCGTGTTGCTAAGTATTTTGATAAAAAGGTTAAGCCAAAAGATTTCATCGAAGGTGAATTGGTTTGGAAGCTGATTTTGCCGATAGGGACTAAAAGTTCTAAGTTTGAAAAATGGTCGCCTAATTGGGAAGGTCCCAATCGTGTAAATCGGTGCGTTCTAGGAAATGCGTATATTTTGAAAACATTGGGAGGAGAAGAGTTTTCAAAAGCACTTAACGGAAAGTATTTGAAAAAGTACTATCCAAGTATTTGGGTCGATTCCTAGAAGCCGATATTCTGAGCAATATCGTCTAAGACAGCCGATACGATACGTATCGCCTTAAGGGCAAAAATATGTACAAAAAATGAGTGTTCATCGACGATCAGCATCGTCGGATTTCAATCAAGTTTATCGATGATCGATGTCATCGGAGCAGTGCAACTAAAGAGTTTAAATATTACAAGAATTTGCGGATCATCTCGATCACGCCCAACCAGATGTTATCAATCTTCTGGATCTTTTGCAGATCTTCCACATCGGAGCCGGGGATGTTCTTGATGCTTCTGTGAATTTGGCGGACCTCCTCTAGGCATTTGTTCAAATTTTCCTATGCCGATTTGATGGAAGCTGGAATCTGGTTGAGCTCGTTTTGAGTCTCCGATATTTCTTTACGGACTTCCTCAAGCCGTTTGAGCAGTTCTGCTTCAATGCCTTGAAGATATTTCATCTTATTCTCCAGCTGCATTGGTTTAGCTTCTAGGGTCTTGATCTGGGCCTGCATAGTTTTCAACTCATCTCGGCCGTTGTCGCGTTTCTTGGTCAAGTCTTGCTGGGCCAGCCGCTCCGATATTCTATGGCGAGCAGCAAAGACTTGAGGTTGATGACCCTCGATAAAGGCAGCGGGGATGATTGCATTCTCTAGCTCCGATGGCAGCCGACCCTTCAGTTCTTTGAAGATTTGGCGAATTGGCTCGACATCTTCCACAAGAATGGCAACGCTTTTGTTCAGATGATTCAACATTTCTTGAAGCTTTGCTTTGCCCTCATCGGAGATGGTAGAAGATGATTGCGCAGAGCTGATTTCTTCTTCTCCAATGGCGGCGTCCAGATCGAACGATGCGAAGCTCGTGGCCGGAGAATCGTGCGCCTGAAATAAAGTGTTGATGAACAGGTGTTATTAAACTAATGAATATTGATACAAGGGGATGATCGGTACCAGTTTAAATTGGCCCTCTAGGACGTAATCGGGGATTACTTGAGACAAGGCAATGTTTGTGCTGGAGGCTTCTATTTGGGGAATATGGGCTGGTTCAATCGGAGGTGACATCAGTGGAGTTGTTGTCGTTGGTTGCTCAGGAATGGTCTCCGATTGAATGTTTGCAGCTGGTTCTCCGATTTGTTGCTCAGGAGTGGCCTCCGATTGGATGTTCGCAGCTGGTTCTCCGATTTGTTGTTCGGGAATTGCCTCCGATTGGACATTTGCATGTGACTCCTCGATGATAGGTTGCAGAGTAGCAGGAGTCTATAGATTGAATCGGTCAGCTTGAGAATGTATGTTTAAAAATATGGATTAGGTTAAAATTACCTGGTGAGCTGATTCAGTTCGAATATCTTGGGTTGGAACCGATTGAGGCTCGGGCAGTGTAATATTTGTTTGCTAAAAAAGAATGGTTATTATTGATGATTCATATTAAAAATAAGATGAATAGGATCGAATCGTTACCGATACTGCATCGAGAAGCATCCTTGCACCCTCAGCAGCCTTCTAGGCGGTTTCTTCAGTGGGTTTGGACGTTGATTGACCGAGAATCTTTCCAAGAGGCTATACATATAATCATTTGCTTAGAACAAGAATCGAAAAGAAGAATCAGAAAGAAAAAATCGGAAAGAAGAATCGAAAGAATGAGGAAATCATACCACATGGCTTTTCTTCAATTTCTTTGGTGCGCTTACATTGGTGGGGGCAGTCTTCCTTTTGCTTTTGCCATCCATGATGTCCTTGAGGGATGGCGCAGAAGAGCTGATTCTTGGATATGGGGTCCTGATGGCATACCGAATCAGTTTTCCACTATTACTCACCGATGGCGCATTCTCTTCAAGTGGCTGGTAAAAGGGGTGGAGTTTGAATTATGGAGAGATTATTTGAGTAAAAGATGAATAAAAGGGATTCAAAGAAAAAATTTACAGGATTTTCCATGGCCTCAAAATCGGAGTCTATGAGGGTACAGTAAGTGATGGCCGAAAGTCTGAATACGTGAAGACGTAACTCTCTCCATCAATTCCTGAAGAGTCTGGATGAAAAGCTAGTACACAGTCACTCCGATATTGCAAAATCTGCTTGAGGGAAAAGTGATAAAATTATGTCCATCTCTAGGTCTGTTGAGACCGATTCCCTGCGCTTGATTTTATCGGAGAAATATAGGCCGATCGGAAGTTGACCAAATCCTAGTTGACGAGCCATTGCCGATGGATTGTAAAATTCGTAAGAAGAAGTCTTACGGCCAAAAGCAATGTTGCTGCCGAGGATAGCCGGTGTGATGAAAGACTTGAGAATCAGCATGATTGTTGCGAGCTCATTTTGAATGTTGAACAAGGGCAGCTCATATTCACGATTGGGATCAGCATAAGCGAAATAGCTGAAGCGCTCCGATACAATCCCATGATAAAAACTTTCAAAATAAGTGGCCATATTTTTTGCATCAAGCCTTGATCCGATGCACGCTGATGCTGCCTCTCCGAATGACGTGCACCGACGAAAGGTGGCCTCTTCTTCTTCCGTGTGATAATTTGGGAACTGATGGTCCTTGAAGTTGAGCTGAAGAGCAGATCGGAATTGGGTGTGTAGCCAGAGCTGGATAAACCACCAAGGGCCTCCGATGTGTCCAACTGCTTGGCCTTCCAAAAGTTTTGCTGATACTTGCTGAAGCAGATGATAAACTGCACCAAGCAGGAGGCGTCCAAGTGGTACCGATCTGCCACGAGCTAAAGCTTCTGCAATCGATTGCATGTAGGTCGTGGCGCCCAGAGTCGGTCCGCACAATACAAATCGTTCTAGCCACATATTGAGAAAAGCTGCGTGCTCTCTGTCTCCAATTATGCCAGTTTTGCAGTGATCGAAATATATTTCTTCCAGTTTTTAGAGCCCATTCCAACCAATTTATGATCCAATTCACGGATGAATTTTCTTGGGTTGGAGTTTTCTACGGTGTTTAGGCCGGTCAGCATGTGTACATCCATTAGAGTCGGTGACATCGGACCATGGCCAAACAAGTAGGCATTAAGGGCATCGGACCAAAAGAGGGAGCCGAAGGCCAGTAAATTTTCATTTTTAGCCATGTCAGCAAGTGATAAAGTGAGGCATTGGCTTATGTTCTTCTCATCCCAGAAGGCCGATTTAGCAGCTTGGATTCTGAGGAACCAGTTTCTCCATCCTGGGACCATCCCGGGCCATGATCGGAACGAGCCTGCCCAATCGGAGACTTGGAGATCCGATCCTTTGAAAGGAATTCTCTCTGATTCCATGTTGATCAAGTCCGTTGGATCGGGGTCACCCATCGGACCAAGGTAATACCCAGCCTCGATATGGGAGACAGGGATGATCAGATTGTTCCTAAGATGCTACATTCGGAGGAAATAGAATTATAAGGACAGATGTGGAGGTTCATAAATGGTTCTGGAGGAAAAATGCAGGAATTAAAATGGGGATTTTGAATGATTTTTACCTCAGGAACTTGGTCGGTATCAGCCTTATCAAGAGGAGCCGCCATTGACGGAATAGATCTACAATGAACAGTGATGAGGATGAACAGATTGAGAAAATCACCGTGGAAAATGCAGTAAAACTCAGATGCATGGTGTGAATCATATGCGGGGAAGTTCCTTACCTGATTCGCGGTGAGAGATCGAGGCTTGAAGATTAGAAGTTCGCTGGAACGGAGCTCGCGGAGATGGCAATGGTGGGTGTATGTGTGTGATAGCAGATGCGAACTGGTGAGGAAGACGACCGTTCGGTTCTCTATTTATAGGGCTTACAAGAGAAGAAACAGCCCGAGGGTCGCGGCACCGAATTCGCACGGGAGTCGAGGACTGTAACAGTACAAAGACGCGGGTTTTCATATACTGTTCGCTGCCAGAGTTATCATTGGTTGGAAGAATTTTGGAACAAAATGATATTTTATCCTAAAATTGGGGGGCATGTGTTGACACCAGATTTTGACTCGGCTGAAATCGTGTGTACCAGAGTCCAAGCAGGGGCCGAGTCCGATTCTGAGTCATACATCCGATTCCGATCGGGAATCGTCCGATAGGAGTCCTGATCGGACACGAGACAAGGGAGGCCGGAGCATGTGCGACTATCTAGGGAGGATGTGTCTGGAAGCTTCTTCAGGGCCTCGTGATACGGCAATTATAATAGTTTTAGTAGTTTAAGATTAGATTGCTTTAAATAAATTAGAGATATTGTCGTAGCCGACAAGTTTTAGCTAGATTTCCAGGGTATAAATATAAACCCTGCGCCATTGTAAAAAATGTTCACACAACCAATCAATCAAACACAATTTTCGGCCTTACGTGCCAACAAACTTTTTCGTCGAGTTCTTCAGCAAGCAGGGCTGCATCATCTTGACCTCCGGTTTGTCTGTAAGTCCGACACCCTATCGAATTAATCTAGGCTTTAGATTGAGGCGCATCGCCCTTCTTCGTTTAGTTAATTCACCAATTTATCGAGTTGTTCTAGGCTTTAGATTGAGGCGTATCGCCCTTCTTCGTTTAGATAGCTCACCCTTTTATCGTATCTTGTTGATTTTATCTTATCGGCTTACATCTATCAAAGAGGAGCTATTTTGTTTCATTATTATTCAAATTGCATAATAGATCTGTTTATGTTGTTTACATAGCTGATTTAGATTTAATAAGCAAGTCACAAATAGATTTGATTTAAATAAGTTCTTTGATATAAATTGATCTATTGGAATAAACAAGCAAATCGGTGCTAGCAACGCTGTCTCGAAATCGATCCGATTGTTAGTGACATGAGATTTAGTTTGTTTATCGCCTTTGGAAAGATGCATATTAAAGAATAAATTTAGACTAAATATATCTCCGATTTGGTTTTCATAGCCGATGGTTTATTTTAATACATGTTATATTATCACGAATCGGACTCAAAACCGATGGTTCATGTTATTGAAATCAGACTTCCCTTTATACCGATCCAATTTCTGGAACGAATCGGGCCTTGGCCGATGAGTTCCTTGTTGCTTACTGATTAAACTCTACCTTGTCAATTTCAGGTCAAATTGACTGGCACGCCGCGAACCTCAATATTTTGGACCTGCACTGAAGTGAAGCAAATCTTTCAGGCCACAGTGTTAATTTTCGAGAGTCAACGCCTGATTTTTTGGACGTCAACAGTAATAACAAGTAGGAAAACAATAAAAGGCCACCATATTACAACAAGTAGAGTATTCCAAAGACCCCAAGTAACAAAATATACAATCCTGCTCAGACATGTGCTCTAGATTTGGATACATGCTCAAAATCCTTTGCACAAAATATAAAATAAATTAGTAGTAATATATCTGGAAACAACCCAGACATTTTATTAAATTAAAAAACAAGCCATGTGTGCATGAGAATAGCAACCAGTGTTTACTAAAAACTATAGGTGCAGTGCACACAATTAAGCTCACAGAGTAGAAAAAGTGACACAGTAGGAAAAGTGGACACAATTAAGAACAGTATACATTGGTACATCACTCTCACAGTATGATAATCAATTTTGGACTATTACTGAAACAACAAAAACAATTGTTAATAATGAGAACAGTATGCTACATATGTTTTTATGTGAATATTCCTCAGGAAAAGAATTTTTTTACTGTTTCCTGTACCTGATAAAAATTACATGGCATTGTTTTCTTAATTTCTTTTGAAACACTTATACGACACACCATTCCATATTTGGGTTTAACAGAAGTGGTTAATAAAGTTCTCTACTTGCAACATACAATGATTGGCTAGGCTTGTTCCACTGAAAAATTGAATTCAGAAATATATATGCTATTGTTTCTCATCTCAACTCTATCATTTGCTCACTGCTCACAAGAACAAAATTCAAAATGTAAGAAAACATGCAACCAGAGTGAGAACAGCATACCACATTGATGAGCTGCTGCGTAAAACATCTGAGGCACATGCAGTTCCTAAACGCCGAGGAGGTGTGATTCCCACGGTTGTGGTTCCTGAAAATGAAAGCAAGTTGAGTATTTGACATGATATTAAGATGTACCGCCCCATCCAATAAATATGATTGAATCAATGACAGTTCTACTCTGACTCCTATTAAGTTGTGACAACAATTGAGAACCAGAAAGATCTTGGTCTATGACGTCTTATACAGAACAAATTGACATTTTAAGAGAACTACAGTTAAGGTGTTTTTAGATAAAAAAAACTTCTTGCAAAATTAAAACTTGTTTCATTTGGTACCTGGTTGATGGCATGGAGGGGTTCATCAATTAAGTCTTGTTGTGCTTTTTGAGATTCAGCGACCATTATTTTAGCCTCCTCAGAGCTGATGCCATCCTTCTTCAGTTGACAGCCACCTGAATTGTGATTAGGTGCTCCACAATGCCTACAGTGAATGATCACTCCATGCTTTGATAACTTGGATCCATTATTTCCTTGCACTTCATATGGTTGCTTCCTCCTAGACTTTGGTGGTCTACCGACCTTCTTCTCATGCACTGGTGGTAGAATTTCAGGCCCATTAATCTTTTCCCATTGGCTTTTGTCATTGCAGGGCCTAAAGTATGTAACATCAAACTGCACCTTTACAGAACTACCCCTTCAGGCCTTCACAAAAGTAAAGCCTTAAAGGTATACCTGTAAACCAATACTTCAGGTCAATTTTACCTAACCTACTTGTTGTGGCCATAATACCAGGGTACCCGACTACGAGGATTACCGACCACCGATTCCAAACGAGAGACTCCGAGCAGGACACGGCGGCCTATTCGAGGAAGGAAAGCCCGAAGACAAGAGATATAGTCCTGATAGGTTTAGGTCTGTTTTGTCTTGTAATGCAAGTCTCCCCGGACATAAATAGTGGGGGATCCTGTAAGTAGGGGGTATCCAATCCAACACCCGATACTCCAAACACCATATTGTACTCTCCGTACTTGCCGAAATAATACAAGCAACAACTGGACGTAGGGTTGTTACTCGATTTCGAGGGCCCGAACCAGTATAAAATCCCGAGTCTCTCAATTCATCCATCGTGATCAATCTTCACAGAAAGCGGGGTGCTCGTCGGACAAATATCTGCCGAGTACAACCTCGACACTACTGTTATTAAAACCAGAAACATAATAATGCTGGGTGGTTATTGGCCAACTGGTACAAGCTCTACAGAACTTCAAACAGCATATAAACATAATCAGTTTATTGTCAATTTAATGGGAAACTGATGGAATGTTGCAAGTTATCACATATAAAATTCTCTTCAAAGCAGTTAAAAGAAATCCTGTCAAATTGCAACAACAATCTATTCCAATCTCGTTGCCATACTGCAAACCTGCAATCCAATGTAAGAATGTTTACCGGACAATGGTATGGCGAGGATGTCTCCAGGTGCGACAATGGGGCTCCCCATGGCGTTCACATTGCTGATATCCGTGATGGTGGTGGCGTGGCTGGCGGCGATTGATTGCATGGTGTCCCCGACCTGCACGACACAGGAGAGGTACACGGCGGGAAGGTTGTGGTCGGTGGAGTTGAATCAGATGCAAGGGATCAGGATGACGAGCTGCTGCCCGGGGTTGAGCGGTGCGTCGGGGTCCTCCTCGGCGAGCCCGATGGCGGTGCAGATCTGGTCGGCGGAGTCGACCCCCGCGAAGATGACGTCGGCAACGGAGCCAAATGTATCCGTGGGGCGCGTGGCGTAGCGCATGGCGATGGACTTGCGGACGCCATCGGCGCAGGCGCAGCGGGTGGGCACGCGGAGGGGCGTCCCCGTGGGGAGGATGCTGTTGGCGGCCAGCTGAAAGTGCATCTAGGCTCCCTTGTGGGTTTTGGTAAATTGAATGACAACACGATTAAAGGACTAACGTGTTTATTAAAGATTATGAGCAGGATTTAAATTGTATATTGACGATTCACTATTGGTCATTGGTTGAATCTAATGTGGATGGCTCATGTTGACATAAATAAATAAGTGGTTGTTCCCATTATGCATGAACATGATAGTTGGCAAGCTATGATGCAACAAAGAAAGAGACATGAGGATGTGTGTGATATATTGGTCTCTAAAATTGATGAAAGCTTGTTTAATATTGATATGGGATATCTTAGATCATGTTGGATTAAAATATTGCATAATGCAAGTTTGGTTGAATGGACAAGAGACATGGTGATATGGCTTATTCTTGGTCTATATTTGAAGAATGACTTGCAAACAAGATATGATGACTTTGAAGGAAGTAAAAGGTTAAAGTAAAGCGGATATATTGCAAATCAAGAATTGGTTTTCATTGTTGATACAAACTATTGTGAAGCTATATGCGATGCAAGGATGAAGAGGTGGAGTTCAAGATAGTATTTCTAGGGACTAAGCAATGTGTGATCAAGTTGCGGACTTGAGTCATGTATCTTTGCTAGGGTGACGAAACTTTCTTTGGATTTCAACTTGATGAATCTTGGTCACATCTGGTATTCATATTGGCAAGTATCAATCTTTCTAGAATTGTGTTGTGAAAAGGTGAATTGAACTAGAAGTGGATTTCATTCAAAGACAAAGGTTCAAGTCACTAGCTCAAGGTTGAAGTGCTCAATTCAAAGAAGACAAGTTGGATGCAACTCTCAAGCGGATACATTAAAGAAGTATGGCATGGTTCAAAGTGATGAAGCTCAAGTGTATCAATAGTATTTATATTTGATCTTGAGCATAGGTATGTCGTACTATAAAGAGCGATGCATCACATGGAGTCTTGAAAGTGTCTCAGTGCTCAAGGAACCCATGTGAGTTGTTGAGAGACACAAAAGCCACACGTACACTTCACTAGTTTTGCCAGGGCAAAACCGGTGGCACTGGTTTTAGGAACCGGTGGCACCGGTTTTCACTGGGTCTGTAACGGCTAGTTTTTGTGGAGTGGAGTATTTAGACCCCACGACCTCCATAGTGGCAAGCTGTTGTTCCTGAGGTTGCTATAGTGCTTTCCTGCTCTTCCTTGCCAAGCAAAAGCCATATTTGCTCTCCCCAACCCCTCTTTGTGAGGATTGCTTGATATTGTGAGATCCTTGTGTTGAGTAGTAGAGAGAGCAGCCATTGTGAGAAGATTGAGAGCACCAAAAGCACCTTGAGCACTGTTGGACTTCATCAAGTTCGTGTGATTCATTTTTTGGAGCTTCGCTCCTAGACGGCTTAGTGTTGCCCGTGAGCTACCAAGGTGTGGTGAGCTGCGGGAAGTTTGTGCAGGTCGTGCTTCGCCTCCGAAAGGGAAGAAGCAAGCTAGTGGAAGGAGGAGATAGCTTGACCTAGTGTGGTCGCATAAGCTTCCTCAACGGAGAGTAGGATTCACCGTGCCTTGGTGGCTGCTTGGTGCAAGCGGTGAATCCGAACTTCGGGAAACAAATCTTGTGTCTCCCCGCTGGTTTGAGCTTCTTTGTGCCTATATTGCAAATTGGTGAAATTGCTCGATATTGTTGTATATGTGTTTTTGAGTGCAGGGACTTGGAGATATACCTTAGAAAGACATTTCAATCATCATCTCCAAGTTTGGTTTGATTCCGAGCTCCCTAACATATTCTATCTAACTTGGGGGTTCACTGCCGGGACAAAACCGGTGGCACCGGTTTTGGTGGCAGTGTTCTATTTCCGCTGCGTTAGGCGTGCTATTCTTTTATTTGGAGATTCTAAAGATCCTTTTAGAAGTTCATTTACTGAATTTCTAAAAGTGGTGTTTGGAATATCCAATTGTCGCTAATAAATTTGTTTTAAGTGACAATAATTTCAGGTCTCGCCTATTCACCCCCCCTCTTGGTGACATCAAGGTCCTTTCAATTGGTATCAGAGCTTGGCTTCACATCTAGGCTTAACCGCCGTGAAGAAAAGATGTCGATTGAGGTAAACTTTGAGCCTCTCAAGGTTGACTACTCAAACTTTGCGTCGTGGGTTGGTAATGTTCATCATGCTCTTAGAAAAGTAGATCATGTTGTTGAACATATTTTAGTTGAAAGCATCTTACCTCCTAAGTGTGACACTAACAATTTTGATCGATCAAATGTCACTCAAGGGGAGTTGGCTTGCTTGCAACTCAATTCTTGTGTTACTAACTTCTTGCAAAGATCTGTGTGTAAAGCTATATGGAACGTCATCTCTAGGGATGACGTAATTCAAAGAGATGCACATCGCATTTGGACTCTCATCAAGGACGCATATGAAGATATAGAAAGTGATGACGAAGAGCAAGAAGACATGGAGTCACTAGAGGAGTGCTCAACATCACCTATGTGCTATGAGCCTCAAGAGACATCATCCAAGGAGCAAGAGAACCACAAGACTACACTCACTGGCTCTGCTCAGGCAGAACCGGTGGTACCCGTTTCTAAAACCGGTGGAACCGGTTTCAGCCAAGAGCTAGCTGATGAGTTTTCCTCGAGTGAAAATTCAACGACTCATCAGCTCAGTGAGGTATCTACTGCTCCCATTCATTCCTCTTTGAGTACTGACATTCTTTATTGTCATATGGCTGAAAGCAAAGAGAAGGTTAAGGAGCCAAATGAAACCTTGGCAAGATCATTGGAGGAAGAAAACCAAAGGCTCAAGGATCAGCTTGAGAAGCTCTCTAGTAAGTATGTGAACTTGCAGGTTACTCATAAGGAACTAGAGTGCTCTTATGAGAAGCTTGTAGATTCACACACATTCCTTGAATTGAATCATGAGGTTATGCTTACTACTATAAAATCTTTAGAACCTCAAATTCATAAGTGTAAATGTTCTCTAGCCAAAATCGATATGTCTTGTGCTAACCCTTGCGGCTCGCAAGCAAAACCTTCATGGTATGACCAAGTTCTTGCAGAGTCATGTCAGGAACGCATTGCACAAGATAATGACAATCTGAAGCTAGAAGTAGAAAGGCTTAAGATGGACTTGGTCAAGCTAAAAGGCAAGGGCCTTGCGCAACCTTCTCAAGATAACCGTGATTCCATGGTGAAGAAGCTTGAGAAGGGATCAACGTCGCAATGTCCCTGCAATAATTCTATCAAGTTCATCCCAAAAGAGAAGCAAGACGACAAGAAGAAGAGACATGATCATATCAAATGTCTCAAGTGCTCTCAAATGGGACATTATGCCTCCTCGTGCTCTTTTGAGAAGGAAAACAAGCCAAAACAATCAAAAAGGAAGAGAGGACATTCACAGAGAAGATGTTATGGATGTCGTGAGAAAGGGCACGAAATTGAAGCTTGTGTCAACCAAT
This sequence comes from Alloteropsis semialata, assembly GCA_004135705.1. Taxonomy (NCBI): domain Eukaryota; kingdom Viridiplantae; phylum Streptophyta; class Magnoliopsida; order Poales; family Poaceae; genus Alloteropsis; species Alloteropsis semialata. The sequence continues at coordinate 54,990,398 of CM014271.1, forward strand.
CAAGTATGCTCTCAGGCAAAACCGGTGGCACCGGTTTGGTCAAACCGGTGGTACCGGTTTCCACTGAGGAACCACAAGTCAAGCAGAACAGCCTTGGGTTGAAGACACAAGCAAACTTTAGAGAGAAGAAAAGTTCTTCAAGCAAGAAACATAAAAGTAGCAACATCAAACACAAGACTTGCTACACATGTCGTCAAAAGGGACACTTTGGTAAGGATTGTCCAAATGGTGAAAATCCTAATCTTGATCTTGTCAATAATAAGTTTATTAAGATTAGGAGGAACTCAACTGACTCTTGTGCAACTAATGTGATTGGTTCACCTAGGACAAGCACAAAGGCCATTTGGGTTCCTAAGTTCTTGCTTACTAACTGTAGGACCCAACACACGTTGGGTACCAAAATATGCCTAAAAGAGACTTGTAGGTACTTGGAGCAGCATGGGAAGCTTGGTTCACTTGAGAAGAATTCCATCTTATATCATTTGCATCTCAAGAGAAATTTCATATCATAAATGAACCAAGTGAGATCAATGGAAGAAAATGTTATCCAATGCTTCTCCCATGATAAGTACCTCTCTAGCTGTCCACTCATATATATATATATATATATATATATATATATATATCTATACACTTGTTGTTTCCAAGCATGTATAGTGGACAAGCGATCTTTGATTAATAATGAAAGATTATGACAAATAACACTTGATGCTACTAACCGCTTCATCAAGAAGCTTTGAGTGTTTATAAATGCAGGGCAATGAATAAGTAATGAAGATAAACAGAAATGAATTAAGACAAGAAGCACCGGAATAATCTTTTTTTTAAAAAAAATGCATGGTTCAGTGGAAATCCGGTGGCACCAAAAGTCTGGTAGCCTCTGTCTCGTATCAAAT
>CM014271.1:54992293-55012881 GCA_004135705.1 Alloteropsis semialata
CGAGGGAGAGTACTCCTCGGGAAAGAAAAGAGGCTCCCTGCCTCCCGTAGGAGGCCCAGGAGAGAGGAGGAAAAGAGTCCATGCCTCTCGCAGGAGGCCCAGGCTTCCCTTTTATATCTCAAGGGAAGGCTGGAGAAGAGGTACAGTCAAAGGGTAAAACGGGAAAAAAGGAGGAGTGCCTGCCCATGCTGTGGGGTCCGTCGTCCTTCCGAGCGTTGTAGCCATGTCCTGCTGGTGTCAGTTACGTCAGGGAGTGGTTGGCACAGTGTAGCGGCTTGACTCCGGGTGCTTCGGTCTTCCCAGAGGTTGCTTCGTTGCGAAGGGTTGGACCGGTCGGAGCCGCAGACTGGTCGGAGGCGGAGACTTGCCGGGCGAATCGGAGACTCCTCGGAGGCGAAGACCTGTCGGGCGAAGGAGCAACTCCTCGGACAAAGGGGCAGCTTGTCGAGCGATGGTAGCAGCCTGTCGGACGATGGTGCATCTCGTCGGGCACGGCGACTACTCGGGCGAGACGGAAACCTGTCGGGCAAGGCGGGTCATACTCGGGGAGATGTGCAGCTTGTCGGGCGGGACGTGAAGCGCGTTCTGCCGCTGCTTGCTTGCTGCGGCTTCCACTGCTGCTCTGACTAGTGCAGACCGGAGGGAGAGAGATGCGATAGACATCAGAGAGCAGGGAAGAGAGAGGAAATTTGGTGGCATGTATGCATGCATGCACGGGGGCCACGCAAGTCAGGAAATCAAAATGGTGAGAGAGAGACAGGTGCTGGACTTGATTTGCTCGGTGGAGGGACAGAAAGATAGAGAGATGCATGCATGGCTTGGTGGAGAATTCAAGAGAGAGAGATGCATTTACTCAGGCATGCTGGGGGTTCTGGTGCATGCATGTTCGAGTCCTGCCATGCTCATGGATAAATGCATGCATGCATTCTTGTCGGGCGAACAGCCACTCGGGCGAGACAGACGCCGCTGCTCCTGCCAAGTAGTCGGGCGAGGCGTGATTCTTGTCGGGCAAACAGCCACTCGGGCGAGATGCCGCTGTTGCATGTGTGCAGCAGCCTACGTGTTGTTCAGCTATGTGCCGTGTGGCCCCCACTTTATTTATTGTGCCAGCATGCAGCGCATGCCGTCAGGCGCACGGGCAGGCTGCCCCTGCGGTCAACATGCATGGCAGGGGAAAAGAAATGGGGTGGCCCGCGTGGGCAAACCGCTAGAAGTACACCACGCAAACGTATGTTGATGTACACACGAAACACTTTGCGCGCGCGTATTTTTGCCTGTTTGTGCTACGTAGAGGTCAGATGAAAAGCTACCGTCCCAGCGGTTTGTAATTCTTAATCGCTGTCATTGGATACCCCTAGTATTGGTATCCGACAGGAGCCCCCGAGCCTGGGAGCGAGTCGTAGACTCGCTTGCGGGCTGAATTATCGTGATGTTGAGAACGCGGTGGAGTTTCGGTGGGGGCGCGCGAGCGCACCCGCCGGGTGTAGCCCCCGAGCCTGTGGGCGAGTGGTACACTCGCTCGCAGGTTTATGGCATTTGTGTAGTGATTTGTTGCGAATTATGCGACCACGCTGCTGGTCTCTGTTAGCGATTTCGACCCCGTGTGCATCCCGAGACCGGGGTCCGGACGGGGATTCGTTTCGTCTTTTTGCGTTTTTCCCCTCACGCTTCCCGTGCGATGGGAAGGAGGGTAAGAGATGTATCGCGCTTTGCCACGCAGGCCGAAGCACGACTCTCGTTGAGCTACAAACGGGTAGGTTCGAGTGAGGCCCGACGCCCCTTCGGTGGGGAGTCGATGGATCAGCTGGTGATCGACCTCAAATTCCTAGTGGCGAGATCATCTAGTTACCAAGTCCGTTCGACCGGACCCAGCGGCTCGTTGCCTTTCCGTCGGAGGAAAAACCATGATCTTTCTTTCCACCAGAACTCGAACGCGTTTCAGGATGCTCATGGCGCTCGTGCGCCTGAGTACTGGCCGCTGGGACCCATCCTTCACCGCCCCTCGCTCGACAAGGTGCCCGAGGGCGGCTGTTGAACCCTTCGATGGGCCAGCCTTCGAACCCCCGTTGGAATCACCTGTCAGGTCGACTGTCGAAGTCGTCCGTCCCGGTGCCCAGCCCCCGAGCGCAGGGCTGCGAGGGGTCGTTAGGGCCGGCGGGAGCCGCTTAGTTTAGAGAGTACGAAGAGCGCATTTCAGAAATCGATCACATGCGTATGCTTGACCCCGCGTGCCGAGGTCGGGCGAGACAAAAGGTGCCATTCCCTGCATGTAGGGGTTGCGGCAAGCTTACCGGAACTTGCCATGCCGAGCTGCAAAAAACAGCGTAATGCAAAAACGTTGCGTAAAGCGAAAAGTCGAGGTTTACTCGTTACCAACGAAAGTCGCGCACGCCCTGCCTTTATTAGGCTACGTATTTCCTCGGGTAATTAGCTTACCATGTTTAAGCACCTAGTCCCGCTGACCACTGCTCTCGGAGAGGACGGCTTACCGCAGACTACACTGCTCATGGGGAGGCTTAGGTGTAGGCGGTACGCGGGACGAGGTTTCACGGATGAGGTCAGCGTTACCCGAGTACTTTAGCGACACCCAAAAGAGGCATGCGAGAGTGTAAATGGAAATGTATGGAAATACGAAGGATCGTGGTAAAACTTAGCCGTTTGAGCGTTCCGTCGTTGAGGCTGAGTCGAGCGAGCCATCCGAGTCGGGGCAGCACACTCCACGGGTGGCGCGACCGAGTCGGTTGGAGTCGAGGCCGGGGCGCGCGCACTCCCTTGGAGGCGCGGCCGAGTCGTTCGGAGTCGTTCGGAGTCGAGGTCGGGGCGGCGCACTCCTTTGGAGGCGCGGCCGAGTCGGTTCGGAGTCGAGGTCGGGGCGGCGCACTCCTTTGGAGGCGCGGCCGAGTCGTTCGGAGTCGAGGTCGAGGCGGCGCACTCCTTTGGAGGCGCGGCCGAGTCGGTCGGAGTCGAGGTCGGGGCGGCGCACTCCTTTGGAGGCGCGGCCGAGTCGTTCGGAGTCGAGGTCGGGGCGCGCACTCCTTTGGAGGCGCGGCCGAGTCGGTCGGAGTCGAGGTCGGGGCGCGCACTCCTTTGGAGGCGCGGCCGAGTCGGTCGGAGTCGAGGTCGGGGCGGCGCAGGTAGACAACGTGATCACGTCGGTCGGCGTTGCAGCTCTCTCTGTCGTTGTGTCGTGCGCTCGTTCGGGGGCGTGCCTCGCCGTGGCGGCCCTGCGCGAGATCATGAAAACAAAAAGCTGTTACAGGTTAGTTGAGGTCATTTGCGGACTTTGGGCACGGTCGTCCTGCCGCGGTGTTCCTCGCGGGGGTCGCCCACTGCTGCTGCGCCGCGGGTGCGCGGCCGCGTGGTGTTGATGCTGCTGTTGGCGGGGTCGCGGTCGCCGTTGGGGATGTCGGGGCCATCGGCGCCGTTGGAGACGTCGGGGCTGTCGGTGCTATAGGCAAGGTCGCGGCCTCCATTGCTGCTGTCGAGCCACCCCTGCGCACATCGTCGAATGCTCCGTCCTGCCTGACTCCTGCGCACGCACGCAGATTGCATGTGCGTGTGCCGTGACCAGCGACCCTACATGCATGCCAATTAAATCGAGTACACCGCGCCCACACGCATGCGAAGCCGGATTAGCGGGTCTCGGTGGCGTTGTCGTTGCCGTCGTTGTCGACGCCGGAGCCGTTGCCAACAGCGTTGTGGTCGTCGTCGCGGCCGTCGGTGCCGCGGCCGTCGTCGTCGCCGCGGTTGACGGCGTTGTGGTCGTCGTTGCGGCCGTTGGTGCCGCCGCCGTCGTCGTCGCCGCGGTTGACGGCGTTGTGGTCGTCGTTGCGGCCGTTGGTGCCGCCGCCGTCGTCGTCGCCGCGGTTGACGGCGTTGTGGTCGTCGTTGCGGCCGTTGGTGCAGCCGTCGTCGTCGTCGCCGCGGTTGACCACCCGAGACCCGTAAGGAGAAAGACGTGACGCGCAAAGGCCCCACGGTGGGCGCCAACTGTCGGGGTTCTTTACCGCCGGCAAGTAATAAAATCGTGGAGCGCGCGTCGGGCCTCGGGTGGTAGTGCAAAAGGACACGGGGGTTTATACTGGTTCGGGCCACCCATGGGGTGTAATACCCTACGTCCAGTTCGTGCTGCTCGTGTTATTTGCACTGGTTTGTAGTAGGGGGTACAAATGGGCGAGAGAGGGATGAGTTCCCAAGTCTCTGGTGTGTGAATCGAGCTCAGTCCAGCGACCGGCTGGAGGAAGAAGAAGGTCGAGGGAGAGTACTCCTCGGGAAAGAAAAGAGGCTCCCTGCCACCCGTAGGAGGCCTAGGAGAGAGGAGGAAAAGAGTCCATGCCTCTCGCAGGAGGCCCAGGCTTCCCTTTTATATCTCAAGGGAAGGCTGGAGAAGAGGTACAGTCAAAGGGTAAAACGGGAAAAAAGGAGGAGTGCCTGCCCATGCTGTGGGGTCCGTCGTCCTTCCGAGCGTTGTAGCCATGTCCTGCTGGTGTCAGTTACGTCAGGGAGTGGTTGGCACAGTGTAGCGGCTTGACTCCGGGTGCTTCGGTCTTCCCAGAGGTTGCTTCGTTGCGAAGGGTTGGACCGGTCGGAGCCGCAGACTGGTCGGAGGCGGAGACTTGCCGGGCGAATCGGAGACTCCTCGGAGGCGAAGACCTGTCGGGCGAAGGAGCAACTCCTCGGACGAAGGGGCAGCTTGTCGAGCGATGGTAGCAGCCTGTCGGACGATGGTGCATCTCGTCGGGCACGGCGACTACTCGGGCGAGACGGAAACCTGTCGGGCAAGGCGGGTCATACTCGGGGAGATGTGCAGCTTGTCGGGCGGGACGTGAAGCGCGTTCTGCCGCTGCTTGCTTGCTGCGGCTTCCACTGCTGCTCTGACTAGTGCAGACCGGAGGGAGAGAGATGCGATAGACATCAGAGAGTAGGGAAGAGAGAGGAAATTTGGTGGCATGTATGCATGCATGCACGGGGGCCACGCAAGTCAGGAAATCAAAATGGTGAGAGAGAGACAGGTGCTGGACTTGATTTGCTCGGTGGAGGGACAGAAAGATAGAGAGATGCATGCATGGCTTGGTGGAGAATTCAAAGAGAGAGAGATGCATTTACTCAGGCATGCTGGGGGTTCTGGTGCATGCATGTTCGAGTCCTGCCATGCTCATGGATAAATGCATGCATGCATTCTTGTCGGGCGAACAGCCACTCGGGCGAGACGGACGCCGCTGCTCCTGCCAAGTAGTCGGGCGAGGCGTGATTCTTGTCGGGCAAACAGCCACTCGGGCGAGATGCCGCTGTTGCATGTGTGCAGCAGCCTACGTGTTGTTCAGCTATGTGCCGTGTGGCCCCCACTTTATTTATTGTGCCAGCATGCAGCGCATGCCGTCAGGCGCACGGGCAGGCTGCCCCTGCGGTCAACATGCATGGCAGGGGAAAAGAAATGGGGTGGCCCGCGTGGGCAAACCGCTAGAAGTACACCACGCAAACGTATGTTGATGTACACACGAAACACTTTGCGCGCGCGTATTTTTGCCTGTTTGTGCTACGTAGAGGTCAGATGAAAAGCTACCGTCCCAGCGGTTTGTAATTCTTAATCGCTGTCATTGGATACCCCTAGTATTGGTATCCGACAGTAGTTCTGTTTGCAAATGAGTCTTTTGTTTAAAAAACTTTTAATGGTCGTTGTGTCAGTTTATTTTTGTGAGCTGTAAGTCTGTACCCGTTGTTTTAGTCATTGTGTCACTTTAGTTTTGTGAGTTGTAAGTCCCCGCCCGTGTTAACCCCCTTATCACCCATAGCCCGGCGAAAAATAATAAAAATTCCAAGAAAAAGTCTCGAAAAAAGCTTATTTGTAGTCAGAAAATTCTCGAAAAGAAAATCCAGCCCGAAAAAAGCCCACGAAGAAAAAGTCTGGAAAAAGTCTAGAAAACCCACAGCAAGGGCGCTGGCGCGGGCGCGCGCGCGCGGGCGTTACGGTAGTTTTCGGTAGTACGCCCAGGGTCTGTGCGTTTCCTATACATAATGCACCCCTTGTTGCATTTTAGCCTCGCCCTACATTCTTACTAATTATCCTTTGCTCTCTTATTCAAACTTCTACAGAATCAAAGACAATACATCAATTGTATTTGAAAATGTATTTAGAAAAATACTTGTTTATTCTTGTTAAAAATATAAATTTACTTCTTTTACAACCCTTTTAGATCAATCTGTTACTTGTTTGTTATTGTTGAAAGTACAAATTTACTTCTTTTTACAATGCAACCTCTTAAATCATTCTGCTTTGATATTAGTCGCTATGTAATTTATCACCAGCATTGGGTCAGTGATTATACTCATACCTATTTTGGTCGACGAATAACTTGATTTTCTTCAAGAGCTGCCTTTCATCCAACCCTTTCATGTTCGAGTATGTGTACTTTTTCTCATCAAGATCAATGAGAATGTCCCTAAATACTTTCTTCATATCAGGGTTCCGACCCACTGGAACAAAAGCACTGTGCTTGAAATGTAGTTTAACATGGCCATAGACAGCTTTGGCAAGAGTGGTCTTGCCTAGGCCGCCAAATCCGTGGATAGAGATGACCTTGCTCTTCTTATCTGGCACATCAACATCACCCCCTAGGGACAGCATGTTGTTTATGAGCTCATCCCTTGGCCCATCAATGCCAACAAGATCTGTTGCCCTGGATAGATTGTAGATGCGAGGATCGATGGTCGTTGAAGCTGCCTTTGCAACTATGCTGTCAACTGTGTACCTGCCACGCCTTGCTGCCACCTCCTTGAGCTTCTCGTAGATGTCTTGGATCAGGCTAGAGATCTTTCGGCGAGCCTTGATTTTCTCGAACAGCCCACCCACCTTCTCCCGGAGGCGCCCCAGCATGTGTGGGTCAGCAGTCTCTGCTAGTCCATCATCGATGCGTACCAAGAAGGTGTCGACGATGTCCTCCATGTCGTATGATGCCTCCCTGATATCACGCGCCCAAGACGTAACAAGCTCGTCGACTTGCTCTGGTGGCACGTCGCCGATCTTGCGGAGGACGGCGTGCACGTCCTCGAGTTCCCGTGTGAGAGACAGGATCTTCTTCCTCACGCCCTTCTGCATGCCGTACTCCTTCTTGAGAAGTTTGCCCAGCTTGGGAAGCAGACTCCCGATCGCCCCCGTCACCAGCGCCATGCTTGCATGCAGGCTCGGTGGGTGCTGGCTCCTGCGTCGTAACTAGGAGCAGATCAATTTTGGTGACAATGCGAGCAGCGTGAAGTTGACAGCGAGGAAAGAAGGTGTAGTACCAACTGGTTAGGTCGATCTGCTGCCAACTCTTGGCTGGAGGTCGAGGAAGCCGAGCAGCGGCGCCGGCGGGCGCATCGACGGCGCTCGTCGTCCTGCTGGCGCAGTCACCGCGGATCCAACCGGGGTCGCCGCCTAGATACTGCTGCCGGGGAAGGGGAGCGGAGAGACGGACAGGGGAGGGCGTGGCCGCGTGGGTCTCTCTACTTTTGAGGACTGAGTGAACTGTGACTGCACTGATTGAGAAGACTAGAAGAGCAACGAGGAAACTGAAAAAAAAATAAAGGCACGTGAAACATGTTCATTCGGTCCCGCCTCAAATCTAATTAACGTTGCGGTGTTTACTGGATGCTTTGCATTAATTACAATTTGGCTAGTTTTTTTTTTCTTAGTAGTCGATCTATCCGTCAATAAGGCCAGTCTCAGTGGAGGTATCCTAGCGAGTTTCATGGTATTAAATTGTTAGACACATCAGCATGTTTGCTGACATGACAGAGTTTTAATGAGGGGAGACAAGAAGAGAGTGTCATGACCATGACACTTCTCATACACAGTTACCTAGTCCATAAAACTCTATGAAACTCCCATCTAACACATTTGACCAAACAACATGTAGGAATTAAATGCTACAACCTGTCTATGAAATTGTGCCATGAAACTGTGCGCTGAGAGTGACAGTTTCATCCCCCTGAAAAGTTGATGTGGCACTGTAGGTAACTGTGCAATGAAACCCCCCATTGAGACTGGCCTAACCAGGCGCTTAGGCTAATCTCACTGGATAATTTTTCCTGTTTTCTAAGAGTGCCACAACAATAAATACACAAATAAAACTATCGATCAAACTCACTCCGCAATACATTATTTCACCATTGCTATTTGATAGAGTCTCATCACATTTAATTCTAAGAGTCATCAAAGTTGGTAACCGTACACACATGATCTCATCTTTAGTCACGATTAGTGACCAACTGGGCCTTTACGGCCCCCACGAGATAGGCCTTGTTTAGTTGGTGTCGTCAAGTTGGCATTTTTTACTATAGCGATTTTAAACTAAAGATTAAGAGAGATAAACATGATCTAATTATAAAACTTATTACACTGGTGGACACGCAATCGCGAGACGAATCTATTAAGCCTAATTAATCCATCATTAGAGATTGTTTACTGTAGGCTATAGCACAACATTATCTAATCATGTCCTAATTAAGCTTATTAGATTCGTCTCACAATTACACGGGGGGTTGTGAAATGGGTTTTATCATTTATCCATATTTAATACTCTTAATTCGTATCTAAACATTTGAATTTACTGTAGCAATACGTCAAGTTTACGAACTAAACAAGGTCTTACTACAAAAGGATTGCATTTCTTACTTAGTCAGATGTTTGTGTAGGTGAGATGGTAAGAAAAAAACGCACGAGGCCTAAGGTCGTGGGTTCGAATCCATACTCCGTGAGTCATGACTGGTGTGTCCTCCTCGTCAGCTATGAGCTCTCCATTGGTTACGGCGCCGCAAATGACACACAAACATAGGCAAGCACAAATATAAAATGACAGAGCTAGGTAGAGTTCAAAATGATAATAAATTATTTTAGAGGAATTTAGGAAAAAGATTTATGTGATTCCAACTTTAAATGGATGAGATATTGGGTTCGTAATATTGGCTCAGTGTAATTTCGGAAAATATGGGTTCGGCAAGTCATCGTGCTTTGGTTGCGGAAGAAACGATTTGAAGGCTCCGTGCCGGGGCACGGCGGTTCAGTGTTGAGACTCCCAAAGCAAAAAGGATATAATAATTTAGATTTTGTATTTGAAGAAAAATAATAAATTTCGGGAAAATATAAATGACTTCTCCAACTAGTATGTCCTCCACAAAGTACATCTACTAATACCCGCAAAAAATGGTACATCTACTAATTTTATCTTTCATATGTATTTATCTATCCAAAACCCATAAATTAGTTTGTTGCAACAAAAATATCACAAAAAATTCATGAATACTCTCACAAATAAGTGTTTTTTAGCATTCAAAATTTGTTTCACAAAAAGAATTTTCTTAGCCTTTAGACAAACTTAAGTGAATTGCCTTGTTTTTCTCTTTCCATGGTGTATGTCTCTTTAATTGTAGTACTTTTTTCTTTTTAAGTCATGCACACTGATTTACTACTACGGTTTTTTTTACTTTACAAGGAATAGTTCATTAAGTTGTATGTGAAAATTGAGAGCATTAATCAGTGTCATGTAGAGATTTATTATTATTATTATTATTATTATTATTATTATTATTGTGTTCTAAAAAAACTAAAAGTACGACAGTGGGAGTGAATCATCTAATATTTAAAATAAAAAAGGGCTCCACATTAATTATCCCAACTCCCTTTTACTTTAAAATATTTTCACAACTAATTATTTTTTCACATAAGTAACCTATAATGATTATTTTTAGAATAAATTAATGTAAATAAGGTTAGTCTCAATGGGTGGTTTTATTGCACAGTTATCAAGACTGAGAACTAGTTAACTGCGGCAGTTGAGTTTCATTGGGATGAAACTTCTCTCTCATCCCATGAAACCTCCCATCTTAATTACCTTGTCATGTTAGAAAAATTGTTGATGTAGCAGTGAATTTAATGTCTATGAAACTCATTATCGAGGTTGGCCTGAGGGAGGAAAGTTTCATGAGATGAGATAGGAGTTTCATCCCCATGAAACTCAACTCTTAGTTCCCAGTCTTGGTAACTGTACAATAAAACTGTCACTGGTCGAGCTATGTGTTGGCCAAAGTGGGCCATGGTCCCCGCCCTTCCTCTACGCTAGTGTAGCATCGAGGATACCGACTAGAGGGGGGTGAATAGGCAGTTTCAACTAAAAACACAACATTAAAAATTGATTAGCAACACAAGAGAGCTCCTACTTCTAGTATCTTTACTCTAGGTGAAGGTTTGCAATCCTAGGGTGACAAGAAACAATTTAATCTCTAGGAAGTAAATTGCTCAAAGTAAATTGCATTAAAGTAAATGAGCAATAGAAATAACCAATGACAAAAGACGAATTTTTCCCGTGGTGTCGATGACTTGCTGGTCACCCCTAATCCATGTTGAGGTGGATTCAAAGTTCCAACCGCTTCTCTACCAAGAACCCACTTGGTGTTTAAGCCGGCCTTGGATCAATGAATCTCTCCAAACCTCCTTTCCACTAGAGTTACTTTTCACCACTCCGGTGAGGCAAGCACAAGAACCTCTCACAATCACAATCCTTCACAATCTCCTTTGAAGGGCTCAACGATTTTCAACCTCCAAGCCGTCTAGGAGGCGGCAACCTCCAAGAGTAACAAGTCGATGACGCTTGCTTAAAGGATCCCTAGTGCCACCAAGCTCAAACAATAGATGCAATGCACTAGGATGCTCTCAATCTCACAAAGGATGCAATCTCTAAGCAAGTGAGCGAGAGAGAGATGGAAGAGTGCTCAAATGAGTGTATCAAGTGTTCCACACGGCCAAGAGAGCCCTCCCACGGCCGGGGGTTGGATATATATAGAGGGCACCCCAAAATCCAACCGTTATGTTCAAATCCTGTGCTCACAGAGATTTCGCGGGCCGTTCGCCTTTATGGGACCGGACAGTCCGCCGTTGAAGTCCAACGGCTATGTGTCACATCACAGTGTGTCAGAGACGACCGTTTCGAATTTCGTGGACCGTCCGCCTCACAGAGGCCGGACGGTCCGCCGTTCAAATCAAATTTACACAGAACGGTCACCCGTTTGGACAAGTCCGAAAATTAGCCGGCGGACCGTCCACCCCCAGGGCCGGACCGTCCGCCGTTGTCGGCGAAAACCACCAGAGCGCCCCCGAGCCTCTGGACGAAAACCTTTCCAACGCCGGACCGTCCGCCAAGGGAGGCCGGACGGTCCGCCGGCAGAACCCGCCGGCCACCAGAGGCACCAGAGCCTATGGACGATTTTTGTCACAATTCCAGACCGTCCGCCCCTGGGGACCGGACGGTCCGCCATGCATTTTCGCCCACTGAAAAACCATTCTTCCAGCCATCTTGTTAGATAGGAAAAATTAGCTCACATATCCTATATGCATGCAACACATGAATTTGAGTAAGATGGCACTTTGGACTCGTCAAGCAAATGAAATTGACCACTCTTGATAGTACGGCTATCTAGCCTATTAATCCGGTCAATTATCATCCACTAAGCTCCTCTTGACCGGCAAAATTAAAACCCTATCATATACCTGCCTTGAGCTTTTCATAAACATTTGATCCAATCTTCATGAATCCCATATCATTTTTTCCTTTTTATTTCAAATGCTTTCTCAATGTCATCACCATGACTTGTTTGTCCAACTTTGTGACTAACCTCTACTCATAATCTCAATGAAATTGTTAGTCCACAAAGTGTTCTCATTAATTATCAAAACAACCACATGGGGCCTAGATGCTTTCAGCTAGCCTCAATTCATATCTGTTTGTCGGTGCAACTAACAATATAGAGAAAAACAACATGGGAAGACCTGGATCCATGGAAGGGAGAGTGAGCTCGAGTACTAGTTGCCGGATAAGGAAGCACCTTCCCTGCCCCCCACCCCCTCTCCAATTTCTATGCATGTATGGGAGTTCCAAAGATAGAAGAAGAAGAGCCTCTGTGCTCATTTGGACTAAACTGACCGAAAGGGTAAAAGAACAGTCGTCTATAGGTTGTAAAGAGTAAAAGAGTACTTCAACCATCAAACCAGTTCGGCCCACCACGTACTCAAGCTCATCTAATAAGCCATACCTTAATACAGAATCCTTTAGTCCAACATCACATTAATCAAAGTTGTAGGAGGGTAGGTGTTGAGACGAGGTTGCTAGCGTTACTATGATTACTGTAGCACTGAACTTCCTTAGGTTTATTCCCCCACTAAAAATTGTGCACTGAAACTGGCATAAGAGCACATCTATAAGGTTGTCCGCACCTGCAGGAGCGTTTTAGCGTAAAAGTTCCCGCACCAGCCTCCTATATCCCATCAGCTGCCTCCCCGCTTGGCTCTGGTTCCTCTATATCTGGCGCAATATCGGACTCCCACTATCCTCTCCACGCGGCAGGGCGCGGGTCCCCTTCCTCCTCCGCTGGTTGCTCCGTCTTCGTCTCCATACAGCGAGGGAGCAGGGGGAAGGGCTCCCATGGCGGCCACGACGACGATTGCGCGGGCCGCCAAAAGCTCGAGCCCTCGCCGGTCGAAGCTCGATTCTGCGCCATCGGCACTCGATTCCACGACAAAGCTCTCGATTTTGTGCCGCCTAGAGCTCGATTCTGCGCCGGCGCGCGGCTCGCCGGAGCAGGAAGGCGTGACCCGCGGGATCAGGGGAGGGCGGCGACTCGCCATAGGCTCTAGCAGGGAGGTGCATGCGACCCGCGGCTCGCCGGCGGTGGGAGCAGGGCGGGGAGGGGGGGGGCAAGTCGGCGGAGGGGGGCGACGCGGGTGTAAAAGGGAGGCCGGGGAGATAGAGGGTGCAGGGAGAGATTAGTGTGGGAGGAGGCTGCAGGCAGATAAAGTTAGGGAAGGTGAGTCACATTCATCAACCACTATAAAGATGATGTGTAGAGTAGAATTGAGTAGAAAATATTGACGACTAAGTTATAGAGGATGAGATATAGAGTATGATGGGTGCGAGAGAAATTGGTATGGAGGAGAGAATCTCGATGACTAAGATAGAATATTTATTTTAAATGATAAAAATAGAGGACAACGAGTAACGAGTACGAATAGCCTAAGCCGTGGTTCTGACACTGGCCTTCAACTTGTCCTTCTTTTCTTCATCACCTAGAAAGACATGACGATTAGGCTTACTCAATTGGTGGAACACATGAGAGTGGACCGAATGAGTAAAAAATATAAATGCAAATCCAAGTGGCTGAGCATCTTCAACAGTCTATCAATAAATATTTCTCAATAATATGTTATTGGAATGTCTTAATAACACTTTCAAGGATTATTTGAGAGAGGTGCTTTTGTAGGCTCACAATAATCTATATCTCATTAGCAACCACGATATTGGAAGAGGCGAAACTCTCTCTTTATTTGAGGAGGGTTAAGGTGATTTATTGGTTTGTCCCAATAATTTTTGAAAAAAGAGAGAGGTAATGAGAGTGCTGAAACAGTGTTTTTCTAAAACCTCAATAAGATAGTTGGAATGGGAAAGGAGTGCTCGGCGCACCAGCCTCGGAAAGAATTAGCGCTTTGGTTGCACGGGATTGGCTGGTGCTGCTTCATGGTAATTGGCCCGCGGCCTTTTAGGGCACCAGCAATGTGAGAAAAAACCAGGTAGGAAGCAATAAATGCTACCTTTTTAGCAGGTAGTAGCCACTGTGGAGGTCGGATGGAACAAATAACCGGTCATAAGCTTATTGCCAGGCAGTAAGAGAATAAAATATAATATTACTGTACATCTAGATTAAAAAATGACACGGTAGTTGGCAGATGCTCCTCTTCCCGTCGCAGTAGCAGGGCTCAAGTAGTTTTTTTATTTTATTGGGACCCACCTTATTCCTCACCTCATGTTTAATCACTGTAGAGTTTTACATAACGCTTTACTGCTTTTATGGACCAATCCTTGTTTACTGCTTCAAGAAGATACACTGCGGTTGCCCTTACCTTGAGCCCGCTTGCAATAAAACCGAGGGAGAGTAGGACCCACGAGCAGGAGGTATACGAGAACAGCAGTATTTTGAGCGTGATTGGCTGCGGCGGAGGGTAGTTGGCCGGCGAGCACTGAGCACAGCAGCTCGCCTTCAATCGTGGTACTGCAGCGGGGCGTCGGCTTGTGCGCGTCCGCTTGCTGTGATCGTGGTGCTGAGACGACAGCGGTGCAGGCGGAGTGATGGCGCGGCAGAGGTGGGCCGGCGGTGGCGCGTAGCAGCGGCGTGTCGCACGGGCTGGCCTCAGCTTTGCGGGCCAGCAACGAGGCGGGCAAGTGGGATAGGACGGGGCAAAGCAAAGTGGCCGTGGAGCGTAGCGGCGTGGACGACAGGCAGCGAGGGTGCGGGTCATCGCCTTTTGGCCTTTTGCCTGGTCGGGTCACGCGTGCTTCTGCTCCGCGTGAGCTGCTTGAGAAAGGAAGGAGGAGACGAGAGTCTGGCTGCCTGGTTGGTCCGCGGGTGCTGTGTGTTTTCGTGTTGGTAAGCAATACTCCTACGAAGAGGATAATAGCAAACACAGTGCAAAGGGAGCTGTTGCATGTACGTGTAGCTTAAAGAGAGAGCAGGGGTAGCAGAGAGATGATTGAAGACCGGCTCGACAGATGGAAGTAGAGATAAACAAATTACAAGAGATTAAGTTTCACCTGGATTCTTAGATGTGACGGGAATTAAGCTTTTTAAAATTTGAATGATTTTTTATTTGAATTTTCGGGCTGTTACACATTTGCCACAGATTCGCTGGGCTTAAACCACGAACGAACGAAAATGTTACACATTTGCCACAGCGCGTTCGCCGTTCGGCTAGGATTTTTACTGCTGCACAGGAGCAGCCGTAAGCCGCTCCGTGCCCTGTAGGGGCAATGATGGTTGCGCTGCGGGGAAAAATGCCAGCCGAAGTGCAGACGAATCAGCATTGTGCAGCTGCAGAACGAAGACGATCAAAGGCCACCAAAGACTCCTAAAGCCGCGGGTCGCTGGCGACCCCAGGCAGCCATCGCCGGCCTCGCCGAGCTCCCGGGGAAGACAGAGCCGGGGCGTTCATCGACGGACCAAACCGAGCTCCGTTCCGCTGCTAGACGGTGGGGAACAGTGTGCTCATCCGGATTCCGCTCCCAGCTGCGGGAGCAGATCGGCCGGAGCGCGGAGACCGGAGAGGGCGGCGACGGCGTACAACAGGGAGCAAAGCTTCTTTGAACCAGGGACCTACATCTAAAAATTTGGATCCCGATTATTAATCAGGATCCAAAGTAGAGGGTTAGCTGTAAATTGTAGGATCTAAACGCAAATAATCGGATGAAGATTTATAGTCGCGATCTGAATTAGGAGTGTTTATATAAAATATTAGGGCTGATTACAATATTGGATCGCAACCCAGGGGTGTTTTGCAAACTTTTGGACCGGCCTCTCGCACGGCAGCCGGGCCGCCAGGCATCCAATGCGAGCTTCCGTCCACCCGCGGCGCCAGTACACCTCGCACACGGTTCTAGCTGCTACGACAACGGTGTCGGCTACTCGGCTCGTCATGCCGCGGGTCACCGGAGAACCGCCGCAATCTGGCTGCCCCTGCCTGCCATATCTTGGGCCCTGGACTCTGGCCGCATGCTTCAACCATGGACTCCAAAGCTCTTCAACTCTGGCGCACCTCCGTCAGCTGAAACATATTTTTCTTTGGTCCGGTGGTTTTACGTAATTCTGAAGTTGGATCGCTGGACAGACCATCAGAGGCCAGTCACCCTATCCATTCAACAATTCGGCGATCGATCAACTGAACATTTCATGATCACCGAGGTATAATCTTTCAGTCTTTGACACGATTGGGCTTTTCTTCAAATCAGATTGATATATTTTCACATTCGTGTTGTCCATCTGAAGATACAAATCGTCCATCTCTGTCATTTCTCTTTGACTGATCAGAATGCCTCGCATTGTACCTAGCACATGCCTACCTCTATGTGATTAAACAGAATTTGCAGGCTGTTCATCTTCAACATTACATTGCACGAAGAACCGTAACAATTGAGCATGGCCTCTAGCAAGCTTACAAGAACCTGCTTAGAATTAATTTTCCGTTGCCTATAGATGATGAACCAACCACCTATCTTTTGGTTCAATTCCCCTGACATATCTATGTCATGACTGTTACACAACAGCATATCTGATCAGATTGAACAGGTAACTTTGACATGTTTTGCTTTTATGTCGTGTTTTTTGTTTGCGGCAAACAGAATTATTTTTATTTCATTGCTTATTTCTAGTTAAAAAACAGTTTGTCCATAACTTCATATAGTTAATCAGATATGAAGCTTTAGATTACAATGTGATGATGTGCACACATTTGGATGTCAAAGGGCTATGAAATTCCTGTTTGTTTTTACACAAATCATGTGTTCCGTTCAAAATATATCCGAGTTTCAAATATACATGTCCAAAAAGAATTATACATAGCTCTAGAAAATCGACGTTGGTGTGTGTAGTGTGTACACGCAACTAGTGCATAAAAATTGTAATCTTATTTGACTGAATATCTAACAAACAAGATGAATAGTCAACTGAATCTGTAATAGGCCGAGAACACCACATATTGCAATCCAGGCTGAATAATAGTAATCAGTTTTCCATTGGCTCCAGAAGGTGAACGGCACCGTCGCTCATGCCGACTGCAAACTGGTTGGGCTTCCAGGGATTAGCAGCAACATCCATGGGATATACAATTCCACCACCGCTGAATAAGTTGCAAGAACAGAGCAGGAGTTATGAGATGAATTGATCACCAGAATTAATTAAGATTACCCCAGAATTTCAAACAAAAACAGTTAGTTAGAGACCACACATACCTAGATATTCAGGATGGTATATACACAGAAGATGCAATCCTGCATCGTAAGATGAGTGATTCAGCTTCGAATATTCCAATCGCTCCATCACGGAACCCGGCATAGATCATGAGACCGTCTGATGAGTATACTGCACTCGAAACCGGGGAAGGGAGTGCATCTCTTGGGGACCACTGCATTATTGTTAAGATTTAGGACATGAGCATCGTAAACATTTATCTCACCCATGCCGCATGCTACTAGTACATAGTCTCACGAGGCAATACCGCATATGACAGAGGTTATACACGCAAATTAAATACGATGTTATGGAAATTTTGTTCTTGTGAACTATACTAACTGAGTGCAAGCATTCTAGCTGCTTCCCGTCATAGATCGCCAACTGGCTCTCGTGAACGACTAAAAGACGTTTCTGGTCATAGTGAAACTGCACCCTCGTATCACCAACTAAAACAACAGAAGGATCAGATGGACTTCGCATGTAGCTCGATTTTACCATCTCCCAACCTTCAATCCTCCAACCTTCAATGCTCCAAACACAAAGCTGCAAATTTTATTTCATTGGTAAAATAATAAAACAGCAATTCATAGAAAACATATAATATAACATAGTGCAATGTTCTATTTTTAATGAAGCATGCTCATGAAAAAGATCCCATTTAATTAATTTTGGAAAATAAACTAAAGGATGGCCTGAAATGAGAGTAGTTAATATGAACTATGGATGTTGAAGCACGTGCACCAAAGGTTACATTTAACTCACCCACCATTTTAATAAACAACAACAAAATGATCTTTTATAGAAAAGTAATTCACACGTGAGCATCAGCATCTGAAGATACAAGTACCTCCATTGATTCTGAAAATGTCAGTCCAGTTATCTTTTTCTGATGGCCCATGAGCACCTTTATAACCTGTGTAAATTAAAATAAGTCAATAGTTTGGCACATCGATGTTAAATAAAAACATAAGGAATTTAGTTAATTAAGAAAAAGACTTCAACGCAGGAAGATTGTTTATCATTTACTCCATCTGTCCCAGAAAAAAAATGCAATTCTAGGTTTGGGCTGAGTCAATCTTTCTTAAGTTTGACAAAGATTATAGAAAATATTATTAACTTTTATAATACTAAACACATATGATATGAAAATATATGTGATGATAAACTTAATTAAGATTATTTGGTGTCATAAATAGTATTAATTTGTTGTATATATTTGGTCAAAGTTGAGATAGATTGACTTCTCGGGATGCGAGAATTGTATTCTCCCCTTTCACTGACGTGGTAACTTTCAAATCAAACTAAAAATATATGAATAACTTTGATGTATTCTTGATACTATTGTAGACACGGTGTGGTATGTGTCCAGAGTTTTAGTTAACACTAGAAAAAGGTCTATAGCAAATTTGTTGATTTTGAAATTTCGAGCCACTTCCATGCTCAATATTTTTTTAACTTGAAGAAGTTTTGGTGTCCGAATCATAGGTGCAATAGATCGTGTGTAAACATTTATGCGAATGAATGACAAAAATGCTTTGAATTTCAAATTTTGTTGGGTATCTAAGCTTTAGGTTTGAATTTTTTTTTGTATTGAACACTTTTTAGTTTGAGAACATTCCATTGTCTGAATCTAAGGTACGACGAATCATGTGAGCATTTGTGTGAATGAATGGTGAATGAGTTTTGAATTTAAAATTATGCTCTATAATAAAGTTGTAGATTTTTAAAATTTAAGAAAAATTTTATATTGGACACCTTTTTTATTTAAACGTGTTTTGGTAATTGAATTGTATGTATAATGTTGCTCGTGTAGAAGTAACGAATGGAACATGTTGTTGCGTGATTTAAGTAAAATCTGAGGGTTGTTTGAAGAAAACCCAGAGGTTTTTGAAATATGGTTGGACCAGAGGGTGTTGGACTAAGGGTTGATTTCGATAAAGTTATGAGCTTTTTCATTAAAAAAACTCTGAGAGAGGAGGCCGGACTATGGGTTGATATGAGAAGTACGAGGTTCTTTTTTTGCAAAATGACCATGAAATGGCCGATCTTGTCCGCCTACGTGGCCGATCCGACGGCCGGCGACGTGGCATGTTCTCTGTCAAAAGCTTGGCTCAGGTTTCTTATAACAGAGATGCATGTCTGCTGCACTCAAGTTATGTTCAGAAATTCATGAACCAAGGCATTCTTCAGATCTGATTCATATTATCATTTAATCAAAACATTGGATCTGATTCATATTATCATTTAATCAAAACATTGGATCAAAACATTTAATCAAAACATTGGTAATTTATTTATAGGACTTCTGTTAACCCTCATAAACTAATTAGATGCCCTCCAAATCAAATCCACCACAAACACAACAAATCAGGCGTCAGGTTGAATAGATTGGAACTGATTGATTGCAGAAGAAGTAGTAGCATTTGATATGCATTTAGGCTACTTAAAGTATTGCAGATTTCTTGAATGCACTGCATTATTGAATATTTTATAGGTGGTGACTATGTAAACTAAAATAGCTATATAGATTACAGTGCAAGAACAAAATTAATGTCACATAAATGTTACCAGCAACAACAGAATCAAATTCCCTCCGCTCGTTGTGATGCTCAACAAATAGCTCAATCAGATTCTGAAGAATGCCTTTCAATTTTGATTGTTTCTCTGCCTCAGCGGCTCAGCCTTCGAAAGTTCTGATATCAGTTCGTTCAGTTCTGGCGTCCGGTACCTATAGAAACCCTGGATGGAACATTGAACCCAATTGCACATCAGAGTCCAGGCAGTCATGCCATGCCAGCTAGACTAACTACCCAACTATCCATGTGTGCATGAGAATAGCAATCAGTGTTTACTAAAAACTATAGGTGCAGTGCACACAATTAAGCTCACACAGTAGGAAAAGTGACTCTTGTAAAATAGTTAAGATCACTGAGCCAAGAATGAGAGCTCAAACATCAAGCAACTTGGCAGACTATTTATCCCATTGTTAAAAGGAACATTGTGCTTGGACAGTAGTGTTTCTCCAGATTTTGATGGTTCCTTCACAGAAAATGCCTGTATATCAAATTACAAAAAGAACATGAGCATTATGCACTTGCCGATTCTTTCTACATCTGAAAAGGTATAATTACATGACTAATTTTGTAAGGCTCCCAAAGAATATCTAAATTGCAGTCAGCCAGTCTAGAGAGCGACATGGTTTTAACTGAAGAAAAGTATACATTGGTACATCACTCTCACAGTATGATAATCAATTTTGGACTATTACTGAAACAACAAAAACAATTGTTAATAATGAGAACAGTATGCTACATATGTTGTTATGTGAATATTCCTCAGGAAAAGAAATTTTTTTTAACTGTTTCCTGTACCTGATAAAAATTAGGACTGTTTTCTTAATTTCTTTTGAAACACTTATACGACACACCATTCCATATTTGGGTTTAACAGAAGTGGTTAATAAAGTTCTCTACTTGCAACATACAATGATTGGCTAGGCTTGTTCCACTGAAAAATTGAATTCAGAAATATATGCTATTGTTTCTCATCCCAACTCTATCATTTGCTCACTGCTCACAAGAACAAAATTCAAAATGTAAGAAAACATGCAACCAGAGTGAGAACAGCATACCACATTTCCCTAGTCATTCTGCAGGATGGGCTTGCAGTCGGCGCCGTCCCCGCACGCGTAGTCGAGCGTCTTCTGCAGCTCGCTGTCTCGCAGGTCCTGGCAGCACACGCACCACGCGCCGTCTTCGAATCCAATCGCCGCAGGCACCGTCTAG
>CM014271.1:55016684-55033306 GCA_004135705.1 Alloteropsis semialata
CCTTGTGGGTTTTGGTGAATTGAATGACAACACGATTAAAGGACTAACGTGTTTATTAAAGATTATGAGCAGGATTTAAATTGTATATTGACGATTCACTATTGGTCATTGGTTGAATCCAATGTGGACGGCTCATGTTGACATAAATAAATAAGTGGTTGTTCCCATTATGCATGAACATGATAGTTGGCAAGCTATGATGCAACAAAGAAAGAGACATGAGGATGTATGTGATATATTGGTCTCTAAAAATTGATGAAAGCTTGTTTAAATATTGATATGGGATATCTTAGATCATGTTGGATTAAAATATTGCATAATGCAAGTTTGGTTGAATGGACAAGAGACATGGTGATATGGCTTATTCTTGGTCTATATTTGAAGAATGACTTGCAAACAAGATATGATAACTTTGAAGGAAGTAAAAGGTTAAAGTAAAGCGGATATATTGCAAATCAAGAATTGGTTTTCATTGTTGATACAAACTATTGTGAAGCTATATGCGATGCAAGGATGAAGAGGTGGAGTTCAAGATAGTATTTCTAGGGACTAAGCAATGTGTGATCAAGTTGCGGACTTGAGTCATGTATCTTTGCTAGGGTGACGAAACTTTCTTTGGATTTCAACTTGATGAATCTTGGTCACATCTGGTATTCATATTGGCAAGTATCAATCTTTCTAGAATTGTGTTGTGAAAAGGTGAATTGGACCAGAAGTGGATTTCATTCAAAGACAAAGGTTCAAGTCACTAGCTCAAGGTTGAAGTGCTCAATTCAAAGAAGACAAGTTGGATGCAACTCTCAAGCGGATACATTAAAGAAGTATGGCATGGTTCAAAGTGATGAAGCTCAAGTGTATCAATAGTATTTATATTTGATCTTGAATATAGGTATGCCGTACTATCAAGAGGGATGCATCACAGGTAGTCTTGAAAATGTCTAAGTGCTCAAGAAACCCATGTGAGTTGTTGAGAGACACAAAAGCCACACGTACACTTCACTAGTTTTGCCAGGGCAAAACCGGTGGCACTGGTTTTAGGAACCGGTGGCACCGGTTTTCACTGGGTCTGTAACGGCTAGTTTTTGTGGAGTGGAGTATTTAGACCCCACGACCTCCATAGTGGCAAGCTGTTGTTCCTGAGGTTGCTATAGTGCTTTCCTGCTCTTCCTTGCCAAGCAAAAGCCATATTTGCTCTCCCCAACCCCTCTTTGTGAGGATTGCTTGATATTGTGAGATCCTTGTGTTGAGTAGTAGAGAGAGCAGCCATTGTGAGAAGATTGAGAGCACCAAAAGCACCTTGAGCACTGTTGGACTTCATCAAGTTCGTGTGATTCATTTGTTACTCTTGGAGCTTCGCTCCTAGACGGCTTAGTGTTGCCCGTGAGCTACCAAGGTGTGGTGAGCTGCGGGAAGTTTGTGCAGGTCGTGCTTCGCCTCCGAAAGGGAAGAAGCAAGCTAGTGGAAGGAGGAGATAGCTTGACCTAGTGTGGTCGCATAAGCTTCCTCAACGGATAGTAGGATTCACCGTGCCTTGGTGGCTGCTTGGTGCAAGCGGTGAATCCGAACTTCGGGAAACAAATCTTGTGTCTCCCCGCTGGTTTGAGCTTCTTTGTGCCTATATTGCAAATTGGTGAAATTGCTCGATATTGTTGTATATGTGTTTTTGAGTGCAGGGACTTGGAGATATAACTTAGAAAGACATTTCAATCATCATCTCCAAGTTTGGTTTGATTCCGAGCTCCCTAACATATTCTATCTAACTTGGGGGTTCACTGCCGGGACAAAACCGGTGGCACCGGTTTTGGTGGCAGTGTTCTATTTCCGCTGCGTTAGGCGTGCTATTCTTTTATTTGGAGATTCTAAAGATCCTTTTAGAAGTTCATTTACTGAATTTCTAAAAGTGGTGTTTGGAATATCCAATTGTCGCTAATAAATTTGTTTTAAGTGACAATAATTTCAGGTCTCGCCTATTCACCCCCCCTCTTGGTGACATCAAGGTCCTTTCAATTGGTATCAGAGCTTGGCTTCACATCTAGGCTTAACCGCCGTGAAGAAAAGATGTCGATTGAGGTAAACTTTGAGCCTCTCAAGGTTGACTACTCAAACTTTGCGTCGTGGGTTGGTAATGTTCATCATGCTCTTAGAAAAGTAGATCATGTTGTTGAACATATTTTAGTTGAAAGCATCTTACCTCCTAAGTGTGACACTAACAATTTTGATCGATCAAATGTCACTCAAGGGGAGTTGGCTTGCTTGCAACTCAATTCTTGTGTTACTAACTTCTTGCAAAGATCTGTGTGTAAAGCTATATGGAACGTCATCTCTAGGGATGACGTAATTCAAAGAGATGCACATCGCATTTGGACTCTCATCAAGGATGCATATGAAGATATAGAAAGTGATGACGAAGAGCAAGAAGACATGGAGTCACTAGAGGAGTGCTCAACATCACCTATGTGCTATGAGCCTCAAGAGACATCATCCAAGGAGCAAGAGAACCACAAGACTACACTCACTGGCTCTGCTCAGGCAGAACCGGTGGTACCCGTTTCTAAAACCGGTGGAACCGGTTTCAGCCAAGAGCTAGCTGATGAGTTTTCCTCGAGTGAAAATTCAACGACTCATCAGCTCAGTGAGGTATCTACTGCTCCCATTCATTCCTCTTTGAGTACTGACATTCTTTATTGTCATATGGCTGAAAGCAAAGAGAAGGTTAAGGAGCCAAATGAAATCTTGGCAAGATCATTGGAGGAAGAAAACCGAAGGCTCAAGGATCAGCTTGAGAAGCTCTCTAGTAAGTATGTGAACTTGCAGGTTACTCATAAGGAACTAGAGTGCTCCTATGAGAAGCTTGTAGATTCACACATATTCTTTGAAGTGAATCATGAGGTTATGCTTACTGCTATAAAATCTTTAGAACCTCAAATTCATAAGTGTAAATGTTCTCTAGCCAAAATCGATATGTCTTGTGCTAACCCTTGCGGCTCGCAAGCAAAACCTTCATGGTATGACCAAGTTCTTGCAGAGTCATGTCAGGAACGCATTGCACAAGATAATGACAATCTGAAGCTAGAAGTAGAAAGGCTTAAGATGGACTTGGTCAAGCTAAAAGGCAAGGGCCTTGCGCAACCTTCTCAAGATAACCGTGATTCCATGGTGAAGAAGCTTGAGAAGGGATCAACGTCGCAATGTCCCTGCAATAATTCTATCAAGTCCATCCCAAAAGAGAAGCAAGACGACAAGAAGAAGAGACATGATCATATCAAATGTCTCAAGTGCTCTCAAATGGGGCATTATGCCTCCTCGTGCTCTTTTGAGAAGGAAAACAAGCCAAAACAATCAAAAAGGAAGAGAGGACATTCACAGAGAAGATGTTATGGATGTCGTGAGAAAGGGCACGAAATGGAAGCTTGTGTCAACCAATCAAGTATGCTCTCAGGCAAAACCGGTGGCACCGGTTTGGTCAAACCGGTGGTACCGGTTTCCACTGAGGAACCACAAGTCAAGCAGAACAGCCTTGGGTTGAAGACACAAGCAAACTTTAGAGAGAAGAAAAGTTCTTCAAGCAAGAAACATAAAAGTAGCAACATCAAACACAAGACTTGCTACACATGTCGTCAAAAGGGACACTTTGGTAAGGATTGTCCGAATGGTGAAAATCCTAATCTTGATCTTGTCAATAATAAGTTTATTAAGATTAGGAGGAACTCAACTGACTCTTGTGCAACTAATGTGATTGGTTCACCTAGGACAAGCACAAAGGCCATTTGGGCTCCTAAGTTCTTGCTTACTAACCCTGTAGGACCCAACACACGTTGGGTACCAAAATATGCCTAAAAGAGACTTGTAGGTACTTGGAGCAGCATGGGAAGCTTGGTTCACTTGAGAAGAATTCCATCTTATATCATTTGCATCTCAAGAGAAATTTCATATCATAAATGAACCAAGTGAGATCAATGGAAGAAAATGTTATCCAATGCTTCTCCCATGATAAGTACCTCTCTAGCTGTCCACTCATATATATATATATATATATATATATATATATATATATATATATATATATATATATATATACACTTGTTGTTTCCAAGCATGTATAGTGGACAAGCGATCTTTGATTAATAATGAAAGATTATGACAAATAACACTTGATGCTACTAACCGCTTCATCAAGAAGCTTTGAGTGTTTATAAATGCAGGGCAATGAATAAGTAATGAAGATAAACAGAAATGAATTAAGACAAGAAGCACCGGAATAATCTTTTTTTTAAAAAAATGCATGGTTCAGTGGAAATCCGGTGGCACCGGATTAGTAAAACCGGTGGCACCGGTTTTGCCAAGAATAAATTCCGGCCGGCTTCAGATCTTCCGACCCAAAAGTCTGGTAGCCTCTGTCTCGTATCAGAAGTTTCGGTCATCTATGTCAGAAGTTCCGGTAGAAGTTCAACTGTCATGCTTCATCTAAATTGGAGTATCACAAGAAATACTCTTCTAATTATATCTGAAGCTTCATACAAATATCTGTGAGCTTGTCTTGATCACATTTACTTATTCATGAATTTATTTATAATATGACCATAATATGAAGATAGCTACCCTATTGCCTTAATTGAGCTAAAGTGCATGTCTCAAGATTCAAATCCTTGATGCACATATTTAGGGGGAGCTCACTTCATATTTTGTGTCTCTCGGTACTAACATCATTTGCAAGTTTCCGTGTGTGTAGTTCAAGTGTAAGGGATCAAACTTATATTCATATAATACATTTGAGCAACTACAATGCAAGTGAGTTGGTGATGAGTAAGCTACATGACAACAAGGTCAACAAACCAACATGGTAATTGTATCAATTTTCTTTTAAGTTGGTTTGAGCTTCAAATATCTAGCTACTCTCCATAGCATGGCTTAAATTCCTTGATTGGACTTAATTGACCAAGATGGTGTACATATACTTGCCTTCCACATAATCTTGTGTACACTACATGCTTGAGGAATCTAGTCCATGTTATGAGGTTTCATATCTTGTGACTCACTCTCTTGCCACACTCAATGGGTCATCAAATATGAGACTAGAGCTTATGCTACTAATATTTGTGTTGTCTTGTCATTTTATTAATACTATGGTTAGATCACACTAAAATGACAAGATGAAAAGAAATCGAAGCACAAGTTAATGGATATATGTGTTCCTCTATGTGAAGAATTTATTTGTTCAAGACCAAGGTATGTTTTTCAAATTCATGTATTCATTTCAATGCATCTAGGCCTTCCTTCATGCTAGTGTGTTTGGAATGAAAAAGGTTTTGATGACATTACATCTATGATGTTGAGATCCTTGGCACAATTTCAATTTGTTTATTACCTTCTATATGCCTTGACCAAGATTGTGAATAAACTCCTTTATATTCATAACTGAATAAAGTGCAACTCAAAAGAAATACAAATTCTTATGCACTAATTAAGGGGGAGCTTATTCCAATACTTGTGTCACTTGTGGGACTAACTTTTTCTTCTAGTGAACTTGTAGTCTCATGTGCTAGTGTACCTTGTGCTAACTCAATACTTGAATAAGAAAAATAATTATGAGAGCTAGCACTATGCTAAATTGAAATATGCACAAGTTGAATGGGCTTAAGGCAAAGGTATGTTTTCATGAACCTTTTATTCTTATCTTTTGCATCTAGGCCCTTGAATCTTCCTAGTATATGCTTTTGCATGTAATTGTTTTAAGTCATTTTGAGCTTCAAATTTAGATATTTAGTTGATGTCTTCATTAAGAATTGACTTGGTGTCATCTCTTGCAAGATATGAGCTAAATATGCTAAGATGGTCATTGACTTGAGATGGATGCATGCCTTGTGTGACATAGGATAGTCTTTCAAAATTAACTAGCATGTGTAGGAAGTGTGCTTTTTGAAAATCATTTGGTGTTGGTCTTTGTGGCCACGTTGATCCATTTGTGGTTATTATTATCCTTGCTTGATTGCTGGCTAACTACAAATGGTGAAACACTCTCAAGTCCATTAGATCTACCCAATCTCATCTCAAGGGCTATGTTTGGATTTTCTTATCTCATCCATATCTATCAAAATCCTTCATCTGAGTCAAAGGACACTGCACAAATGGATAAATGGATTCAATAAGGAAGAAAAATGGAGCAGAGAAAAAAGGGGAAGGGCAGAAGTGCAAAAATGGACAAAAGCCACGGGTTCAGAAATTTCCGGTGGCACCGGTTTCTGTCGGCAGGACACTATTTACCCGTGACTTACCCCTTCACTTTTACTGTTTATCCTCTCTTCTTCCCACGACCCAAAACAGAAAGGGGAGAGGCTCTAGGGGCGATTTTGTGGCGATTTCAAGGCTCCACCAAGGGATTCAAGTGTTGAGGCAAGCTTTGGATCTTCCAATCCGGTGTGACCGGATTCCCCTCCGTTCTAGGGCTGCAACAACTCATCCACAATGTCGGGAGGTACTCAAATCAATGTTCTTGCCCGATCTATTTCCCTAGACGTTTCCTCTCAGATTCCTTTGGTAGAACACCATATCATAGGCCCTAGAAGCTTTTGGGTTAAAGAAATCAGTGATTCCTTGGTGGCATTAATGGGGGCCTCGACCTAGGGTTTCTGGGCAGAAACCGGTGGCACCAGTTTGTGCGCAGCAACCCTGGTCAGCGCCTTTTCTTGGTTCTCAAAGCTCAAAATCAATATCTCTTTCAATGGCCTGTTTCTCAGAGGGCTTTTATCCATGTGTTTGTTACAGATCCAAAAAGGGACACCGTTTGAAAATTCTGAGCCCGAGGACACCTCAAACGATGATGATGAGGAGAGCCCATATGAGAGACATCCCACTCCTTCCGAGTCTGCTGGTGCTGCAAACTCTCCCTCAGCTGGTCAGCGCAAAAGAAAGGGCAAATCAATTCGTACACAAATCCATGAGCACAGTCAGGGGACAGGCAGTGGTGACAAGAGTGGCAGTGGTAATGGTTATGATGAGGAGGACATCATTTCAGCACTTGGACCCCGGCCTGCTCATAATGCTCCTCCCACTCATCTCAGTGATGTGACCCTTAGAGTTCCCATGGCGCCCCCACACCGCGCCAAGGTAAACTATAAGGTGAAGGGCATGACAGAAAAGGCCAGAGTTGAAAGGGCTAAGAATCCTAAGGAAGTCGGTGGGAGGCACCTTGACTACAGGTTTGGCACAGCTTTTCATCAAGACTTCTATGAGAGTGCCATTCTTGCAAAAGATGTTCCTATTGCCCAGGCTCAGTTTATTGATTGGAAATACATGAGGGCATTCAAAGATCCCAGGATTGATGAGATCATAAGGGAATGCAAGAGGAAGAATATATACAAAATCATGGCCTTTGCCAAGTCATGGAATAGTGAGGTAATTGCACAATTCTATGCCACTAGCTACTTTACATCTAGAAATGATGAGATGGTTGTGCATTGGATGACAGAGGGCAATTGGT
Source organism: Alloteropsis semialata (assembly GCA_004135705.1). Lineage (NCBI taxonomy): Eukaryota > Viridiplantae > Streptophyta > Magnoliopsida > Poales > Poaceae > Alloteropsis > Alloteropsis semialata. The sequence goes on from CM014271.1 coordinate 55,024,162, forward strand.
ATGGAGTGTCCTACACTCAGTTTGCCTCACTTTTGGGCTTTGATGGAGAGGATGATGATAGGGTCCACATTAATAATGCTAATTATATGGATAAGAAAGATATGAAGTATATGTATCTACCAGGACATGAGGGTCACTTTGGGAGAGTTAATGGCATGCTACCCTTCTATGCATATCTCAACCGCATGTTTAGGAAGACACTTGCTCCTAGGGAAGGTGATCAAAGCAACATATCTTTCTATCTTCGTGATTTGATAAGGTATATGACACCTGGTGAGCCGGAGTTCAGTGTGGTGGAATTTATTTGGGAAGAAATGAAGTCCATTGCTGGATCTCCACAAAAGTGTTGTGGATATGCTCCGTATCTCGTGCATGTGATTGAGGCTGTCACAAACCTCTCATTTGATTATGATCATGTGATTGAGCCTTTCCATATGAAGAATGATATCGAAGGTCCTTCCCTAGCCCAAGCGGCAAGCATGGAGGCTAATGTAGAGGGTGGAGAAGCACCTGAAGGTGCTCCTACAGCTGCTGCCCCTTTTATGGCAGCAAGAGAGGCGTCCGGTAGTGGACATGGACGTGGGCAAAGAGATGTGCACAAGCCCCCTTCACCCCTTAGAAAATTGTTCAACTTTATGTGTGGGTCTTGTATGAGCACAAATGCAATTGCCCACAAGGAAAGGCAAAGGAGGAAGAGGGATTCGAGGATGATTAGGCAAATCTATGAGGATCCTTCTAATAGGCCTCCTATCCCCCGTGCAGAGTCTGATGATGAGGAATGTGAACCGGAGGGATTTGATCAAATTTGGAATAGATCTCAAGAGGTGGATCCGGTCACTCAAAAGGATTATTGGGATCGATCCATTGGCAACACATATTACAATCCCTCATATGAAGGCATGCAAAGTGGAGGTGGTTCATTTTCTGAGATGCCATTTGTGGGAACACAAGGGCAAGGTGGCTCTTCTAGTATGCTACAAGTTGATCCCTATGCGGCTGGAGGTTCAGGGTCTGCTCAAGCTGATATTTTTGGAGGGATTTTCGGCAATGTTAATCCATATGTTGGTACATTCCCTCCAACTCAATTTGCACCTCAACCTCCATTTATTCCCCCAACTCAAGGCCAAGAGCAAGAGGATGATGAAGAAGAAGATGAGTAGAAGCAGCGGGAGAACCCCCAGGACCTTTGTTGGTGATGGCTGACAAAGGGGGAGAATTTGAAGCGATTAAAGCGCTGCTGTTCTGTCGTCTGCTGGCTATCTGGGCAAAACCGGTGGCACCGGTTTTGGCTGTTGGATGCAACAGGCCTGTGTAATAATTTCAAACTTTATCATCTTAGCTCTTTTGGACTTGAGAACATTTGTAATGAGTGCTATTCTGTGTGTTGAACTTGTTTATGTGTGTGGAACTTGTTAAATTTTATTTAGACTCATGTGTGTGATAAAATGCTTTGTGTGTTGGAAATTCTGGTTGGGCCGGAACTTCTGGCCTTGAAGCTCCGGCAGCCTCGGGTTGGGGCCGGAAGTTCTGATCCGTTGTGTCGGAATTTCTGGTCCGCTTTGTTTGGTGACTGTCTGTGCTTTCCAGAAAATTTCCGGTGGCACCGGTTTGTGAAAACCGGTGGCACCGGTTTTTGTCTGGGAAGCACAGTTTCTTTATTTTATTGTCTAGTGCTGCATGCATCTCATTTTAATTATTCACACACATGTTTTGCACCCCACGGATGTTGAGATTTAGGGGGAGCTCCATGTTTTCTTGAAAATGTGCAAATTGGCATTTTAGGCCAAGTTATTGAATTTCATTTAAAGCACATATTAAGGGGAGCTCAAACTAAATCTGAACATTCAAAAGCTTTATTGATATATCTATTGTGAGCTTTAATCAAGTTGTCATCAATCACCAAAAAGGGGGAGATTGAAAGTGCATCTAGGCTCCCTTGTGGGTTTTGGTAAATTGAATGACAACACGATTAAAGGACTAACGTGTTTATTAAAGATTATGAGTAGGATTTAAATTGTATATTGACGATTCACTATTGGTCATTGGTTGAATCCAATGTGGATGGCTCATGTTGACATAAATAAATAAGTGGTTGTTCCCATTATGCATGAACATGATAGTTGGCAAGCTATGATGCAACAAAGAAAGAGACATGAGGATGTGTGTGATATATTGGTCTCTAAAAATTGATGAAAGCTTGTTTAATATTGATATGGGATATCTTAGATCATGTTGGATTAAAATGTTGCATAATGCAAGTTTGGTTGAATGGACAAGAGACATGGTGATATGGCTTATTCTTAGTCTATATTTGAAGAATGACTTGCAACCAAGACATGATGACTTTGAAGGAAGTAAAAGGTTAAAGTAAAGCGGATATATTGCAAATCAAAAATTGGTTTTCATTGTTGATACAAACTATTGTGAAGCTATATGCGATGCAAGGATGAAGAGGTGGAGTTCAGGATAGTGTTTCTAGGGACTAAGCAATGTGTGATCAAGTTGCGGACTTGAGTCATGTATCTTTGCTAGGGTGACGAAACTTTCTTTGGATTTCAACTTGATGAATCTTGGTCACATTTGGTATTCATATTGGCAAGTATCAATCTTTCTAGAATTGTGTTGTGAAAAGGTGAATTGGACTAGAAGTGGATTTCATTCAAAGACAAAGGTTCAAGTCACTAGCTCAAGGTTGAAGTGCTCAATTCAAAGAAGACAAGTTGGATGCAACTCTCAAACGGATACATTAAAGAAGTATGGCATGGTTCAAAGTGATGAAGCTCAAGTATATCAATAGTATTTATATTTGATCTTGAGTATAGGTATGTCGTACTATCAAGAGGGATGCATCACAAGTAGTCTTGAAAATGTCTAAGTGCTCAAGAAACCCATGTGAGTTGTTGAGAGACACAAAAGCCACACGTACACTTCACTGGTTTTGCCAGGGCAAAACCGGTGGCACCGGTTTTGTGTCAGGATGTTCCAACGGCTAGTTGGTTTGAAATGTCGGTGGCACCGGTTTTTGGAACCGGTGGCACCGGTTTTCACTGGGTCTGTAACGGCTAGTTTTTGTGGAGTGGAGTATTTATACCCCACGACCTCCACAGTGGCAAGCTGTTGTTCCTGAGGTTGCTATAGTGCTTCCCTGCTCTTCTTTGCCAAGCAAAAGCCATATTTGCGCTCCCCAACCCCTCTTTGTGTGGATCGCTTGATATTGTGAGATCCTTGTGTTGAGTAGTAGAGAGAGCAGCCATTGTGAGAAGATTGAGAGCACCAAAAGCACCTTGAGCACTGTTGGACTTCATCAAGTTCGTGTGATTCATTTGTTACTCTTGGAGCTTCGCTCCTAGACGGCTTAGTGTTGCCCGTGAGCTACCAAGGTATGGTGAGCTGCGGGAAGTTTGTGCAGGTCGTGCTTCGCCTCCGAAAGGGAAGAAGCAAGCTAGTGGAAGGAGGAGATAGCTTGACCTAGTGTGGCCGCATAAGCTTCCTCAATGGAGAGTAGGATTCACCGTGCCTTGGTGGCTGCTTGGTGCAAGCGGTGAATCCGAACTTCGGGAAACAAATCTTGTGTCTCCCCGCTGGTTTGAGCTTCTTTGTGCCTATATTGCAAATTGGTGAAATTGCTCGATATTGTTGTATATGTGTTTTTGAGTGCAGGAACTTGGAGATATAACTTAGAAAGACATTTCAATCATCATCTCCAAGTTTGGTTTGATTCCGAGCTCCCTAACATATTCTATCTAACTTGGGGGTTCACTGCCGGGACAAAACTGGTGGCACCGGTTTTGCAAAATCGGTGGTACCGGTTTTGGTGGCAGTGTTCTATTTCCGCTGCGTTAGGCGTGCTATTCTTTTATTTGGAGATTCTAAAGATCCTTTTAGAAGTTCATTTACTGAATTTCTAAAAGTGGTGTTTGGAATATCCAATTGTCGCTAATAAATTTGTTTTAAGTGGCAATAATTTCAGGTCTCGCCTATTCACCCCCCCTCTAGGCGACATCAAGGTCCTTTCACCAGCACCGCTGCCGGGTTCGGGCCGAAGAGCGCGGCCACCTTGAACACCTTCATGTCTGCGTAGAGCTTGTACCCCAGCAGCGCCGGGCACGCATGGGAGGCTGCCGTCGATGATGGTCCCGGCGGCGGCGGCGGCGTGCGCTGGAGGGGGGCGAGACAGAGGGGTGGGGGGAGGGAGCGGAAGGGAGGCGAGGGGGCACATGGATGGAGGCGCGCCTTGTAGGGGGGCGAGACCGTGGCCCTCCGTGCGGGCACCGCAGCATCCTCGTGGGAAGGAGGGGGTTCGGAGGGGATTTGATGGCCGCCGGCGTCGGCGTTGGACGGGGCAAGGCGGAAGGGAGAGGCGGCGACGCTTAGGTGCTGAATCGGGGACCGCAAGAGGGGGCGAGGTGGAGGGAAGAGGAGGCGGTGCTGGATCAGGTGAGGTGGAAGGGAGAGGAGGCGGCACGCAAGGGATGGTGGAGGCGGCGGCGAGCACGGGAAAGATCGATGATGTAGGGTTCTTCCCGAGACTACGGCGAGGGCGGCGGCTCGCACGGGATGGTGGAGGCGGCGGTGAGCACGGAATGATCTTCGTCTTTTGGAAGGAATCATTCGAGAGTTTGAATTGGACGGGATGACCGACGCGATTGCCGTTCGCACGAGGCGTCGCGGGAGGAAAAAAGAGAGAATTCTCGGGCGTCGTGGGATGGAATCGAACGCGGACTGGACGGGAGTATTCTCGGGCGGAGGCGCGGAGGGATGACGTCGGGTGTCGGAGGTCGCACGCCGAGGACGAAAAGCGAGGACAAAAAATGCCGCACCAAAAAAACGACGAAGATCGTATGTTTTAGGAGTAGAGATAGAACATGTTTGGTTCAGCAAGATGTAACATAATCTGATTACGGGTGCTATCCGATACCCTTACACACGTTAATCTCTTGTGTAGACGTTCATATCTCTAGTTCTCTACTCGTAAATCCAAACTCAATAGTGTACAAGCTCACTATTAACGTACATTGTGTGGAACATGTGTACCGGGATTTGATGAACTAAGTGCACTTCTATAATCATAACATGATGCATACGATGCAGAACGCGGTGGTATTGATTGATCCATTCCGCCCAGCCCCCCTAACCCGGCGCGGATTGTCTGACATGATGAAGGGAAGTCAGAGGTGACTTTCCCCCTACTGGATGCCGTCCATGGCCCATCCAACGGCTGCCGAAGCTATCAATCTTTCCAATACACAAACAGTTGGGCCTAGCTGCTGTTATCGGCCTAAAATAAGGCCCACTTCGAGAGTGAGTCATGAAACTGTATGTAACAGATACGTTTCACTCAATAATTGAAGGAAATTACCTCTAGAAAATAATTGAAGAATTAGACAGTTGCAACTGCAGAGTGCTGCTGCTTTCAAGTCTTACTGCAGGTATAATTGAAGAAAATAATCATGCAACTAGAGAGTGCTGCAGCTTTCTTCTATATCATTTCTGCAGCACCGGAAGGGAGTATAGGACAGGAATAATATGTGTTTTTTATAAGAATAATATGTGCTTTGGTGGGCAATGAATATTCAAGAACGGAAGGAAAGAAGCCATCGGTGCAAGATCAGAACTGCGGCATCAGATGGGTTTATACTGGCTACAAAGTTTTCACATCTAATTGATTACTTAAACTTTTTGTGTTTTCTGTACAAAACTAGCTGATGTGGCAGTGGGTTTTGGTAGAAGTTACTTTAATGTAGAAAATAACGGGCTATGAAGTTTAGCGCTAGCCTTCTCTAAAAACATGATAAAATAATCAATAGTCATATACAAAATTAAAATAATCAATGGTCTCACACGGAAAAATAGACTCTAACACGGAAAAGTAGACTCTAACACTTGACATTTAGCTCCACTAAATCTCGCAAAAATCTCTTTAGCAGACATTTAGTACTGTTAAATCTTATAAAATCCCTATTAGCGGATGTAGCGGACAAATATTGTATAGCGGCTATTTCCTACATTGCTTTGGTTATTTGTATCATGGAGCTGTTCAAAAAGACTTAAATATAATGTTTGTTTAATGTTTGAATTTTTTTGAAAGATAATTTTTCAACTATCACGTGAAATATGTCTTTTTTTAGGGGTAGTGAAATATGTCTTTTAATTGCAGTTTCTTGTCGAACTCTCGAACTGGGCCTATTTGGGCCGATAGCAACTGATAGACCCAACTGATGATGCTTTGAAAAGATTGATTGCTTCAGCAGCCGTTGGATGGATAATGAGCGGCATCCGGCGGGGGAAAGGTCACCCTGACTCCCCTTCCGCACGTCAGGGAATCCGCGCCGCCCCGCGCCCCCACCCCGCGCCCCCCGGGGTATCAATCTGATACCTAGGGGTGGGCATTCGGTTTAAACCGGCTGTTCGGTTCGGTTTGATCGGTGCCCACAAAGTTCGGTGTTGTAAAATTGGAAACCGATCGGTGTGAGAGAGAAACGGAAACCGACGAGTTCGGTATCGGTGTTATCGGTGCGGTGTTCGGTTTTCCACCGAACTTCGTCGGCCATGAGTCCCCTGACCTGTATGTTTGCTGCTTGCCGCAATCCAACACCGCTGCCGGCCCTCGCTCGTGTGGTGCCGCCGCCAGCCCTCAGTGCCCTCGCTTGCGAAGTGCCGCCGTCGAGCGTCGTGGCTCCGTGACGCGCCCTCGCGACACGCAGCCGCCGGCCGTCGTGGCTCCATGACGCGACCTCGCGATGCGTCGCCGCCCGCCGTCGCGTCCCCGCCGTGCGGTGCAGCCGATTTGTGGTGAGATTGATTGGATTTTGCTGCTGCTGGATAGATCGAGCTTAGGGATAGAAGAGAGAAACGAGAAGGAACGAGAAAGACGGCGGCCACACGGGATTGGGTCCCTCGGTTTGCTGGTGCTCACGTGAGGACACTGGCCTCCAAGGCTTCAAGGGATACGGAGAATGTGGAGATGGGCCTTGGGCCAAGCCTGGTGCAACGTGAGGTTGGGCTGAAATGTGCTGGTGCACTCAAGTTCGGTTTTTGATCGGCAGTTCGGTGTCCAAGCAGTGAAAACCGATCCCGACGCCGAATACCGAAGCTACCAAAATCTAAAACCGAAGCCGACACCGAAAACCGAAAAAACCGATATTTGGGTTCGGTTCGGCTCGGTTTTCGGGAAAAAAGTGCCCACCCCTACTGATACCGCAGAACCCGACACCCCCCGACGTCTCCCTCCTGCCGCGCCGTTTTTTCCCTTCCCCATCGCTCCATTTTCCCGCAGCGCTGAGGAGGCCGCCGCCGCTCCTCCTCCACGCGAGCAGCTTCGCCGGCGACCACACGACGGTGGCCCTTGCTCCTTCCACCTCTCGCCTCCTCTCTCCCTGGTATACATACACAAAGCAATATCTCTCCTTACCCTAACCCTAGCCTCGGTTCTTTCTTCAGGCAACTGCAAGATCCATCGGAGGAGAAGCACGAGGACAGGAGGAGGAGGAGCACGCCCACCACCTCGACGCGCAGCACCACTGCTCCCTAGATTGGTGAGTCCTGCCTCTCTTCTTCCCCATGCGAGATCTGTCCCCCTTCTCCCATGTCTCTCAAATCCCCTTCTTGTTTGATGTTCTGTGTAGACTCAGTCGTCAGATTTCTTGAATCCTAGGTCTAGGTGATGATGTGGTTCATAACTTGAGATGGATCTGTGGATTGTATGCTCTTTGCAGTTAATTCTGAATTTTTTTTTGCTTGTTTTCCTGAATTAGATTGGCCAAGTACAAGAGGTCCAAGATCCGGTGTTGCTGGAATTTTTTCTCTTGAAAAAGAAGTGTTGTTTGTTTGAGAAAAAGGTGTTCTAGGAGGTTTCTTTGAAGCTTGGGTTGAATTTTATTTTTCTCCTAAAAGTTCAATGTGAATAAAAATTTGAAATGCATGTAAATTATATTATTAAACCTGTCTGCTCAGAATGTGCTGTTGGTGAGTGACTACTGACAAGCAGTGCAGCATCTGCACATAATTTTCAGAATAGGCCAGTGTTGTGCAGGGGTGAATCCATGAATAAAAGATAGGGGGGCTGAACTAAACATAATTTCCTTGTGTGGATCTGTGAATTTTTTGCTTTATAACCTGAGGTAATGGGGCTGGTAAAGGAAGGGGAACAATTGTGCGAAACTTAGAGCTCAGTTATTGTCTGTACGCTCAAGCACAGAACAATCGACAAATCAATAGATACTTGTGTTCTAGACTATACTTGTGTTCTGTCAAACTGGTGCCATTGTAGGCAACTTGAGTAATTATGTTTGTGGGATTTTCCTCCGTATATAGCAACAAACCATCTGGTACTCTCATGCCTAGTGTTGTGATTAAATATTTTCTCAGCACATCATTGGTTAGATAACTTGAGTTACTTTTGTCTTGGCTACAATAGGCCTATAGTCACGCCTGCAATAGGCCTATACTCACACTTGTGCCTCCTAATTTGTTTCTTTTCTAAAACAAGGAAAAAACCCCTTATATCAGTTTCTAATTTGTTTCCATTACGATAGAATTTTATTTTGGATGACATGTATGTTTGCTTGTATTTTCTGTTGCAAAACAAAATAGACATCAATTATTTTACTTCCATCTGTTGCGGCAGCATTATGGCACGTCTTCCTTTGTCCACAAGAACTAGAAGAAGGAATAAGGCCTTTAGAAGTATGCTGACTTCCATCATTGTCATGTACTACTATATGTGGTTCCTCCTTGCAATTGCATACAAAATGAGGTGTTTGAAAATTGAGCAAAGGATAAAAAGAATAGAACAGAGGAACGTGCGGTTGTCCCAACTAATTCGTGATAGTGATGCTACTTGTATTAGTCAGCTTCACATGGATAGGAGGACATTTTACACTTTGTGTGAAATGCTTAGGGATGTTGGCGGTTTGAAAGCCACACGAAATATGATGCTAGAGGAGATAGTGGCTCAATTCCTTTACACACTATCCCATCATTTGAAGAATTCAACAATAAAGGAACTTTTCTTCCAAAGTGGAGGCGGAGCTTTAACAGGGGCCTTTCCAGCAGCATTTGCCGCCTCTTCTTTCTTTTGACCCTTTATTTTGAAAAGATTAATCATCTGTCTGTACACACAAAAAAAGAGAGGAAAGAACCACAA
>CM014271.1:55034306-55047822 GCA_004135705.1 Alloteropsis semialata
CTAAAACATAATTTCCTTGTGTGGGTCTGTGAATTTTTTTGCTTTATAACCTGAGGTAATGGGGCTGGTAAAGGAAGGGGAACAATTGTGCGAAACTTAGAGCTCAGTTATTGTCTGTACGCTCAAGCACAGAACAATCGACAAATCAATAGATACTTGTGTTCTAGACTATACTTGTGTTCTGTCAAACTGGTGCCATTGTAGGCAACTTGAGTAATTATGTTTGTGGGATTTTCCTCCGTATATAGCAACAAACCATCTGGTACTCTCATGCCTAGTGTTGTGATTAAATATTTTTTTAGCACATCATTGGTCAGATAACTTGAGTTATTTTTGTCTTGGCTACAACTATAGTCACACCTGCAATAGGCCTATACTCACACTTGGTACTCTCATGCCTAGTGTTGTGATTAAATATTTTTTTAGCACATCATTGGTCAGATAACTTGAGTTATTTTTGTCTTGGCTACAACTATAGTCACACCTGCAATAGGCCTATACTCACACTTGTGCCTCCTAATTTGTTTCTTTTCTAAAACAAGGAAAAAACCCCTTATATCAGTTTCTAATTTGTTTCCATTACGATAGAATTTTATTTTGGATGACATGTATGTTTGCTTGTATTTTCTGTTGCAAAACAAAATAGACATCAATTATTTTACTTCCATCTGTTGCGGCAGCATTATGGCACGTCTTCCTTTGTCCACAAGAACTAGAAGAAGGAATAAGGCCTTTAGAAGTATGCTGACTTCCATCATTGTCATGTACTACTATATGTGGTTCCTCCTTGCAATTGCATACAAAATGAGGTGTTTGAAAATTGAGCAAAGGATAAAAAGAATAGAACAGAGGAACGTGCGGTTGTCCCAACTAATTCGTGATAGTGATGCTACTTGTATTAGTCAGCTTCACATGGATAGGAGGACATTTTACACTTTGTGTGAAATGCTTAGGGATGTTGGCGGTTTGAAAGCCACACGAAATATGATGCTAGAGGAGATAGTGGCTCAATTCCTTTACACACTATCCCATCATTTGAAGAATTCAACAATAAAGGAACTTTTCTTCCAAAGTGGAGGCGGAGCTTTAACAGGGGCCTTTCCAGCAGCATTTGCCGCCTCTTCTTTCTTTTGACCCTTTATTTTGAAAAGATTAATCATCTGTCTGTACACACAAAAAAAGAGAGGAAAGAACCACAATTAGAGATCAGAGACCAATGCAGAACTTCCAATTTTTCAGTCAGTGGAGAAAATCTCTCCTGAGGATAAATCAATTCCACATCTTTGTACTATATCAACTAAATCTGTTCCACACCACCTTCTTAGACTAAAAATCCCCTTGGAGCATGTAAACTAAGATCAAAATGTGGGGAACAAAAACAAAGATGACTGTGAACCGCAAGAAGCATTGAGTAGCAAAATAAATTCACTACTCAGGACCTCAGGTTGACATGATGAGCAAGGCAGGTCCAAAACCTAGATATAATTACTTACATAGCAGTATCCTGTAGATTACTGAATTTCAGCTAGCAGCTATTAACCAAAGTTATCAAGGTGGCCCCACAAACTGTGAACCTGTGGAAAACCTCGGCAACTAGTTGTCTAGGAATTTTCCAAGGTGTATTTTTTTTCCTTTCCAGTGCAGAGAACAAACAGATTCCTCAGGGGAGATTTTCTCCACTGACTGAAAAATTTGGAAGTTCTGCATTGGTCTCTGATCTCTAATTGTGGTTCTTTCCTCTCTTTTTTTGTGTGTACAGAAAGATGATTAATCTTTTCAAAATAAAGGGTCAAAAGAAAGAAGAGGCGGCAAATGCTGCTGGAAAGGCCCCTGTTAAGAAGCAATCTGCTGGGGAGCTCCGCCTCCATAAAGGTTTGTTAAGTTATAGCCGAATCCTTTCTTCTATCAATCTGTTCCCCTTTTTTTCAAGAACATAATTTATTTCTATAGCCCAAACTAACTGACAAGTAACTCGATATATTTCATAATATATTGAACTGTTTGCCACTGCTTGTTCCAATTTTTAAGGCCCCACATAAAACAAGGTTGCATTTAATGAGTTACTTCTTACTAGTAGGGGTAGACAATTTCAATTTCTTTTCCTCTTGCCCTAATATGGGTTGGCTATTGTGCATTTGCCTCTTTTATGTTTGCAAATTTATCTTAGATCCTCTCCTATCAACTTCTTCGGTTCTTTCCACCTCCCATGCTCTCTTCCTTTCCATACTTAATTTGGTCCCAAATCTCACTGCCTTTTTAACTCCATTGCTTCATTCTTTCCTTGATGCCGCCTGTCAGATAATGCCGAAAATATTGGCAAGCTGCCTGTCTTCCTCCCACCATGAACTCACCTTTGTCTCCATCTCGCTGTGCTGCCACCAAAAGCTCCACATCCTATTCCGCACTAAAGTGTCACCTCGAGTAGCTGCTGCAAGCATACCCTTAGTTCCAGCAATCTTTTTTTTTAAAAAAAATAAAATTAAACAATGGGGCAAGCCTACTTCAGAGCAACTAATGGTTCCCTGCGCTCGTTACCTTTGGATCGGTGTGGGCAATCCAGGCAGTTGGATCAGCCGCACCCCAAGCGGGTGCATCAGTGTTCCCTGCAGTGAGTGCATAAGGATCCATTTACCAATGGCGAAGACCTAGTTTGTTTCATCTTTTTTTATTTTTCAGATATTTTCTCATGCAAGTTTTATTTGTTTCATATATTCCTTTTTTTTTCAATTTTAGATGTTTTGTTGTGCAAGTGTCATGCATTGTTCAGTTGCATTCTTCATTTGTTTGCATGTTGTGTTTCCATGTTGAACTGTTACCTGTGGATTGCATTTGGTAAGTAACTTTTTTGGTTCCCATTGGTTGAACTGTTTTCAAATGGATAGCATTTTTTCTCATGGGTTGATTCACATTGAGGGCTTTATGTTGCATCTCAGCTAGTTCCACCTCCGACTATGGAAATATGATTGTGCACTGTCAGCGGTAGTGTTGCATTTTTTTTTCATTTGCAGATGATGTTCTTTTCCTGATGTAACTTGCTTACAATACAGACTGTACCATGCTCTATCAACATCAACACTGTTCTGTGAAACTTCTGGCAACTGTTCTGTGAAGCGGCTTCCATATGCATGTTAATATAAGGAGCAAATTCCCTCAGTGCCACAAAAATTTATATGGTTTCCTCCAGTGCCACAGAATTTTATGAAGTTCCTTCAGTGCCATTGAATCTAAAATTTATGCTCTCAGTGCCATTCCGTCCATTTTGTCATCCATGTGCTGTTAACTATAGTTGGAAAAGACAATTTTGCCCCTTGGTCCCACTGGTCAGTGTTCATCAGTCTCTTTCCTCTTTTCCCTGCGTAAGCAGACGACCGCCGGCGTCTGCGGCGGTGTGGCCCGCCATGCGCGACGGGCGGATGGTTGGGAAGGGGAGCTTTTCTTCCAAGACGGAATCCTGCCGGTGGTCCTCCGGCTGGTCGCCCCGCTCCAACAGGCCGACGATGTTCCTCGTGAAGAGCCAAAGACCTGTCCCTCTGCTGTTCTTCCTGGAAGGTGGACGCCATTAACAGGAACAAAAACATCTCTGGTACTTGCTTTTTTTTTTCTCCTACTAATCAAGCAGCACGGCAAGCTAATATTGATCTTACCCCATTGCAAGCAGCACGGCAAGCTTATGCTTTTTCCCCAAATCAAATTAACTAGAGAATCGAATCAATCTCCAAAATCAAATCCATTGGGAATCAAATCGATCCCTGTACGTGGTTACACCTCCTCAATTTTAAGTTCACCAAGCACTAGAACGACTTCGCTGTTGCTGCTGCCTGCTGCGCCCCGCGCATCCCTGCATACGCCGTCCGTACATGAGCGCTAGCGCATGGCCCCACCTTAGCCTTCTAGGAGTCATACAGACCTGCGTGTGTGGCCCCATACGTGCCTTTCCGCCGCGCCCGCGGCGCCCCGCCCCGCAGAGCGCACGACCGTCGGTGCTGCCGTCGGATGCCGGCATCAGGAGCTGCCTAGCACTCGTGTCTGGTAGATGGAAGGTGTGGGCCGGGGAAGCGAGAGAAGAGGGGGAAGGGAGGAGCACTGATCGGTGGGACCAAGGGGCAAAATTGTCTTTTCCAACTATAGTTAACAGCACATGGATGACAAAATGGACGGAATGGCACTGAGGGCATAAATTTTAGATTCAATGGCACTGAAAGAACTTCATAAAATTTTGTGGCACTGGAGGAAACCATATAATTTTTTGTGGCAGTGAGGGAATTTGCTCTAATATAAGAATATGGTCTGGATACCATCATTTGATGAATCGGATGGTGCAACATCAGAGTATGCTTGAATTTGAATGTGTTAGAATACGTGGTAGGATCAGGGGCGGACGCACGTTCGCATGAGGGCACAGGCCCTCACTCAAATTCTTCAAGCTAAGCTAATTAACAAAAATCTACCATGTAAAAACTTCACTAATTCAGCTGTCCTTGAAGTGTGCCCTCTCTCAATCTTTGCGCTGGGTCTGCCCGTAGGATATGTTGCTGTCCTATGTGACATGCATATCTCCTAGATTGGTTAGAGATTAGATAGGATGCTTTGTCCGGCTCTGTTTGCATAAGCCTTATCCAAGATCTCTTTGCCTACATATATACATGTTCCTTGTATCTCTACAATCAATCAATTATTTTCACGCAATCTCATTGCTTTCAGAATTTACCAGAAGCAATCAGTTATACTGTGGTTAGCTATTATTTCTGCCCATATATGGGAATTGCTGGCACTTTCTATTTGTAGAAAAATGCCACTCGTGTTTTATTAATTTTATTTGAATAAGTTTGATTCTAATTTAAGCTGTGTGGGCATGTGATGTGAATCCATAAACAATGTGCCAGTTATCAAGTTATTGACGCAGCTGGCTAATTTTGAGGTTTGCTGATGGTCCCAATTGAATGTGCGTTGATGATTTTATGTGATTAGTTCTATCTGAACCTTGCAGATATTAGTGAGCTGAACCTACCAAAGACGACAGCGATTTCTTTTCCCAATGGTAAGGATGATCTAATGAATTTTGAGATCATCATCCGACCTGATGAAGGATATTACATGTAAGTGATACTCTTCAGGGTAGTTGCTCTGCTGCATAATCAAGCTAAGAAAACCTGTTCCAATTGTTATCGTATTTATGTTATATTGTTATGGATCTAGAGGAGAGGTTATCAATTCCATGTACCCAAAACTAGTTATTTCAAATTTCCCCAGAATAGTTATTTCAAATTTACCTCGAAGAACCAGTACCCAAAAAAGTTTTAGAAGTCAATGCTATGCTGACCTCTCCCTAAGTTTATGTGTTCATTTTTTTATTGTCTGAGTATCCTTTCCTCCTTATGTTTGTCGAGTAGTATCTTTGCTGCCGGCTTTGTCAATTTTCTGAACCTTTCTCAATTTGATTGTATTTTCACTGTCGCTTTTAGGGGAGGCACTTTTGTTTTCACCTTTCAAGTGTCCCCATCTTATCCTCATGAGCCTCCGAAGGTCAAGTGCAAGACCAAGGTATAAGACAGTATCCTATACATCCATGGTTCCTTTCTCATTATCCACTGAATTCAAGCGTTTGATCGCTTTAGTTGTCTAACATGCATTCAGGTGTACCATCCAAATATTGATTTGGAAGGCAATGTATGTCTGAACATTCTGCGTGAAGATTGGAAACCTGTTCTCAACATCAACACTGTTATTTATGGCCTGAATCTTCTTTTTACGGTATTTTATCTATCTCGATTCATCATTTATTGAAATAATAGATTTTAGAAAACAGGGAGACGAAAAGTAGTGTTTACAATCGTGCATGCTTTGTTTCTTTTTTTTTCTTTTTCTATCATGCATGCCCTATTGTGACCATGTTACTATATTTCATGGACTCTGGGGTTCGACAGTTGCTGTTTTTGAATAAAGTAACCACTAATGTGGTCGCAAGAATATTATCTTCAAAATGGACATACCAGCCTGAGCAATACCTAAGAAATCCATAAATTCTCATCTGTATGTACTACAGTACTAGTAAAACTGAAGTTAATCTCTAACTATTATCACGAAAGAGAACGAACATTTGCTTGTAGCTATTATAGCGGATATTTTGATATTTAGTTGTAAGAGTGCATCCCATGTCTTATTGTCATTGACCAGTCCATTGTTCTGTCAACATATTTATCAAAACTAGACTGAGCTTGTATTTGTACAGTTAAAATCGCGAGTTTGGTACTGAACCATGTTTTTGAGGATGTCATTACCATGGTTACATTGGAAAAGCATCTCAAGGGAAAAACTTTCCATATTTGCCATTCTACTTTTGAGAGTTGTCTAATGTTTTACATTGTTATGTGCAGCAACCAAATGACGAGGATCCATTGAACCACGAAGCCGCAGTTGTCCTTCGTGACAATCCCAAGATGTTTGAGGCAAATGTTAAAAGAGCCATGGCTGGAGGCTACGTGGGCCAACACTATTTCCCAAGATGCGCTTGACTTGATGGTGCTGGCTGCAAAACGATTTATGTGCCGCCTTAAGCCATCTGGCCCCCTGCCTGTATTAGCACTAGCGCGCCCAGCTTTGCTTTATTTGTGTGGTTTTCAGTGCGCGGAAAGTGCTTCTGGAAGCAAAAAAAATCAAATCGCCCGTGGTGTGATGTTGCCTGTTTGCCCGTCCTTGTGATGTGTTTAAAACCCGTAAATTAAATTTGGCGATGTGGTGGTGGTACAGATGACAAGGATTTGTATCTCAACTGTGTAACTTGATAAATCCTAAATGGGGAATGGAAGTAAATTCATAAAGAAAATTGTTTTATTTCTTGACAGACGAATATTCTATAGCAATTTACTCGCAAAAAAAAGAATATTCTATAGCAATTCACTCAATTAAAAGTCGTAATGGGAAGAAAAGAATACGGGCCAGCCCGGGCTGGGCTATCTCATTTTGCGCCGGCGGAGCACACGAAGTCAGGTACTCAGCCGTGGAATTCAAAGCGCGTCGTCGTCCACTCTCGTCCTTGCCTTCGCTTCCTTCGCTGTGAGGTTTTCGTTCTTCCCAGCTGACTCTTCTTCTTCGAACCTTCTTCTTCTTGCAGCAGTCGTCCTTGGCTCCTCCACCTAATCTTGCCCACGCAAGCAACGGAATCAAAACCGCACATACTGGAAAGCAGGTGAATTTCAGAAGGAAATCAAGAAGAAGAAGAAGAAGAAGATCATGGCGTCCATGGAGGGACTGATCGGGCTGATGAACCGTATCCAGCGCGCCTGCACCGCCCTCGGAGACCACGGAGGAGGAAGCGACCTGCCCACCCTCTGGGAGTCGCTCCCAACCATCGCCGTCGTCGGAGGCCAGGTGCTGCTCTTCTTAATCTCTCTGATCCTCTTCCCCCACTTCCCCATTCACTTCCTTTTGAGCACAGCATGCATGGTATATTTTTGTTTTCTTCTCATTTTACTATCATTCTTGCATGTTGCGGTTTATTTTGCTACTACTACCCAAGTACTTACTTATTTATCAGTAATAATTTTTGCTTTAATCTGGGCAATAGAGTTCTGGCAAGTCCTCTGTACTTGAGAGCATTGTTGGCACCGATTTCCTTCCCCGTGGATCGGGTCAGTTCAGCTGTTTTAGTTCAATCCAACTTCTTTTCAGTGCATGACTTAATTTCTTCAGAACAAATTAGGTAATAAACTTTCTCTGCATAATATACATACAGGAATTGTCACACGGAGGCCATTAGTACTGCAGCTGCACCAGACAGACGATGGATCCCAGGAATATGCAGAGTTCTTACATAAGCCAAAGACGAGGTTTTCAGACTTTGGTGCGAACCTCAGCAGAATCCATTTTCCCCCGTTGTTTCCCCCATCCACTATGGGTCAAAACTATCACATCTCTAGGAACATCATTAAAAAATAAAAATAACATCTCTAACCTTCCTAGTTTCTATTGCATGGCACCTTATAGAAAATTAACATAGCAACATCATGCAAATATTTTAGCGTGCAGTTTATAAAGTCCAGCTCCCTGCATTCCTCATTTCCTTAGTGAAAGTCGACACTCATCACCTAACACATATGGACTGGTCAAGTCCCTGAGCTAAATTAATTGTATATGATGTGCTTCTTGTGATGCCAAGTGGAATTTCCAAAATTACCAGGGCACAAACAATAACACCTCTGTGCTGTGGTGCAGCCCTTGTTCGCCAAGAAATTGCTGATGAGACGGATAGACTGACCGGGAAAACTAAACAAATATCTCCTGTCCCTATTCATCTCAGCATCTACTCGCCCAAGGGTAAATCTATTCCTTTTGATCTCTTCCTTCAATCTTCAATTTATATCATTCTGTATGTCACATGGGAAACATTTTTCAGCCTTGCAAGTCGAATTGGATGATTGTATCGAATATGTTTCCAGATGACAATGCTTCAAACTGCATACTCCCTCCGTCCCTAAATAAATGTCGTTTTGGCTTTCCTAGATACATTGTTTTACCATGTATCTAGAGTTCTAGACACAATGTGTATCTAGATTCATAGCAAAAACTATGTATCTAGGAAAGCTAAAACGACATTTATCTTGGGACATAGGGAGTATCACTTAAAAGAATTATTGTTATCTAAAGTTCTAGCATGCTATAGCTTGTCATAACTCATTGAAGCATATCATTTTGATTAGGATTTTTCAACTTCTTAGTGTTTTTCCTTTTTCGGATGATAATAGTTTTACACTTTCTCTTTGCAGTTGTAAACTTAACATTGATTGATCTTCCGGGGCTGACAAAGGTTGCTGTAGGTAATAATATTCTTCTATTAAAAAAGTAAAAAAAATGCTTTTCTTTTTACCCTTCACCTCTGGCAACGTGTTGATTTGCTAATACACAGAAGGACAGCCTGAAAGTATTGTTCAAGATATAGAGAATATGGTTCGCTCATATGTTGATAAGGTAATAAATAAACAAAATAATATTCTATTTTAATTGTAATATCTTCACAACAAGTCCTTAACATCATAACATGGTGCCATTGGTCTGTACTCTGTAATCTGTTTTTTTGGCCCTTCAACCATTCGCATTGTAATAATTTGATCTGTACATGTAGCATTTACATATCAGACGTGGGCATCTATTTTCATCACTTATGATTTGATAAGTAACAAAACAGATAAATCCTATTAACAAAGCTGTTTACTATTAAACACATTTCTGTCTTTGTCTCTCTCTATCACTGGTTCCATTTGTATGGCCAACCTCCTGTTGATATAACAAAATTCCTGGCTATGTCGGGGTATTCTTTTAGTTTTCACCATGGTGGGAATTTATGTAGGTGGTAATAAGATATTAATACACGTTTTGCAGCCCAACTGTATCATTCTGGCTATATCTCCCGCAAACCAGGATATTGCGACTTCAGATGCAATTAAGCTCTCAAAAGAAGTTGATCCAACAGGTACTAAAATTTGGTGCACACCGGGACAATTTTGACATCTATACTACCACTGCGAACTTTCATATTTTCTCCATACAACAAATATATAAAGTTTGTACATGATAAGGTGAAAGGACATTTGGCGTGTTGACAAAGCTGGACCTGATGGATAAAGGAACAAATGCTCTCGATGTAAGATTGGTCTTGCTTATCCTCTCCTACTTGAATGTCGTCAACTTCATAAGATCAACTTGCTTCTTTGTCTTGTTTGTCTATATCACACCTTTCTCATATCTGTAAGGTTAATGGTTGATTGTCTATCCTACCTTGAATGTTCTTGTTCTTTGCCCCTTTAAGGTTCTCGAGGGAAGGGCCTATCGGCTGCAGAATCCTTGGGTTGGAATTGTTAACCGCTCACAAGCAGATATTAATAGGAAGGTTGACATGATTGCTGCAAGGGAAAAAGAGAAGGAATATTTTGAAAGCAGTCCCGATTATGCACATTTAGCAAGTCGGATGGGCTCTGTATACCTTGCTAAGCTTCTTTCTCAGGTACCTTAATCTTTAAAGCTCATTTCCTGGACTTATATCCAAACTAAGCTGCCTACTAATTAATTTATTACAACATTTCAGCATCTTGAATCTGTTATCAAAGCACGCATTCCTAGTATCACAGCGGTAATCAATAAAACTATAGATGAACTTGAATCAGAGCTGAACACCATTGGGAGAGCTGTGGCTTCTGATCCAGGGGTCAGTAATTTATATCATATTTCTATAATCAACATACAACTGGTGTACTTTGTCTTATCAATATTATGATGAATTTTTCCGTAAATCCCAGGCTCAACTTTACACTATATTGGACCTCTGCCGTGCTTTTGACCGTGTTTTCAAGGAACATCTTGATGGAGGGTTGGCATCATCTTTCTTTCGTATCTCATTTTGTTTCTCTTAGTACATAGCATGGAGGATTTAATAGATGGAGCATGTTACCAGTTTTTAAATGTCAAGTAGCACATGATCCTTATAAGAAAAAGTAACACATTATAAACCATGCATTCATTACCTTCTTATTATTTCACCTGCATGTTCATATCTTGGACGAATTTTATTTTCCATTTTTCTTAGTGTCCTTTAGGATTCCTCTCATTATCTTCTATGGTGAACATTCTGAAAAAAATATAAGTCCTTAAACATTCAGTTTCTCTTTAAGATGCGTGGAATATGAAACATTTTTTTTGTCTTGTAATGCTTTGTGGACTCTTATGCTACTCTATTATGTTCTTAGGTTTATTCTGTTTCGTGAACTCTTTGACGCCTAACTGCAGGAGGTCAGGTGGCGATAGAATATATGGTGTGTTTGATCATAAGCTCCCTGCTGCTTTTAAGAAGCTTCCCTTTGATCGCTATCTGTCTGTGCAAAACGTGAAGAAGGTGGTCTCAGAAGCTGATGGCTATCAGCCCCATCTTATCGCCCCTGAACAAGGATACCGTCGGCTTATTGAAACTGGCCTTACCTATTTCAGGGGACCAGCTGAAGCCACAGTTGATGCGGTAAATTAACTACTCTCTACGGCTTTCCTCTGTAGTCCTGCTATTTGTCGAGTTAATCTCCATTAAGTGATCAACTGAACTTCAACTGATGATTTACGCTGACTTGAGGCCTAGTGACCCAGTGTATGCATTTTTTTTTCTGCTCTACTACTTGTATTCTGCATTGACATGGTCAAATGTTTGCATTCCATGTTTGGTGGCATATCTTATTCTTATCCAATTCTCGGTAAGTTATTGTGTCGACATTTCTGACAAATCTATGTTCCAGGTCCACCTTGTTCTAAAAGACTTGGTCAGGAAATCCATAGGAGAGACAGAGGTGGCTTTTGTTTTCCAATGTTCTCTGTGTTTTCACAGCTTATCATTATACGTTAAATATCCAATTCTTGAGATCAAAGAAATGATTGACATGCTTTACGGACTGCAGCAACTGAGAAGATTCCCCACTCTTCAAGCTGCGATTGCAACCGCTGCCAATGAAGCCCTGGAACGATTTCGGGAGGATGGGCGCAGCACAGCACTTCGTCTGGTGGAAATGGAGGCTACATACCCGACAGTGGAGTTCTTCCGGAGCCGTCCTCAAGATCCTGCTGCCGATGCTGGTAGTAAGGCAGGAGCTAATAATCCTCCGGTGGAGCCGGCGGTGCCTGTGGACCGCTACGGCGATGGGCATTACCGGAACATTGCCTCCAACGTGTCCCAGTACATTCGGGTGGTCGGAGACGGGCTCTTGAAGACGATCCCCAAGGCAGCTGTCCACTGCCAGGTGCGCGAGGCCAAGAGGTCTCTGCTTAACCATTTCTACGTGCAGATCGGGAAGAAAGAGGTGGGCATCAGTGGCTGTGGTGTTTTGTCTTGTACTCTTGTTCTTGTCCGAGTATGTGATAAATTGATAACAGAATGAATTGATCACTCGAGTGTCATTGTTTGATGCGATCCGGAGCAGGCTGCGGAGTTTGGGAGTCTGCTGGATGAGGACCCGGCGATGATGGAGCGCCGGCAGCAGTGCTGGAAGAGGCTGGAGCTGTACAAATCGGCGAGGGATGAGATCGATTCTGTGGCATGGAGCAGCAGCAGATAGGTGACGAGGATGATTGGAATTGCCCGGACGCACACACCAGTTTTGTTCCTTGTGGCAGCGCTACGTAGCATTTATATGCAGGCCCGATCTAGCTGCTAGCAGAGTACATATATGTATATATGTATATATATATATATATATATAGTTATATACACAGTTACACATGCTTTATTACATGAGCGATACATTGATGATTCAGAGATAATTACCTACCTTGCTCCTGCTTGCTGTGGAGATTATTCGTAATCTAATCTAACATGTGGGAATCAAATATTGCCATGCAAGATGGAGCTGCATGCTGACCAAGAAGCAGGACGATGATGCCAAGACCTAGTGCCGTCCGTCAGTAGCTGGGCGCGGATCCGAGCGCGTAGCTGCTGAGTATCTGGCCGCAGTTGGGGAGCGGCTGGGTCTTGAGGAAGCCGAGCGGGTTGGCGCGGCGCACGGGGGTGGCGAGCCCGGCGTCGGTGAGCAGCTCGACGGGGGCGCGGTCGCGGCCCTGCTCCTTCTCGCCGCACCCGGGAACGGGGCTGCTCACCAGCACCACCACGCACACCTCCTCAGCGCCGCGGTTGTCCACCAGCTCGATGCGGTACCGCCCCGCCGCGTCCGTCGAGCCCTCCGCCGACCGCTCCACCGCGCCGCTCGCGCTCATGTAGTGCCGGCACTCCAGCCGCACCTTGGCGCCCGTGATCGGCGTCGTCGCGTTCGTCTCGAACCCGGCGCGGCACGTGTCGCAGTACACCGAGCCCTCCACGAAGAAGTCATCCTGCCGCACCGCGGCGACGCTAGCAGCCGCCGCCGCCGCCACCACCACCGCCGTGGCGAACAACACCGCCGACGAGCACCGCGCCATCATTAATTAGCCGACCACTTTATTTAGGTTCGTTGCTATGCTAGTCGCCAGCGATTGAGATGCTGTTGCCATTCAATATATATGTAGCAAGGAACGAATGATCGATGGAGAGCAATTGTAGCTAGAATGGTCTGGTCATGCATGCTTGCCCCGAGCTATTGCAGAGGTCGTCCGTCGCTAGTTACATGTCCTGATTTAGACTAATATATACTACTCATCGTTAAGTCTTCCAGAAGACCCGTCGCGCGGGCGCGACGCACTCCCGCCGTCGCGCGCAGCCGCCGGCCGGCAGGCCGGTTAGGGTTAGGGTTTAAGCTTGGGCAGGGGAAATTTGGTCTGTGGACATAGAAAGAGATGCGGGGTGACTGCCAGCCCGGCGGTGGGGACGGTCGCCGGGTGGAAGGCCGGGCGGCGATGGCGCCGCTG
Organism: Alloteropsis semialata; assembly: GCA_004135705.1. NCBI lineage: Eukaryota > Viridiplantae > Streptophyta > Magnoliopsida > Poales > Poaceae > Alloteropsis > Alloteropsis semialata. The sequence goes on from CM014271.1 coordinate 55,047,672, forward strand.
GCCGAAGCGGTGGAGGACGGCGGCTGGACGGAGCCGGAGGCGGGGGAGAGAAGCTGCGTGGCGTTACGAAGGGTGGGGTGGAGGGCGGGGGCGTGAAGCGCCCCTGCCTAAGCAGAGACTAAATGTGATACAAATTATCAGTCCCAGGAGG
>CM014271.1:55048822-55073069 GCA_004135705.1 Alloteropsis semialata
AGAATATTATTTTAGATCAGAAAATCAGAAAAATGAGGACACAGGCGGACCGTCCGCGCCCTCTTGGCGCACCGTCCGCGACGGTCGGGCGGAAGCGGACCCGCGCCGGACCGAGGGTTTAGTATACGGGAGGGTGAAAGGACCTTGATGTCGCCTAGAGGGGGGGTGAATAGGCGAGACCTAAAAATATTGTCACTTAAAACAAATTTATTAGTGACAATTAGATATTCCAAGTATCACTTTTAGAAGCTCAACAAATGAACATCTAAAAGGATCTTTGGAATCTCTAATTAAGACAATTAGGCGCCTAACGCAGCGGATATAAAGCACTGCCTTCAAAACCGGTTCCACCGGTTTTGCAAAACCGGTGCCACCGGTTTTGCTCGGCAGTGAACCCCCAAGGTAGAATGAAAATGCTAGGGAGTTCGGAAACAAACCAAACTTGGAGATGATGATTGAAATGTCTTTCTAATGTGTATCTCCAAGTCCCTGCACTCAAAAATACAAATACAACGATATCGAGCAATTCCTCCAATTTTCAATATAAACACAAAGAAGCTCAGACCAGCGGGGAGACACAAGATTTGTTTCCCGAAGTTCGGATTCACCGCTTGCACTAAGCAGCCACCACGGCACGGCGAATCCTACTCTCCGTTGAGGAAGCTCATACGACCACACTAGGTCAAGCTATTTCCTCCTTCCACTAGTTTGCTTCTTCCCTTTCGGAGGCGAAGCACGACCTGCACAAACTTCCCGCAGCTCACCACACCTTGGTAGCTCACGGGCAACACCTAGCCGTCTAGGAGCGGAGCTCCAAGAGTAACAAATGAATCACAAAAGCTTGATGAAGTCCAACGGTGCTCAAGGTGCTTTTGGTGCTCTCAATCTTCACACAATGGCTGCTCTCTCAACTACCCAACACAAAGGATCTCACAATTGCAAGCAACCTCACAAAGAGGGGTTGGGGAGAGCAAGAATGGCTTTGGCTTGGCAAGGAAGAGCAGGGAAGCACTATAGCAACCTCAGGAACAGCAGCTTGCCATTGTGGAGGTCGTGGGGTATAAATACTCCACTCCTCAAAAACTAGCCGTTACAGACCCAGTGAAAACCGGTGCCACCGGAATTCAAACCAACTAGCCGTTGGAGAATTCTGACACAAAACCGGTGCCACCGGTTTTGCCCTGGCAAAACCTATAAGTGTGTACGTGAGGGTTTTGTGTCTCTCAACAACTCACATGGGTTTCTTGAGCACTTAGACAATTTCAAGACTACATGTGATGCATCCCTCTTGATAGTACGGCATACCTATACTCAATCAAATATAAATACAAATGATGCACTTGAGCTTCTTCACTTTGAGTCATGCCATACTTGATCAACATATCCACTTGAGAGTTGCATCCAACCTTGTCTCTTTTAATTGAGCACTTCAACCTTGAGCTAGTGACTTGAACCATTATCTTTGAATGAAATCCACTTCTAGTTCAATTCACCTTTTCACAACTTACTTCTAGAAAGATTGATACTTCCCAATATGAACACCACATGTGACCAAGATTCATCAAGTTGAAATCCAAAGAAAGTTTCGTCACCCTAGCAAAGATACATGACTCAAGTCCGCAACTTGATCACACATTGCTTAGTCCCTAGAAACACTATCCCGAATTCCACCTCTTCATCCTTGCATCACATATAGCTTCACATTAGTGTGTATCATCGATGAACACCATTTCTTGATATGCAATATATCCACTTTACTTTGACATTTCTCTTCAATTAAAGTCATCATGTCTTGTTTGCAAGTCAATCTTCAAATATAGACCAAGAATGAGCCATATCACCATGTCTCTTGTCCATTTAACCAAACTTGCATTATACAACATTTTTGTTCACCATGACCTAAGATATCCCATATCAATATAAACAAGCTTTCATCAATTAAGAGACCAATATATCACATATGTCATTATGTCTCTTTCTTTATTGCACCATAGCTTGCCATCTTTCATATTCATATATAATGGGAGCAACCACTTAATTTATTCATGTCAACATGAGCCATCCACATTGAATTCAACCAATGACCAATAGTGAATCATCAATATATAATTTAATTCCTGCAAATTATCTTTGACAAACACGTTAGTTCTTTAATCGTTTTGTCATTAAATTCACCAAAACCCACAAGGGAGCCTAGATGCACTTTTAGAGGGGCCTATCTCTTTCATTCAGAACTGTCGCCGTCTCTCTCTCTCTCTTTCTCCTCCAAAGCAAAGTCAAGCACAGGAGAGATTTTGGCGCATCCCCGGACCAACCGGAGCTCATCCCCGGACCCTCCGCGCCTCAAGGATCATGTCCTCTCGGTATTTTGTCAAAACCCTCAGTGATTCTCATGGATTTCATTCATATTCTTGGTTAGGGTTTGATATGGGGATTTCGATTTCAACCATGGATTTGAGAAATTAGTTGGTGGAATATGTTGAGCAAGTCAAGGGGATGTTATGACTATGATTTGGTGCAGTTTTATTGGCTATAATTAGAGATCGGGCAATGGATTTGTGGATGGTTACTGTGTTGGTCGCGGTCTCCAGGTGACCTACGGACCGTCCGCCGTCCCCTGGCGGACAGTCCGCCTGTCGCCTGTGACAGCAACCAGGACAGTAGCCTATATGATTGTTGGATTTTCGATTCTCAATATTATCACTTATAATTGAAATACTTTCATGGCAGTGTTGGTGGTCGTTCCAAGAAGGTTGTGACAACGAAGAAAAAGAAAGGGAGTTCATCCAAAAGGCCTAGGGCAAATGATTCTGATTCAGGGGATGACTATATGCCTAGTGACTCAGAGCATGTGCAGACTGATGTTGAGTTAGAGGCTGAGGAGGCTGAAGATGAACTAATTGATGAGACTGTGAACCTTGCAGGGAGACAGTGGAGTCAAAACTCATACAGAGATGCTAGGGCTCCTTATCAATATGGTTTGCCCCGGGATACTTCAAACTTGTTCTTTCATACTCGGGTACAGGAAAATGCTTTTTATGGTCACATGGTTCACAAGAATGTGTACAAGCATCAAACCATTGACTTCTTTTACATGGCTAATCAACCTGTGATGAGTGCTCTTGTTCCAAAGCTTGAGTATCTTGGCTTGAGGCAGTTTATGGAGCACAGGTGTGAATGGAATGAGGCTGTCATTCGTCAGTTCTATGCCATAGCTGAGGTGAACATGGATGAGAAGAAGCTTGAATGGATGACAGGCACAAACAGGTACTCTGCTACCTTTGCTGAATTTGCAGTGGCAAATGAGCTTAACTATGATTTCATCTCTGGGAATGAGAGCTTTGACATCACTGAAGAGTTGCACTTGAACCTTCATAACATCACTCCTTTCTATGAGCCTGCAAGAACCCATATTCCTAGAGTGTACTGCAAGACTACAGGGCTGAGGCACCATCCAGCTATACTCAACAAGATTGCTAGGGTCACTGTTCTTCCTAAGAGTGGCTATAAGGATGCTTTTATAGGATGGGCACCAAACTTTGTGAAGCATGTCATGTCAAATGAGAAGATGGATGTGGTGACTCTCATCATGTATCAAATCAATGAGAAGAAAACAAACTATGAGATCAACCTTTACCATGCTCCTTATATTATGGCACTCATTCTTGCCAAGACAAGGTTCAGAGGACCTTGCAATGTGAAGCATCTCCCATTCAGGCCATTCAAGAATGACAGAGCATTTCTTGAGAGGGAGGTGACTGCTTATCTAGATGCAGATGCCAACGAGGCTTGGGAGGACTATGTACCCGATGAGCAAGGGGGAGCACATGATGCTCAAGATGCCGATGCACAGGCTATGCCACCTCCACCTCCTCCACAGCAGCCACAGTGGGCTCCTCCAGCTGGTTACTTTGATCCCTACTTTACCTCTCTGCAGCAGTCCATGATGACTCAGTTTGAGCAAATGCAGACAGGTTTCAACACCCACTTTGAGGCATATGGGCAGCAAATGAATGCAAACCTTGAGAATATGCAGACTCGCATTGATAGTCAGCATCAGCAGCTTGTGGATAGGCAGCAGCAGCTTGAGACTCGTTTTGACTCCTTTCTCACTACCTTCTCAGGCTTCACTGATCACTTCTATTCAGTCTATCCGGCTCCAGTGCCTCCTCCAGAGTTCTATCCTCACCAGCCATTTTATCCTCCTCCACCGCCGCCTCAGGATGATTAGGACCCTCTTTTGGTCCTTGATGACAAAGGGGGAGAAGAAAGTGGAAGAAAGGGAGTGATCTTGAAGATTTCATGGAGTTAGGGGGAGCTTTGGCTTGGGATCATGGAACATTGCATGAGCATGTTTAAATTTTTGCATTGCATGAACTATTTGTGTGGCTTGTAATATCTTATACTCTCTAGTTACTTGTGGTGTGGAACTAGAACTTGTGCTTGAACCTTGTTGGATGTAATTTCTTTTCTTCAACTTAATATGGCTTGTTCTAGCTATGTGGTTTTTCGAGGCTAACCCTTCATCGCTTATGTTCATTGAAGATTATATATATCTTGTGTAGTCTCGATTGCCTTTTTGTAGGGAAAACTCCGGAAATTTCTTATCTAAAGCATATGAGGATATTCCAAATGCAAAATTATATGCACATATGTAGGGGGAGTTCTTCTCTACAAAATGAATTTTGAGTTCTTTTATCCATTCATATATATCGGTTTCATTGAAATGGGTAAGCATTCTCAAAATTCAAAAACCTTCTCTTATCACTCCTTTCAATGGTTGTCATCAATTACCAAAAAGGGGGAGATTGAAAGCATCTAGGCCCTCTAATTGTGTAACCATATTAGACTAACTATTTCATTGAGGATATGAGAATAGGTTAGTCCCGTGAGATGATTGAGCTTCAACGGTTAATTAATGATGGATATTTATGTTGGAACCAAGGAAGCTCAAGGCAAAGGTAAAAGATAGGATATTTTCTTTTACCGGTCATAAGGTGCTTAGAGAAGATTTTTGACCGGATTGGTAGGCTAGATAGCCGTACTATCAAGAGGGGTCAATTTCATTTGCATGACGAGTTTCTAGTGCCACTTTGCTCAAATGGTTGCATTGCATGCATGAGAGCTAACACCGTTGAGAAAGTGGGAAAGTAAAAGAGAAAATATCGTGTGCTGATTGTGGTACTACGGACGGTCCGCGGGCTACGGGCGGACAGTCCGCGTGTGGCGGACGGTCCGGCCAGTAGCAAATGGACGGTCCGCATGCTAATCCGTTTTCCGAGATTTTGGCTAAGTGTTGGAAGGGTCTGCAAACACTTTGAAGGTGGACGGTCCGCTGGGCATGGCGGACGGTCTGCCTGTCTTTTTCTATGAAGCGGACCGTGGTGGCGGACCGTTTACGCAGAGACTTGTTTTGGGGGTTCCAGGCCTCTTTTTTATTGCGGACGGTCCGCAGTTCCTTTCGATGGGTCCTTAGTCTCGTGGAGAGCTGAGCTTCTAACTCTGAGGCGGACGGTCCGGCCTTAGGTGGCGGACGGTCCGCCAGCTGCGTAACGGTATACTCTGACACGTTTGACTTTTGGTAAGTAGCCGTTGGGGCTGTGGCGGACGGTCCGCCAAGTGTGAGGCGGACGGTCCGCCAGTCTCCTGTTTTCACGGGATTTGAAGGTAACGGCTAGTTACGGGGTGGGGGAGTATAAATACTCCACCCACAGGGAAGGAGAGGCTCTCTTGGCACTTCTGAAGCATATTTGACATACTTGAGCCTTCTTCCACCTCTCACTCACTCCTATTGCTTAGAGTTGCATTCTTGTGAGTGTGAGAGAGTTCTAGTGCATTGCATCAAGTGTTTGAGCTTTGGGGCACTAGGAATTCATCAAGCAAGCGTCATCGACTTGTTACTCTTGGAGGTTGCCGCCGCCTAGACGGCTTGGTGGTTGTGGTCGGTTGAAGCACTTTAAAGAAGATTGTGAAGTTGCTCCCGCCTTGATTGTGAGAGGTTTGTGCTCACCTCACCGGAGTGGGAAGAGCAACACTAGTGGAATCGAGGTTTGGAGAGGTTCATTGATTCAAGCCGGCTCATACATCAAGCGAGGTCTTGATAGAGGAGTGGTTGAAGCTTTGAATCCACCTCAACGTGGATTAGGGGTGACCGGCAAGTCATCGATACCACGGGATAAATTTCGTCTCTCTTGTTCGGTTAATTCTTTGCTCTACTCAATTATCGCATTTACTTTGAGCAATTTACCTTCCTAGAGATTGAATTGTATCTTGTCTCCCTAGGTTGCAAACCTTGACATAGGATTAGACTTAGTAGAAATAGGTTTCACCTTGTGTTACTAATAAAACTTGTTGAGTTTTGTGATTGAAGTTTAAAACCGCCTATTCACCCCCCTCTAGTCGGTATCCTAGATCCTACAAGGGGGGCGTGCGGAGTGGGATTTAAATGCGTGGATCAGAATTCAACAGCCTCTGGCGGTTCAACTTTTGAGACTAATTGTTTCTTTATTTATTTTGATTATGGCCCTTTATTTTCTTTGACCTTATCATTCAGATGCAGGTTATATCATTAGATGTTCGGGATATTCTTCAAGCTCTCATCTAAAGAGTGATACGAGATATTTAACATGCCTACAATCACCCGAAGAGCAAAGAAAAGCCCAAAGGCATTTCAAGGAATAACCTTTTTTCTGAACAAGATAAGCTCGGGGGCTACTGTTGAGGCCATAATACCAGGGTGCCCGGTCACGAGGATTACCGACTACCGACTCCATGCAAAGAAGGCTCTGAACAGGACACGGCAGCTAGACCGAGGAAGGAAAGCTTGAAGGTAGTTAGAGTCCTATTAGGTTTAGGCCTGTTTTGTCTTGTAAGGCAAGTCTCCTCGGACATAAATAGTGGGGGGTCCTGTACATAGAGGGTATCCCAGCTTTAGTCAATCCAACCGTGAGTATTTGTTACACCATTGTAATCTGTACTCGTTGAGATAATACAAGCAAGTAACTGGACGTAGGGTTTTTACTCAACCTCGAGGGCCCGAACCAATATAAAATCCCGAGTCTCTTTGTTCATCTACTGTGATCAATCTTCACACGAAGCAGGGTGCCTGCCGGACAAATATCTACCGAGTATAACCTCGACACTAATATTACATTGTGCCAAAAATATTTATCAAACTCACATGACTATGAAAGCATAGCATTAATCCATCTGAGCGTATGAAATATAAAGGTGATAATCCTTTGAAATAGTGTGTGCAATCAGTTATGAACTATGCATTTTATAGTAGAATGTCTATGGAATATTAAGATAGAAACTTCAACAATGGTAGTTCGACATTTGATTCTTGGGCCACTTGATCTCGCACGCTTCAGCTTTGAGTGCTCCAATCAACTTTTATTTAGCTTCATGCTGGCCATGATGAGAAAATGCATTAGCATCTAGTAGTATAAAAATTGTCATGATCACGATGACATTATACAAAGTACCAGAAATGTCAAACTTTAGTACCGAATACAGTAAATAAAAATGATTAGCAATGTATGGATTTGATGGCATGGGGAAACAACAGTTGAATGTCCTGCTAAATACAGTACCAAAATACAGTATGGTGCAAATAGCTGAACAGGAAATCTCCAGAAGGCTTATAATTAAGACATGGCTGCATACTCAAGTGGCCAGAACATATTAACATAGCAGATTTGTTAGATCACATCATACATACAACATTTAAATTCCTTATCGAAATCAATAATTTTTTGGTTTGCTTCAGCATGGAACTGCTAATAAAAATTAAGAGTGCTCAAAATTCAGATATGTCTCCAAGAAACAAAAGCTGACCAGCAAAAAGCTGAAAATGATGAGGCGAGTGGGACTGCTGCAGCCAAGAAGCGTTTACCATGTAAAATTCTATGGTATTTCCCAGTTACTCCTTGACTACAAAGATTATATATGAGAGAGACCACATCATCATATATGCGATGGCACGAGGAAGGACTAGTCGATAATGGGAAAATGCGCCACCCCACTGATTCCAAGGCATGGAAGCAGGTGGATAATTTGTATCCTCAATTTGCATTGGATCCTCACAATGTTAGGATGGGTCTTGCATCTGATGGATTCAATCTGTTTGGGATGTTGAATGTTACATACACTACATGGCCAGTCATCCTCATCCCATACAATTTGCCTCCTTGGTTGTGTTTGAAACAACTGTTTTGGATGATGTCAATGTTGATACCAGGGCCCAAATCTCAGGAAATAACATTGATGTCTATTTGCAGCCCCTCATTGATGAGCTAAAAGGTCTTTGGGTTAAGGGTGTTGATACATGGGATGCAAAGGTGAAGAAAAATTTCACTTTGTGTGCAGTTCTATTATGGACAATTAATGACTTACCTGCATATGGAATGCTATCTAGTTGGAGCACAAAAGGAAAATTTGCATGTCCATACTGTAACAAGGATACTGACTATCTATGGCTGAAATTCGGGTATAAACATTGCTACACGGGACATCGCCGCTTTTTGCATTTGGAACACAGGTGGCGCCCAAACAAGATAAGCTTCAATAACGAGGTCGAAACTAGGGAGACTCTACAACCACTGACTGGTGAACAGGTGCTGCAACAATATGAGAGTTTCAACCAAGTTCAATTTGGCAACGCATCAAAAAAGAGGAAGCAACATGACAAAGATAATAGATGGCACAATTGGAGAAAGAAGAGTATTTTTTTAATTACCTTACTGGGAATTTTTGCTTGTACGGCATAATTTGGACGTGATGCACATTGAGAAAAATATTTGTGAGAGCATATTGGGAACTTTGCTTGAAATAGCTGATAAATCGAAGGATGGCGAGAAGGCTCGGCTAGATCTGAAACATATGAGGATACGAGAGGATCAACATCATATACTCAATAATTCTAGGTACACTTCCTTACCTGGTTTAATTTATTTCTTACTGCTGCATACCTATACTGGTCAATGACAACAAGTCTAGTGATGCTGTGTATCAAATATATTGTTGTTTTATACTTTTCCTAATTTTACACTTTCTATTTGAATTCATTGTTGCATCTTGTTTCATACAGCCACATCCTATATTAAGTCTCACAACAAAAACACAGGTACAATCAGTCATTTAATTTTTAGCAAGTAATGCTTACAGTAATCTCATGTCCCTTTGATAAAGAGGAAAAATAGCATGCTAGTGTATAAAATATATTACTATTCCTCAAATGTTTAGGCTGATCATAAACTTATATTAACATGTTGCTCTACTGTTAGTAAATTAAGATGGTTCAACTAAGATTTTACCCTAACTATTTGAATATGATAGGTACACTTTACCAACAGCACTGTATCATTTGGGTGAGGAAGAGAAGACATTTTTATTGAAATTTCTAGAAGGAGTGAAGATGCCAGATGGTTATGCCTCCAATATCAGGAGATCTGTGGATGTCAAGAGGTGTAAGCTGTCTATGTCTAGACTCAAAACTCATGACAACAATGTTATCTTGCAGAAACTTTTACCCTTAGCAGTACGCAACATATTACCCGAAGACATTGTCATCCCATTGATTGCTCATAGTAGGTTCTTCAATTCAATATGCTCAAAGGAGCTGGTAGATTAGGAACTTGATAATATGAGCACTTCGATTAGAAAAACTCTTTGTCGACTTGAGATGGTATTCCCACCAGCTTTTTTTGACATTATGATGCATTTGCCAGTTCATCTTGCCAAAGAGGCTAAACTTGGAGGACCTGTGTGCTATAGATGGATGTATCCAATTGAGAGATACCTACGTACACTTAAAGGCTATGTGAGGAACAAAGCATGTCCATAAGGTTCAATAGCTAAGGGATATATATCAGAGGAGTGCATGACATTTTGCTCTCGCTTCTCCGAAGACGTTGATACAAAGACAAATCGGCTAGAGCGGCATGAAAACTCTGCAGTGAATGAACCACCATCTGGGCTAAGAATATTTGGTAAAATTGACTATACTAAAAAAGGGTTTAATATTACATCCCTCCCTCCATTTGACATGCATCGAATGTGACACTACATAATATCAAACTATGATGAAGCCATTCCATATATCAAGTCAGATGCCATTTATTAATTGATTTATCTTCATTAATGTATTGTCAAGATTTTTTAATAAATTATTGGATCGTTCTTTTTTCAATTTAGTGAGCACAAGGATGAACTTAGAAAAAATAATCCACGAAGTATTGACGAACGACACAAGGACGAGTTTGTAGGCTGGTTTGAGAATAAGGCAAGTAAATAATTAATGGTTGTGACACCCCTGGTGTCACTATAGTAATTAAGAACCATAATGAACTTAATTAATGCATAATCATGGCATGCATTATCTCATATCATGTTGATTGTGCATATATGTGTGCATGTGTTGACCAAAGTCAACTCTCATAAGCAAAATAAGTCAAATATGAAAAATATACCAAAAAGATGCTTAAACAGTCAACAAGATGTTTATGAACTCAAATGAGTATGGAAAGTTCAAACGAAAATTCAAAATTTAAATTTTGAAATCCTTTGACTCTCATTTCATGTAAATGAGCACATTCTTTCTATCCTTTTTGAGAGGCTCTAAATAATTTTTTTTGCCTAAACACTTGAAATTCCACCAATATGAAAGTTGGAGTACAAAGTATCCTCTTTACAATGGTGGTGATGTGGATTAAGGAAAACTTGGTTTAGTCATTCAAAATCTTGATCAAAATCAGGTTAAACCCCTGAATTTTCAGCACTTGGCTGAATTGTGAGTCCTGAAAAACGTGATTTTTGCCCATTTTTACAGCCCCGTAACTTTCAAACTGCTGCTCAAAAATGGTGACACCCTTTGTATATTTTGTAGCCTAATGTACCCTCTCCAACTTTTGTATGGGACGAATCAAATTTTTATATACGAAAAGTTGAGTTTAAGTCAGTTGAAGTCGGGCCCGTTGTGCTAAAACTGAACTGAATAAACTAAGTCTGAAATTCGAGTTTTTGCTGAACTTTCGAGCCCTGCAACTTCCAAACCATTGAGCAAATGATATAAGTTCCTTTGTAAGAGTTGTAGCCTAAACTATCATCTACAACTTTTGTATTGGCCGCTCCCTGAGTTTCTACACGAAATTGTGAGAAAAATCGAAGGGAAGTCAGCCACATCGCTCAGCCTAATGACTGAATCAGCTGGTCCATTCAGTTTCATCATGCCGGACACCGGCCAGAGACCGACGACGGCCTTAGCGTCTCCGGCACCACGCGTCGTCCTCTCGACGTTTTGGCCACGCGTCCATCTCTCCCCCATCCCAGTTGGCCCTTGACAGGTGTCCATGCCCCGGTGCCGCCCGACGTGCACACGTGGGTGGCCAAGCAGCCACCTCAACGGATATTAACCGAGCTCAGTAAGTCCTCCACCAAATTCACCTTCCCCTCTTAGTCATTTCGCAATTAACCAAGCTCACAGCTGCCTCACCTCATCCTCTCCGTCCTCCACCTTTCACCTTGCTTCGCCATAGCCGGCGTTGCTCGGAATTGCAAGTTCCCCGGCCGCCATTGATACTGAACCGGCCGAGCTCGCCCCCCCCTCACGTGGACAGCCCTACTCACTCCTTCTCCCCCTCCAACCGACAACCAAAATGGGTTCCCCATAGTTCGTTGATCATCCCCGGCCAATTTCCCCGCTTTTTCCCCCACCGGCCGAGCCGGGCCGCCACCGCCGTTGCCGGCCGACCGACTGCACCATGGCCAGGGGCAACGGTGCCGCGGCTGGCCATCCACGAGTCGGCAGGAGGGTGGCCCTGGGCCGCGCACAGGCCTCCGCACGTGCCCAGGCAAGGAGGGCGGCCAGCGCCGGCCAACCCCGGCCGGCCTGTGGCCGTGACCGAGCCGAGCAGAGGCTCTGCTCGAGCTCCTATCTGGAGGTTGAAGACAAGGATCTAGGGGTAAGAAAGATAGAAAGTGAGGGGGTTATCCATAAAAATCTTGGACTTATGTGTAAAGGTGGGATCTTGCAGGGGCCTGGTTGTGAGTTTCTGAGAGCCTCTTCGCGAAAAAAGGACCCTGCTGCAATTAACTTATATTTTGCATGGACCTGGATGTAAAAACGCAGTCCTTTTCTTTTTGTTTTTCTTCCTTTATTTGTAGCTGAACTTGAGTAAATCACCAAAAATGACAACAAAATCATAAAATCACAAACTTGGACTTTCTGGAATCCTTATGAAACTATCTTTCCATTGGTATATCATATGCATGTGTAAACTGTTGTTTGCAGATTATATTACTTTATGTAGGAATATGTGTTTGAGAGCTAGTTTATTATTTCATAAATGCTTTGCATGTGCAAAAGTGGTGAATCCAGCTCTGGTGATGTTGTTGATGTTTAGTAGAGTAGATTTGAGCCTTTGTTGGTCAGAGCCTATGCATGTTTTTGATAGATATAGATTTAGTTGAGTTAATGGATTGGAAAATAAAATAAATAGTTAAACTACACAATAAAACTTAGAAATTTTTGTTAGAGCTCCTCTGGAGTATAGGAACCTCCTGAAAAATGCTCAGCTCCAGAATACATGTAGTTTTGTAGTTGTGTTTAATCTTGTTTCTAGCTAATTAAGTAGAGTTAAATCACCAAATATTCTGTGTAGATTAGAAAAATGTGAAACATTTACAGTAGAGTTCTTGGGTGTAAAGTGAGCCCCAGTAAAAATTGCAACTCCAGAAAGTATCTGTAGAATTACTTATCATTTTCTAACTATTGGCAATTAGTGGATGTTAAAAGAAATAGAAAACAAATAGGTAAAATGCTGGAAAATTCCTAAAAAAGATGTTTGGCTGTCAATAACACAGAAACATGTTTACCTTAATTTCTATTTATTTAAATATATTTTCTAGGCTTTAATTGGTGAAAACTAGTTAGAAAATAGTTAATCAATAAATAGTTTTCTTGCTGTAAAATTAATTCTAAAAACATGTATAGCAACCTGGAGTGTTGAATGTTCAGATTCAGCCATAGAAACCCCATTGTACTACTGGTGGTCATTTATAGATGTTTTATGTGAATTGTGTAGTAGTTTAAGTTGTTTTAAACATATTAAAATGTTTAGTAAAACTTCTTTCTGTTTTAATTCAGATCTGAACTAGGTATAATCAGCAAATAAAAACAACCCCCAGTTTTTCTTAATGAGTTTCATAGTTACTAATACTCCGTAAATGATTGCCCAGTGACGTGTATAAATGAATTTCTATAGTATATTTGAGTTGCTGTAGATATTCCTGTGATTGATTGCTTGTGCATCTCATACATTTGCATCTCATGTAGAGAACACCATCGTTGACGGCGTATACGAGGTCGAGATCGAGTCGGAGGCTGATCCTACTGTTGAGCTAAACCTCGTTGCTGCACAAGACCCGGGCCAAAGTCCGGAAGGGCCCAAGGCCGTTGCTGAGTAGGAAGGCAAGGCCCGGAGCATGAACCTCAGTTCAAACTAACACTTTTACTTCATGCCTCACTTTGTGCATTTAAGGAGTTGTGTGAAACCCTAGTTGCATGATCTCTAGGTACCTATGTCCTAATACTAGTATGTATAGGTCGTATAGAATGCCATGCTTAATTAGGACCGGTAGAAGTCGAGTGATTGCCTTGTCACTCACGAGTTATAGGCTTTTACTCTATATATCAGTTTATGAAGTTTGGCAGGCGGGGCCGTTGTGATATTCCTATTTGATTGAGCGCCCCGTTTGCACAGATGGGTGATGGCTAAGGCATTGATTGTGTGGCTTTATTGGTCAAGCTTTTGAAGGTACTAATCGTATGCCGGGAAATGTGGTAAACTGGTAAACCTAGTACTTGATTCAAACTGACGTCTGATGGGTCTTCCTACTCCATTGGGCGAGGGGTTGATGGCAAGTGTAGCAGTGGCCGCGGCACAGGTTTGCTTGGAGCACCTGGGGTTTGTTGGGGCGTGCACTCGGGTGGAGTGGGTCCTGATGGCAGATGGCAGGGAGAAATGGGAACGGTTGCCTCGTGAGGTCCTAGGTGTCTCTCACGGGTCGTGCGATTAGGTTATTCCATGCATGGTAAAAATCAACTCGAGTTGTCCGTCCTTCGCGGTTACATGAAGCTGCTTGATCTCTCGTCACATATCAGTGTGCTTGGGCAATGGTTAGAGGTGTTGTTAGAGGAGTAATGTTGATATCTGGTTAATCAATTGTTTTTTGACACTGAATGTTGTTGGATAGTTGGGCAAATCTAGTAATGGTTAGTCTCATTTTAACTTGGCTAAAATATTGAAAATAGGGATCAACTTGTAGATGCTTTTTGGCAAAACAAACCCCCCAGCCATAAAGCCTTGCATGTCTAGAATTTAACCTTGTCGGGTAAGTCTTGCTGAGTATTAGTATACTCAGCCTTGCTTGTGGCTTGTTTCTCAGATAATGGTGATGGCTATGATCCTGTTGCTGCTTTGACTTGGCCTTGTATGTTGCCCGATGGTTGGACCGTGGAGCGGGTGCCGTCTGAGTCCGACTCAGGCCGTGGTGATTGAATGTTATGTGTGGGCTCCGCATAATGTTATGTGATCGACGTTTAGACTTCCGCCGTTATAGAACTCTGGCTTATAATAACTAAAATTTATGCACTGCTTTGTATAATTATCCGTGTGAACCTTGTGCTGTAAAATATGTGATGAGTTGTATGGCTTGAGCCCATCTTCGAGTGGGACTTGCTGCTATTTCGTTTCGGTCATGAGAATTGTTGGTTTAATCAGGAAGGTATCCGACGGATTGCACGATTAGTTCGGTTCAAGTGTGTGGAGCACCGCAGTAGAAGTGGTCCCATGCGTTTGATCCGAGTTAATTGGGGCGGTCTGCCACAATGGTATATGTCATGGTTTGCAACTAAGACATGTATTAGTTCTCGAATATTGTATATCCACTCTAATGGTGATTTGAACATGGTTACAGGTCAACATTCTCTATGCACAAGGAAAAGCTAGCGCAGACATTATGCCCTTTCGCAAGGATCAGATCATTGGGCACAGATTTTCAACAGATGTTTCCTCAATGGATTTCTATTTCGAATAGCTCACAATGAGAAGAACTTGAGTACTCAAAATAGTGGTGTTCTTGTGAAAGGGGATGAGAGTACTGGCAATATGGAATGGTATGGTCTTATTAAAAGCATTATCTCACTGGAATTCCCTAATGAAAAGGAAGTCATCTTGTTTGAGTGTGACTGGTACGATGTGTCTGCAGCCACAAAGACCAAAGGTAGAGGTTATAGTAAGGATCGGTATGGTATTATCGACATTGATACATCTAGATTTCGATATTTCAATGATTTTTTCATTTTGGGTATACAAGCTGAGCAGGTGTTTTATGACAAGGCCAAGAGAAACAAACCGGATTAGGCCAATGTTGTTAGAATAGCACCTAGAAATCTCTTTGCCATGCCAGAAGTAGAAATTGAGGAACAAAATGATGTAGACTCACTGGTCGTGGGAGTAGAGGACATGAGCGTTTAACACACACATGGAGAGTTAACAAATTGGAGAAGGTCCGACATGGAAGGAATAAGTGGTCATGCTTCCATCATTCACAAGGCGATTGTTGAATGTGTACCAGAGCCAAATGATGCAGATTTAGATATATTAGCTGATGAAGAACATAATGAAGATGATACCTACATCGAGGATGGCATTGTAGCACCTGTGAATTCTTCAAGTGAAGAACATGATGATGAATTTTTTGTATAGATAGCCTACATTATATATTGTTTCGTTATTGTTCCTATACTGACACTTGTCATATTTCATAATTTATCTTGACATTTGTCTATTCAATACATTACATATTATTTCATTGGTAACCATTTTGAGTACCATGCCTTATTGATTGATGAGTTATTGGACCAGATTAAATTTGCTTGCATCACTGACCGTGATATATTAATTAATTAGGATTGCTCTGTCTTGTGTACTATTTAAATTGATGTCAGCACACTAGTACTGCTTTATATCTTGTCGCTGGTCTTGCCCTAAAGGAAATCCACACATACCTCATAGATATTGTGTCATTATTGCAAATATATTAGATTAAAAGCTTAGATATTCTATGGGCACTAAAAATTAGAAAATATATAAGGTGACTGAGTAAATTTTAAACAACAGAGGTTTTTATGCACCATGATTAGGGGTCGACAATGCTTTCAATCATAACAAGCTAGCCTTCTCTAGTGGTAGTTGGTGCATGTTTCATACTGATAGCAGGTCATAGGTTCGAACCCAACTTTTCACATATTTTTTTGGCAAAATATGCAATAATTAGCTGCTAGAGAAATTATTAATGACCACAAAATGTTTTGGTTGCAATATGGAGCAATTTTTTGCAATGGAAAGACAAGAATATTACAACGCCAAACAAATGTGGCAAAATCGACAACAAGTTGCAACTATTTAGTTTGGGTTGCAATATGGAGCAAGCTTTTGCAACGAAAAGACAAGATTATTACAATGCCAGACAAACGTGGCAAAATCGACAACAAATTGCAACCATTTAGTTTTGGCTGCAATATGGAGCAACCTTTTGCAACGGAAAGACAAGATTATTACAACGCCAGAGAAACATGGTAAAATCAACAACAAATTGCAACCATTTAGTTTCCGTTGCAATATAGAGGAATCTTTTGCAACCTAAGAACACAATTAGGACAACACAATAATTTCATGGCAATATTGTCAACTAAATGCAACCAAAATAATTTTTCGTTGCAATATGGGTAGACCTGTTGCAACAAAATAAATTGTTATGACAACGCAAGACATTTGTGGCAAAACTATTCAGTGTCGCAACCATTTTGAAATTCATGGCTAAAAAGCCTATCTCTTGCAACAAAATTCAATATTATCACAACCCAAAGAACTCGTGGCAATATTTTAATCTTATCGCAACCAATTTTGAAATGGTGGCAATAACATCAATTTGTTGCAACGATATTTGGAAATGGTTACAATAACACTTACCTATTGCAACCGAATTTGTGTCATTGCAATGCGTTCCGTGGCATTAGACCAAAAACCTTGTAGTGGTGATTCGGAGGGCAATGGTAATCTGATCAGGGCTTCAGATTTTGAATCACGGGGCTTAGGGCTTCTGTTCCTGGAGCCGAATAGCGATTAAGGATGGCAGCATTCCTTCCTGACTGCCCTCGGCGTAGGCAGATCGAAGCACAGATGAGCGAGAAAGTTGAGACATCCACGCAAAGAATGAGGGTGGACACAAATTCACGAGGCGATGAACTGGTTCAGTCTCTGGCGATACTCGACGGCGTGCATCGTGCGCGATCATGGCGAGTGTCGGCACAGCTGGGAAGACGTCACGTGTGGTAAATAGAATGGCGGCGGCGACTTACCCTACCGGAGAAAAGGAAATGGACGTCGATTGTGGCAGTGGAAGGACTGAGGGTAAATGTTGGGTTCTTGCGGGTTGGAGTCACCTGGCGGTTTACTCGCCGTTGAGTAGGGCTTTAGGCGTTGCGGCAGACGTTGATCGGGTCGCGGATTTGTTAAACGTATAGTACATCTTTAGCTTAGGGCTGATTCATCCTCTGTATGGATCCAGCCGGTCCGGTGTAATTATGCTTCCCTCTTAATGAAATACGTGTTAAGGCACGGTCGCTAAAAAGANTTATTTCTCATTGATATTGTCTAAATAAGGACATACTAACATGAATATCATTTTTGCAATCACTCTGTTCCAAGATTTCAAACACCTGTAGTTCAAATTTTGAATTAAACAAAAAATTCAATTTAATGAAACAAAATCATTGAATATAGTAAACGAGCCGAAAAAAATCCTAAATTGCAACATAGGGTACACTGTATCATACTTGAATCAACAAAAAAGGATTGGAAGCATTTACATGAAATATGGAGCCACGATTTGCCGAGTGCCATAAAATACACTCGGCAAAAGGGATCTTTGCCGAGTGCTAACCCTAGGGCACTCGGCAAAGCCCCCGACCGTTAGCCGCCGTCCAGACAGCGTGACGGCGGCTGCCTGACAAGTGGGGCCGGGCAGACGTTTGCCGAGTGCTCTTGGTCTGGCACTCGGCAAAGAGGTTTGCCGAGTGTATAAGTCCCTTTGCCGAGTGTTCTTGACACTCGGCAAAGGGGGGGTTTCCCGTAGTGCATGTTCCCATTCCATCTAAGAATATTTTTTATACTTTATATGTATATCATTGCAAAGAAATAAATATACGTACATACATATCTGGCGGCGGCCTGGCAGGTGGGCCATGTTGCGCTTTGCCGAGTGCCAGGTTGCGGGCACTCGGCAAAGCGGTCTTTGCCGTGTGCTCCGGGTTTGACACTCGGCAAAGGTTGGGTTTGCCGAGTGTAAACTTTTCGCCGAGTGTGTTGTTTCCTACACCCGGCATCTCCCGTATTTGCCGAGTGCCCGAAATTTTGCACTCGGCGAAGGGTTAGGCACTCGGCAAATGCGGGGTTTCCCGTAGTGACGGGGCTTAGGGCTTCTGTTCCTGGAGCCGAATAGCGATTAAGGATGGCAGCATTCCTTCCTGACTGCCCTCGGCGTAGGCAGATCGAAGCACAGATGAGCGAGAAAGTTGAGACATCCACGCAAAGAATGAGGGTGGACACAAATTCACGAGGCGATGAACTGGTTCAGTCTCTGGCGATACTCGACGGCGTGCATCGTGCGCGATCATGGCGAGTGTCGGCACAGCTGGGAAGACGTCACGTGTGGTAAATAGAATGGCGGCGACGACTTACCCTACCGGAGAAAAGGAAATGGACGTCGATTGTGGCAGTGGAAGGTGGTTCGTGTAGATGCATAGGACACGAGGTGGCTGTGAAGTGCTTTTATAGAGCAGGGTGGAAGGGTTTGGCGGCGCGTTGAGTGAATCCCAACGTAGCTGCAAGCGCGATGAGATGCGCCCAACAGAACGGTGCGGCTCGGCGCAGGGGCCTGATAGTGACATCGGCATGTACCTTCCGGAAGCTGGGCTTGGCCCATTGGGCGAGCAGGACAAGTCGGGCAGGGAGAAAAGAGGGAAAGGGACAGAATGAGAGAGAGAGAGAGAGAGAGGGGGTGTTTAGATACCATGGAATGCAAAATGGTTTGCAAAATGGGTGTCTCGATCCGTGTGCACAGAGAGGAAAAAGTGCATTGGAAAGCGCGTAGAATGCAAAATGGGGATAGAATGCAAAATGAGGTGGTATCTAAACACCCCCAGAGTTCTACGGTCACACAATGCAAACACAAAAGCTCATGAATGCATCAAACAAATACATGCTTTAACTGTTGCTAAATATAACTTTGTTTTCAAATGTTCACATGTGCACTCTGGAGTACGCATAATACTCATTCCATTTTTTTATTACATGTGGTTGTAGGTTTATATTAAGTCAAAACTTAGTTAATTTTGATCAAATTTATAGAAATTATAACAACAAGTATACTAAGATATGCACTATTAATATATTCTATGACATTATTTTTTTATCAACTGAGCCGTCAAAGTTGGTTAAGTTGTGGCTAAGTTGACTTAGAGTAAACACGTGGCATGTAATAAAAACAGAAGGGGTACATGGGCCGCATGTAGATGTTGTGTACAATTTCTTTTACCACTTTTTGATGCAACCAGTGACTTGACTTGCCCACAGTAGAGGGCGCGCGGCTGGCCAATTGCGCGCACGGCCGCCATGCCATTAGCTGCCCCCCTATTCTCCTTCCTCTCACAGCCTCACCTCAGCGAGAGACGGGAGACCTCGCTCCCTTGGGCCCTGCGGGCTGCGGCAGGCTCCGAGCTCCGCGCTGGCAAGATTGGGCGCCGCGCCGGGCAGAGCAAGAGAAGAGGGTGGGCAAGGTCAGCGATGACGTCATACAGTGCGGGCACTGCAGTCAGGTGAAGAAATTTAACAGAGGAATTAAACCGTGTTTCTAAGAGGTTGACCACATCAAATCTTTGCCGTGTTCATACGGAGGCTTCGGCTACAGTGAGCAAAGTCCCGTACTTTTTGCCTATTGGCTTGCCTACACGGTGACGATCAAAGAACAACGGTCGACCACGGATAGCCAAGTCGCCAGGTCGGTGTACCGAACACGCGAATTATTGAATTATGCACTCTCCGCATGGAAAAAAGACGATCATTAGAGATCAGAATTATTGTAAGATATAGTAGATAGCTCTACATTGATCTACATACAAGCACTGGTGGAGCTGATGGGTGTGCCATGTGAGATCTGTATACCCTAAGAATTGGCCCAGACCATATATTAATTAGTAAAAACTAGCGTTTTGTGTGGCTGCTTTTAATCCTACTGATTCGTTCGCTTTATTTGATGCACAAAAGATGAGCGGAGTGGCCGAATTTTACCC
This sequence comes from Alloteropsis semialata, assembly GCA_004135705.1. Lineage (NCBI taxonomy): Eukaryota > Viridiplantae > Streptophyta > Magnoliopsida > Poales > Poaceae > Alloteropsis > Alloteropsis semialata. The sequence continues at coordinate 55,069,239 of CM014271.1, forward strand.
AAAAGACATCGCAAGCGCTGATAAGCTAAAACTTGAGTTGCAACTTATATTAATAACTATATTGATGATGTGAGACAAGATGATAGCTTCAAAGGCCTACAAAATCTTATACATTCGTTGAGAGAGCTATTTTCTTTGAAGTGGATGGAGAAATAATTGAGTGTCATGGCCATTAGAAATCGTAGACCATTGGACAATAAGTAATGTCGTAATACTCTTTGAAGTTTGAACATAACGGTAGGCATGTGAGCTGCTTTTGAGCTATGTATATAGTGATCTATGCAAGTTTCAAACTAAATTATTGAATTTATGATATTTTGTGACCTTTCATCTATATTATTGTTGCTTACCGATTTGTTTGCCGAACTGTAACTTTGATTATACTAAACTATATCTCGAATGATTGGCTCGGCGTACCTTAACTTTAAATCATAGCTCTGCCACTGCATATAAGACGCATTCAACTGGATTAGCTTAGCTAGCGCAGATCCGCCTGTTTGGAATACTTCTTCATGTTCACACGTATGAACGCAACAACCCCGGCCCTGTTGACGGTTGCTGCGGAGGTACGGCGGTCAGACCATGTCTGGAAAGTTCAATTCGGCCAACCACTCCAACACGCAGCCTGCAGGTACGCCGTTGAAATGGCACCGCTGTCGACCGTCCATCATCGATGACACATACGGTTCGTCTATGAAACGCATGACCAAGCACCGGCCGGTACTCTCTTTTTTTTTCCTCCTTTTTATCCACTCGGACCAAGTAGTCAGGGACTAATACACGATGCGAACTGGTCACATCTTTTACTAGTTCTCTACGTAGCGCATCCATCTGAAAGTAAGCTCTGACGTCTAACGGTGGATCTATCTGTCACCTACCCGGCGCGCATCGATCACATATGTGCTCTATATATGCCCCCAATTTCCCGGATCAATCCATCCACTCATCACAGGCTTTAGTTTTTCCAGCTACTTCTTCGACCTCCAAGAAGCTCCTCTGCTCATCGCCCCTTCCATTCCAGCAGCTAGCTAGCTAAGCTATCCGTGCCATGGCAACCAAACTCATTGCCGTCGTGGCCGTGATGGCGGCGGCCGTCTTCGGCATGGCGTCGGCGGCGACCTACAACGTCGGCGAGCCGGGCGGGTCCTGGGACCTGCGGACCAACTACGGCGACTGGGCCTCCTCCAAGCGGTTCCACCCGGGCGACCAGCTGGTGTTCAAGTACTCGCCGCAGGCGCACGACGTGCTGGAGGTGAGCAAGGCGGACTTCGACTCCTGCTCCAACGCCAGGCCCCTCGCCACCCACAACTCCGGCAACGACGCCATCGCGCTCACCTCCCCCGGCACGCGCTACTTCATCTGCGGCGTCGGCAGCCACTGCGCCTCGGGCATGAAGCTCCAGGTCAATGTCGTGCCCAGCGCCACCTCCCTCGCCCCGGCCGGCGCTCCCAGCGCCAACGCTCCGTCCTCTCCCCAGGCCCCGCCCACGCCCGGTTCCTCCGCTACCAAGGCCACCGTCACCGGCTTCGCTCTCGCTGGCGTCATGCTCGCCGCCGGCCTCATGGCTTAATTAGTTACTATTGCTTTGCCCTGCTTATATATTTAGCTATACATCATTGATTGTTGTATTCTTTTGGAGAGAGGTCGGACGAGATATGTATGTACGTATATTTATTTCTTTGCAATGATATACATATAAAGTATAAAAAATATTCTTAGATGGAATGGGAACATGGCCATATACGTCGATTCGCAACGACGTGCTGATTTTACCAAGGGTAGCCCACGGGAATGCATTCGAATTTATTTTTTACCATATTCTTAATGAAAGAATTTAGATTTTAGACTCTATATAGCACCTACAATGGACTTAATTTTGTAAAAGTAGCAAGGTTATTCTAACTTTATTTTGAAAAGCCAACTATAAATTTCGAGGAAGAATTTTATTTCAAATTTGGAAAACTTTTGATGTCGGATCCACGCAAAATGGATATTGCTATATAACATCTAGTTAAAAAATTATTTTTGGAAACCATATTATGGGTATACGAAGGTGAAAATTCAAATATAACTTTATGTATGAGGAATTTTTATTTAAAATTTGCTATGATGCCAGCTCAAAATAAAATAAGTTATTATTGATTTATATCATCTATTTAAACAATTCCAAAAAAGTTTAAACCATTCTGAGTGTAAACAACTCATGTGACAACTAAAATAAAGTTTTTTAAAAAACAAAAAATTATTTCAAACTACAATAGCTAGGTACCAAAGCCATGTAAAATGGTTTGCAATAAAAAAATTTATAAATTGCAATATATTTAATTTTGTTTCGAACAATAGGCAACAGTAAATAGAGCAGGGTACGCGAGTGAAAATCTGGTGCAGAGCAAGGCTTTTCAACCGGGCTCCCGTGCAGCCCAAGATCAGAAAAAAAAATATATATCAAAGAGTTCGCGCCGGGTTAGCAAAAAATCTTAGTTTACTAGAAGTTTGTCTAAAATTCTCAAAAAAAAATAGCCTTTTATGAGTTATGACTATATTAGTAATAATCCGCAAAGGGGATTATTTAGAGCAGGCTCAATGGACAATGTGGATGGAATAGCAGTTGGATGGTTAGGACAATGAAGATGTTTTTTTACAAATATATGCAAGGCAACGTGACGGACCAAAGATTAGACGAGGATGGGGCCGTGGTGGCGGAGGAGGATTATCTCCCAGTGGCTAGTTAGACTCCGTGTGATGAAACATGTCTATTCGGGTTTGAGTTCTCATCTTCTCGACTAAGTACACGTGTCTGTATCTGGATTTATTCTAGAAATTAATCAAAATTATTCTTTATAGACGACATGCTCTTCGATACCGAGGCACATGTGGTAACTTTGTCGATCTCAAAATCAAAACAGTGGGCCTAGCCTCTCAAAAGTATTCATAAGGATAAGATTTACGAGCGGGTATTTATAATAGTGAGCGTGCGTGCGTGTGTGGTGTTTGAAAAAAAGTACAGATATAAGTAAGCACAGGGATAAAGTGTGACGGGTCGCGCAGAAGGGGAGCGCGCGACAAGCCGTGCCTCGCCGCCGCCACGACGTTCCAGACTGGCGTCCTCCTCCAGGTGCTCCGCCTCCTCCTTTTCCTCTCTCCCTCCGTCATGGTCTTCCTCCTAGCCTGAGGCCCGGCTGACCGCCCGCCCCGCCGCCTCCACCACCGTCGACGGCGCCTCGCCGCCTTGCCGCTCCGCCCACATCCCGCCCTGTAACGACCCGGAAAATCAAAAGTCCTAAATCACGAGTTTTAAAAATCTTGATCGATGAGTTTCTGTTCCTAAATCCAAATCCAAACCCCTGATCCTTCCTTGATCCAAATCCCGGTGTCCGATCTACAGAAAGCATCTAATCTTCCGAAGTAACCCTAACCCCGTTTCCCTTTTTCTCGATCCGCGCGTCGCGCCGACCGGCCGACCGCCCGCGTGCGTCCGACGCCGCGATTCCCGGCTCATCTTCCCTTTTTCTTTTTTTTTAATCCTTTTCCTAATTTTCCTTATTTTTCCTTATTTTTCTTTTCCCTTTTTCTCTTTTCTTTTTCCTTTTCTTTCCTTTTTCTCCTTTTCTTCTTTTCTTTTCTCTTTTCTCCTTCCTCCTTCTTCCTTCCCGCGCCCGGCTCCTTTCTCCCTTCTCCCCGGCTCGACCCGACACCCCACCACCGCGCACCGCCTCCCTGTGCTCACTGCCGCCGCGCCACGCCTGCCCCCGCGCGCTCTGCTCCGCCCTGTGCTCGCACCACCTCTCCCTGCTCGCTCGCGTGCGCGCGCACACACGCCCGTGCGCCGTG
>CM014271.1:55074069-55091611 GCA_004135705.1 Alloteropsis semialata
AGTGTACCTAGAATTATTGAGTATAGGATGTTGATCCTCTCGTATCCCCATATGTTTCAGATCTAGCCGAGCCTTCTCGCCATCCTTCGATTTACCAGCTATTTCAAGCAAAGTTCCCAATATGCTCTCACAAATATTTTTCTCAATGTGCATCACGTCCAAATTATGCCGTACAAGCAAAAATTCCCAGTAAGGTAATTAAAAAAATACTCTTCTTTCTCCAATTGTGCCATCTATTATCTTTGTCATGTTGCTTCCTCTTTTTTGATGCGTTGCCAAATTGAACTTGGTTGAAACTCTCATATTGTTGCAGCACCTGTTCACCAGTCAGTGGTTGTAGAGTCTCCCTAGTTTTGACCTCGTTATTGAAGCTTATCTTGTTTGGGCGCCACCTGTGTTCCAAATGCAAAAAGCGGCGATGTCCCGTGTAGCAATGTTTATACCCGAATTTCAGCCATAGATAGTCAGTATCCTTGTTACAGTATGGACATGCAAATTTTCCTTTTGTGCTCCAACCAGATAGCATTCCATATGCAGGTAAGTCATTAATTGTCCATAATAGAACTGCACACAAAGTGAAATTTTTCTTCACCTTTGCATCCCATGTATCAACACCCTTAACCCAAAGACCTTTTAGCTCATCAATGAGGGGCTGCAAATAGACATCAATGTTATTTCCTGGAGATTTGGGCCCTGGTATCAACATTGACATCATCCAAAATGGTTGTTTCAAACACAACCAAGGAGGCAAATTGTATGGGATGAGGATGACTGGCCATGTAGTGTATGTAACATTCAACATCCCAAATAGATTGAATCCATCAGATGCAAGACCCATCCTAACATTGTGAGGATCCAATGCAAATTGAGGATACAAATTATCCACCTGCTTCCATGCCTTGGAATCAGTGGGGTGGCGCATTTTCCCATCATCGACTAGTCCTTCCTTGTGCCATCGCATATATGATGATGTGGTCTCTCTCATATATAATCTTTGTAGTCAAGGAGTAACTGGGAAATACCATAGAATTTTACATGGTAAACGCTTCTTGGCTGCAGCAGTCCCACTCGCCTCATCATTTTCAGCTTTTTGCTGGTCAGCTTTTGTTTCTTGGAGACATATCTGAATTTTGAGCACTCTTAATTTTTATTAGCAGTTCCATGCTGAAGCAAAGCAAAAAATTATTGATTTCGATAAGGAATTTAAATGTTGTATGTATGATGTGATCTAACAAATCTGCTATGTTAATATGTTCTGGCCACTTGAGTATGCAGCCATGTCTTAATTATAAGCCTTCTGGAGATTTCCTGTTCAGCTATTTGCACCATACTGTATTTTGGTACTGTATTTAGCAGGACATTCAACTGTTGTTTCCCCATGCCATCAAATCCATACATTGCTAATCATTTTTATTTACTGTATTCAGTACTAAAGTTTGACATTTCTGGTACTTTGCATAATGTCATCGTGATCATGACAATTTTTATACTACTAGATGCTAATGCATTTTCTCATCATGGCCAGCATGAAGCTAAATAAAAGTTGATTGGAGCACTCAAAGCTGAAGCGTGCGAGATCAAGTGGCCCAAGAATCAAATGTCGAACTACCATTGTTGAAGTTTCTATCTTAATATTCCATAGACATTCTACTATAAAATGCATAGTTCATAACTGATTGCACACACTATTTCAAAGGATTATCACCTTTATATTTCATACGCTCAGATGGATTAATGCTATGCTTTCATAGTCATGTGAGTTTGATAAATATTTTTGGCACAATGTAATATTAGTGTCGAGGTTATACTCGGTAGATATTTGTCCGGCAGGCACCCTGCTTCGTGTGAAGATTGATCACAGTAGATGAACAAAGAGACTCGGGATTTTATATTGGTTCGGGCCCTCGAGGTTGAGTAAAAACCCTACGTCCAGTTACTTGCTTGTATTATCTCAACGAGTACAGATTACAATGGTGTAACAAATACTCACGGTTGGATTGACTAAAGCTGGGATACCCTCTATGTACAGGACCCCCCACTATTTATGTCCGAGGAGACTTGCCTTACAAGACAAAACAGGCCTAAACCTAATAGGACTCTAACTACCTTCAAGCTTTCCTTCCTCGGTCTAGCTGCCGTGTCCTGTTCAGAGCCTTCTTTGCATGGAGTCGGTAGTCGGTAATCCTCGTGACCGGGCACCCTGGTATTATGGCCTCAACAGTAGCCCCCGAGCTTATCTTGTTCAGAAGAAAGGTTATTCCTTGGAATGCCTTTGGGCTTTTCTTTGCTCTTCGGGTGATTGTAGACATGTTAAATATCTCGTATCACTCTTTAGATGAGAGCTTGAAGAATATCCCGAACATCTAATGATATAACCTGCATCTGAATGATAAGGTCAAAGAAAATAAAGGGCCATAATCAAAATAAATAAAGAAACAATTAGTCTCAAAAGTTGAACCGCCAGAGGCTGTTGAATTCTGATCCACGCATTTAAATCCCACTCCGCACGCCCCCCTTGTAGGATCTAGGATACCGACTAGAGGGGGGTGAATAGGCGGTTTTAAACTTCAATCACAAAACTCAACAAGTTTTATTAGTAACACAAGGTGAAACCTATTTCTACTAAGTCTAGTCCTATGTCAAGGTTTGCAACCTATGGTGACAAGATACAATTCAATCTCTAGGAAGGTAAATTGCTCAAAGTAAATGCGATAATTGAGTAGAGCAAAGAATTAACCGAACAAGAGAGACGAAATTTATCCCGTGGTATCGATGACTTGCCGGTCACCCCTAATCCACGTTGAGGTGGATTCAAAGCTTCAACCACTCCTCTATCAAGACCTCGCTTGATGTATGAGCCGGCTTGAATCAATGAACCTCTCCAAACCTCGATTCCACTAGTGTTGCTCTTCCCACTGCGGTGAGGTGAGCACAAACCTCTCACAATCAAGGCGGAAGCAACTTCACAATCTTCTTTGAAGTGCTTCAACCGGCCACAACCACCAAGCCGTCTAGGAGGCGGCAACCTCCAAGAGTAACAAGTCGATGACGCTTGCTTGATGAATTCCTAGTGCCCCAAAGCTCAAACACTTGATGCAATGCACTAGAACTCTCTCACACTCACAAGAATGCAACTCTAAGCAATAGGAGTGAGTGAGAGGTGGAAGAAGGCTCAAGTATGTCAAATATGCTTCAGAAGTGCCAAGAGAGCCTCTCCTTCCCTGTGGGTGGAGTATTTATACTCCCCCACCCCGTAACTAGCCGTTACCTTCAAATCCCGTGAAAACAGGAGACTGGCGGACCGTCCGCCTCACACTTGGCGGACCGTCCGCCACAGCCCCAACGGCTACTTACCAAAAGTCAAACGTGTCAGAGTATACCGTTACGCAGCTGGCGGACCGTCCGCCACCTAAGGCCGGACCGTCCGCCTCAGAGTTAGAGGCTCAGCTCTCCACGAGACTAAGGACCCATCGAAAGGAACTGCGGACCGTCCGCAATAAAAAAGAGGCCTGGAACCCCCAAAACAAGTCTCTGCGTAAACGGTCCGCCACCACGGTCCGCTTCACAGAAAAAGACAGGCAGACCGTCCGCGATGCCCAGCGGACCGTCCGCCTTCAAAGTCTTTGCAGACCCTTCCAACACTTAGCCAAAATCTCGGAAAACGGATTAGCATGCGGACCGTCCATTTGCTACTGGCCGGACCGTCCGCCACACGCGGACTGTCCGCCCGTAGCCCGCGGACCGTCCGTAGTACCACAATCAGCACACGATATTTTCTCTTTTACTTTCCCACTTTCTCAACGGTGTTAGCTCTCATGCATGCAATGCAACCATTTGAGCAAAGTGGCACTAGAAACTCGTCATGCAAATGAAATTGACCCCTCTTGATAGTACGGCTATCTAGCCTACCAATCCGGTCAAAAATCTTCTCTAAGCATCTTATAACCGGTAAAAGAAAATATCCTATCTTTTACCTTTGCCTTGAGCTTCCTTGGTTCCAACATACATATCCATCGTTAATTAACCGTTGAAGCTCAATCATCTCACGGGACTAACCTATTCTCATATCCTCAATGAAATAGTTAGTCCAATATGGTTATCATTAATTACCAAAACACAATTAGAGGGCCTAGATGCTTTCAATCTCCCCCTTTTTGGTAATTGATGACAACCATTGAAAGGAGTGATAAGAGAAGGTTTTTGAATTTTGAGAACGCTTACCCATTTCAATGAAACCGATATATATGAATGGATAAAAGAACTCAAAATTCATTTTGTAGAGAAGAACCCCCTACATATGTGCATATAATTTTGCATTTGGAATATCCTCATATGCTTTAGATAAGAAATTTCCGGAGTTTCCCCTACAAAAAGGCAATCGAGACTACACAAGATATATATAATCTTCAATGAACATAAGCGATGAAGGGTTAGCCTCGAAAAACCACAAGAACTAGAACAAGCCATATTAAGTTAAAGAAAAGAAATTACATCCAACAAGGTTCAAGCACAAGTTCTAGTTCCACACCACAAGTAACTAGAGAGTATAAGATATTACAAGCCATACAAATAGTTCATGCAATGCAAAAATTAAACATGCTCATGCAATGTTCCATGATCCCAAGCCAAAGCTCCCCCTAACTCCATGAAATCTTCAAGATCACTCCACTTTCTTCCACTTTCTTCTCCCCCTTTGTCATCAAGGACCAAAAGAGGGTCCTAATCATCCTGAGGCGGCGGTGGAGGAGGATAAAATGGCTGGTGAGGATAGAACTCTGGAGGAGGCACTGGAGCCGGATAGACTGAATAGAAGTGATCAGTGAAGCCTGAGAAGGTAGTGAGAAAGGAGTCAAAACGAGTCTCAAGCTGCTGCTGCCTATCCACAAGCTACTGATGCTGACTATCAATGCGAGTCTGCATATTTTCAAGGTTTGCATTCATTTGCTGCCCATATGCCTCAAAGTGGGTGTTGAAACCTGTCTGCATTTGCTCAAACTGTGTCATCATGGACTGCTGCAGAGAGGCAAAGTAGGGATCAAAGTAACCAGCTGGAGGAGCCCACTGTGGCTGCTGTGGAGGAGGTGGAGGTGGCATAGCCTGTGCATCGGCATCTTGAGCATCATGTGCTCCCCTTGCTCATCGGGTACATAGTCCTCCCAAGCCTCATTGGCATCTGCATCTAGATAAGCAGTCACCTCCCTCTCAAGAAATGCTCTGTCATTCTTGAATGGCCTGAATGGGAGATGCTTCACATTGCAAGGTCCTCTGAACCTTGTCTTGGCAAGAATGAGTGCCATAATATAAGGAGCATGGTAAAGGTTGATCTCATAGTTTGTTTTCTTCTCATTGATTTGATACATGATGAGAGTCACCACATCCATCTTCTCATTTGACATGACATGCTTCACAAAGTTTGGTGCCCATCCTATAAAAGCACCCTTATAGCCACTCTTAGGAAGAACAGTGACCCTAGCAATCTTGTTGAGTACAGCTGGATGGTGCCTCAGCCCTGTAGTCTTGCAGTACACTTTAGAAATATGGGTTCTTGCAGGCTTATAGAAAGGAGTGATGTTATGAAGGTTCAAGTGCAACTCTTCAGTGATGTCAAAGCTCTCATTCCCAGAGATGAAATCATAGTTAAGCTCATTTGCCACTGCAAATTCAGCAAAGGTAGCAGAGTACCTGTTTGTGCCTGTCATCCATTCAAGCTTCTTCTCATCCATGTTCACCTCAGCTGTGGCATAGAACTGACGAATGACAGCCTCATTCCATTCACACCTGTGCTCCATAAACTGCCTCAAGCCAAGATGCTCAAGCTTTGGAACAAGAGCACTCATCACAGGTTGATTAGCCATGTAAAAGAAGTCAATGGTTTGATGCTTGTACACATTCTTGTGAACCATGTGACCATAAAAAGCATCTTCCTGTACCCGAGTATGAAAGAACAAGTTTGAAGTATCCCGGGGCAAACCATATTGATAAGGAGCCCTAGCATCTCTGTATGAGTTTTGACTCCACTGTCTCCCTGCAAGGTTCACAGTCTCATCAATTAGTTCATCTTCAGCCTCCTCAGCCTCTAACTCAACATCAGTCTGCACATGCTCTGAGTCACTAGGCATATAGTCATCCCCTGAATCAGAATCATTTGCCCTAGGCCTTTTGGATGAACTCCCCTTCTTTTTCTTTGTTGTCACAACCTTCTTGGAACGACCACCAACACTGCCATGAAAGTATTTTAATTATAAGTGATAATATTGCGAATCGAAAATCCAACAATCATATAGGCTACTGTCCTGGTTGCTGTCACAGGCGACAGGCGGACTGTCCGCCAGGGGACGGCGGACGGTCCGTAGGTCACCTGGAGACCGCGACCAACACAGTAACCATCCACAAATCCATTGCCCGATCTCTAATTATAGCCAATAAAACTGCACCAAATCATTGTCATAACATCCCTTTGAAATTGCTCAACATATTCCACCAACTAATTTCTCAAATCCATGGTTGAAATCAAAATCCCCATATCAAACCCTAACCAAGAATATGAATGAAATCCATGAGAATCACTGAGGGTTTTGACAAAATACTGAGAGGACATGATCCTTGAGGCGCGGAGGGTCCGGGGATGAGCTCCGGTTGGTCCGGGGATGCGCCAAAATCTCTCCTGTGCTTGACTTTGCTTTGGAGGAGAAAGAGAGAGAGAGAGAGACGGCGACAGTTCTGAATGAAAGAGATAGGCCCCTCTGAAAGTGCATCTAGGCTCCCTTGTGGGTTTTGGTGAATTTAATGACAAAACGATTAAAGAACTAACGTGTTTGTCAAAGATAATTTGCAGGAATTAAATTATATATTGATGATTCACTATTGGTCATTGGTTGAATTCAATGTGGATGGCTCATGTTGACATGAATAAATTAAGTGGTTGCTCCCATTATATATGAATATGAAAGATGGCAAGCTATGGTGCAATAAAGAAAGAGACATAATGACATATGTGATATATTGGTCTCTTAATTGATGAAAGCTTGTTTATATTGATATGGGATATCTAAGGTCATGGTGAACAAAAATGTTGTATAATGCAAGTTTGGTTAAATGGACAAGAGACATGGTGATATGGCTCATTCTTGGTCTATATTTGAAGATTGACTTGCAAACAAGACATGATGACTTTAATTGAAGAGAAATGTCAAAGTAAAGTGGATATATTGCATATCAAGAAATGGTGTTCATCGATGATACACACTAATGTGAAGCTATATGTGATGCAAGGATGAAGAGGTGGAATTCGGGATAGTGTTTCTAGGGACTAAGCAATGTGTGATCAAGTTGCGGACTTGAGTCATGTATCTTTGCTAGGGTGACGAAACTTTCTTTGGATTTCAACTTGATGAATCTTGGTCACATGTGGTGTTCATATTGGGAAGTATCAATCTTTCTAGAAGTAAGTTGTGAAAAGGTGAATTGAACTAGAAGTGGATTTCATTCAAAGATAATGGTTCAAGTCACTAGCTCAAGGTTGAAGTGCTCAATTAAAAGAGACAAGGTTGGATGCAACTCTCAAGTGGATATGTTGATCAAGTATGGCATGACTCAAAGTGAAGAAGCTCAAGTGCATCATTTGTATTTATATTTGATTGAGTATAGGTATGCCGTACTATCAAGAGGGATGCATCACATGTAGTCTTGAAATTGTCTAAGTGCTCAAGAAACCCATGTGAGTTGTTGAGAGACACAAAACCCTCACGTACACACCTATAGGTTTTGCCAGGGCAAAATCGGTGGCACCGGTTTTGTGTCAGAATTCTCCAACGGCTAGTTGGTTTGAATTCCGGTGGCACCGGTTTTAGGAACCGGTGGCACCGGTTTTCACTGGGTCTGTAACGGCTAGTTTTTGAGGAGTGGAGTTTTTATACCCCACGACCTCCACAATGGCAAGCTGCTGTTCCTGAGGTTGCTATAGTGCTTCCCTGCTCTTCCTTGCCAAGCCAAAGCCATTCTTGCTCTCCCCAACTCCTCTTTGTGAGGTTGCTTGCAATTGTGAGATCCTTTGTGTTGGGTAGTTGAGAGAGCAGCCATTGTGTGAAGATTGAGAGCACCAAAAGCACCTTGAGCACCGTTGGACTTCATCAAGCTTTTGTGATTCATTTGTTACTCTTGGAGCTCTGCTCCTAGACGGCTAGGTGTTGCCCGTGAGCTACCAAGGTGTGGTGAGCTGCGGGAAGTTTGTGCAGGTCGTGCTTCGCCTCCGAAAGGAAAGAAGCAAACTAGTGGAAGGAGGAAATAGCTTGACCTAGTGTGGTCGTATGAGCTTCCTCAACGGAGAGTAGGATTCGCCGTGCCGTGGTGGCTGCTTAGTGCAAGCGGTGAATCCGAACTTCGGGAAACAAATCTTGTGTCTCCCCGCTGGTCTGAGCTTCTTTGTGTTTATATTGAAAATTGGAGGAATTGCTCGATATCGTTGTATTTGTGTTTTTGAGTGCAGGGACTTGGAGATACACATTAGAAAGACATTTCAATCATCATCTCCAAGTTTGGTTTGTTTCCGAACTCCCTAGCATTTTCATTCTACCTTGGGGGTTCACTGCCGAGCAAAACCGGTGGAACCGGTTTTGAAGGCAGTACTTTATATCCGCTGCGTTAGGCGCCTGATTGTCTTAATTAGAGATTCCAAAGATCCTTTTAGATGTTCATTTGTTGAGCTTCTAAAAGTGATACTTGGAATATCTAATTGTCACTAATAAATTTGTTTTAAGTGACAATATTTTTAGGTCTCGCCTATTCACCCCCCCTCTAGGCGACATCAAGGTCCTTTCAATTGGTATCAGTGCTTGGCTTCACATCTAGGCTTAACCGCCGTGAAGAAAAGATGTCGTTTAAGGTAAACTTTGAGCCTCTCAAAGGTGACGGCTCAAACTATGCTTCGTGGGTTAGTAATGTTCATAATGCTCTTAGAAAAGTAGATCCTGTTGTTGAATATTTTAGTTGCAAGCATTCTACCTCCTAAGTGTGATACAAACAATATTGATCGATCAAATATCACTCAAGAGGAGTTAGCTTGCGTGCAACTCAATACTTGTGTTACTAACTTCTTACAAAAGTCTGTGTGTAAAGGTATATGGTATGCCATCTCTAGCGATGAAAAAAATCCAAAGAGATGCATATCGCATTTGGACTCTCATCACGAGTGCATTTGAAGATATAGAAAGTGATGATGAAGAGCAAGAAGACATGGAGTCACTAGAGGAGTGCTCAACATCACCTATGTGCTATGAGCCTCAAGTGACATCATCCAAGGAGCAAGAGGACCATGAGACTACACTCACTGGTTCTGCTCAGGCAGAACCGGTGGCACCGGTTTCTAAAACCGGTGGCACCGGTTTTGGCCAGGAGCTAGCTGATGAGTTTTCCTCGAGCGAAAATTCAGCGGCTCATCAGCACAGTGAGGTATCTACTGCTCCCTTTCATTCCTCTTTGAGTACTGACATTCTTTATTGTCATATGGCTGAAAGCAAAGAGGTCAAGGAGTCAAATGAATCCTTGATAATTTCATTGGAGGAAGAAAATCAAAGGCTCAAGGATCAACTTGAGAAGCTCTCTAGTAAGTATGTGAACTTGCAGGTCACACATAAGGAACTAGGGTGCTCCTATGAGAAGCTTGTAGATTCACACACTTTTCTTGAAATGAATTATGAGGTTATGCTTACTACTATGAAATCATTAGAACCTCAAATTCCTAAACGTAAATGTTCTCTAGACAAAATTCATATACCTTGTGCTAACCCTTGCGACTCGCAAGCAAAAACTTTATGGTATGATCAAGTTCTTGTAGAGTCACGTCATGAACTCATTGCACAAGATAATGATAATCTGAGGCTAGAAGTTGAGAAGCTTAAGTTGGATTTGTCAAAGCAATCAAAAAGGAAGAGAAGGTATTATGGATGCCGCGAGAAAGGGCACGAAATTGAAGCTTGTGTCAACAGGTCAAGGGTGCCCTCTGAAAAAACCGGTGGCACCGGTTTACCAAAACCGGTGGTACCGGTTACCACTGAAAAATCACAAGTCAAGAAGAACAGCCATGGTCTGAAGGCACAAGCAGGCATTAAAGAGAAGAAATGTTCTGCAAGCAAGAAAAATAGAAGTAGCAACATCAAGCACAAGACTTGCTACACATGTCGTGAGAAGGGACATTTTGGTAAGGATTGTCCAAATGGTAAAAATCCTAATCTTGAACGTGTCAATAATAAGTTCATTAAGATTAGGAGAAACTCATATGACTCTTGTGCTACTAATGTGATTGGTTCACCTAGGACAAGCACAAAGGCCATGTGGGTTCCTAAATCCTTGCTTACTAACCTTGTAGGACCCAACACACGTTGGGTACCAAAATGTGCCTAAAGGAATATTTGTAGGAACTTGGAGCAGCATTGGAAGCTTGGTTCACTTGAGAAGAATTCCATCTTACATCATTTTCATCTCAAGAGAAATTCCATATCATAAATGAACCAAGTGAGATCAATGGTAGAAAATGTTATCCAATGCTTCTTCAATGATAAGTTCCTCTCTAGCTGTCCACCCATATTTATCTATCTATACACTTGTTGTTTCTAAGCATGTGTAGCGGACAAGCTATATTTGTTGATAATGAAAAGTTATGACAAATAACACTTAAGGCTACTAACCGCTTCATCAAGAAGCTTTGAGTGTTTATAAATGCAAGGCAATGAATAAGTAATGAAGATAAACAGAAGTGAATCAAGACAAGAAGCACCAGAATAATCTTTCTGAAGAAAAGCAAGGTTCAGTTGAAATCCGGTGGCACCGGATTGGTAAAACCGGTGGCACCGGTTTTGCGAGTATCAGTAGGAAGCAAAAGTATAAGTTCCGGTCGGCTTTAGATCTTCCGACCCAAAAGTCCGGCAGCCTCTGTTTCGTATCAGAAGTTCCGGTCATCTATGCCAGAAGTTCCGGCAGGGGTTCAACTGTCATCCTTCATCTAAATTGGAATATCACAAGAAATACTTTTCTGATTATATCTGAAGCTTCATACAAATATCTGTGAGCCTGTCTTGATCACATTTACTTATTCATGAATTTATTTGTGATGTGACCATAATATGGAGCTAGCTACCCTAACGCCTTAATGGAGCTAAAAGTGCAAGTCTCAAGATTCAAATCATTGATGCACATATTTAGGGGGAGCTCACTTCATATTTTGTGTCTCTTGGTACTAACATCATTTGCAAGTTTTCATGAGTAATAGTTCAAGTGTGAGGATCATACTTATATTCATATACTACACTTGAGCAACTCCAATGCAAGTGAGTTGGTAATGAGTAAGCTACATGACAACAAGGTCAACAAACCAACATGATCACACTAAAATGACAAGATGAAAAGAAATCAAAAGCACAAGTTAATGGATATATGAGTTCCTCTATGTGAAGAATCTATTTGTTCAAGACCAAGGTATGTTTTTCAAATTCACATATTCATTTCAATGCATCTAGGCCTTCCATCATGCTAGTGTGTTTAGCATGAAAAGTTTTATGTGACTATGATTGAGATCCTTGGCATAATTTCAATTTGTTTATTACCTTCTATATGCCTTGACCAAGATTGTGAATAAACTCCTCAATATTCATAATTGAATAAAGTGCAACTCAAAAGAAATTCAAAATTCTTATGCACTATCTAAGGGGGAGCTTATTCCAATACTTGTGTCACTTGTGGGACTAACAATTTCTTCTAGTGAATTTGTAGTCACATGTGCTAGTGTATCTTAAGCTATCTTTGTGGTAGTAAGTATTCTTGGCACCATTTCAATAAATGCAATTTATTTATGTGCCGGGACCAAATTGTGAAATAAACTCCTCAAATTCATTAAATTGAACAAGTGCATGTGACAAGTGATTCAAACACTTGATGCACCTATTGAGGGGGAGTTCATTCTACAATTTGTGTCTTTGAGACTAACAATTTCTTTTAGTGATCTTGTAGTCTCATTTGTGAGAGTTTGTCTCTCTTTGAAGCAAGCTATACCTTTTTGTCCAAGAATGGTAAAATTGTATCTATTTCTTACTTGGGCAATGAATTATTCTCAATAAATAGCTGCTTGCCATAATATAGATTAAACCCCTTTGCTTGGCTTTGTGACAAGATTGATGCATATGAGCTTGCCTTTCCATCCATATACACATGTGCATCAAGAAAAAGGAATTTAACCTACATTGTGGAGTTTCATCTTTTAGTGATCCATTATGCCTCTCCAATTCAAAGGTCACTAAATGATGAAAATAGGTCTTGTGCTAGTTAATGCATTTCTCTTCTATGATGCATAAAAAGGGAAAGACATAAAGAGAAAAGGCATTCGGATTATATTGACAATGCACAAGCTTTTTGATATGAATCTTCACCAATGTGAAGAAAGGATTAGCTAGAGGCCAAGGTATGTTTCTTTGACTCATGTTTTTACTTTGAGCATCTAGGCCTCATAATCTATGCTAGTGTGTGCATTCTTGCATGTAACTCTCTCAAGTCACGTTCTTTGTACCTATTAGATGTTTAGTAAATTCCTTCTTTAAAATTGACTAGGTGTCAAATGTTCCATAAAACGGTGAAAGGAATATGCTAAACATTCTAATATGGTTCTTGACTTGAGATGGATGCATGCCTTGTGTGACATAGGGCAGTTTTTCAAAATTATCTAGCATGTGTAGGAAGTGTGTTTTTTAAAAATCTTTTGGTGTTGGTCCTTGTGGCCAGGTTGGTCCATTTGTGGTTATTGTTATCCTTGCTTGATTGCTGGCTAACTACAAATGGTGAAACACTCTCAAGTCCATTAGATCTACCCAATCTCATCTCAAGGGCTATGCTTATTGGATTTCCTTATCTCATTCCCATCTATCAAAATCATCCATCTGAGTCAAAGAGCAGTGAAATATGGATAAATGGATTCAAAAATGGAGGAGAGGAGAAAAGGGAAAGGACACGAGTGCAAAAATGGACAAAAGTCACTGGGTCAAGAAATTCCGGTGGCACCGGTTTTGCAAAACCGGTGGCACCGGTTTCTGTCGGCTGGGTACTATTTACCCGTGACTTACCCCTTCACTCTTACATTTACCCCCCTCTCTCACCCACGACCAAAAACAGAAAGGAGAGGGCATTTTGGGGCGATTTTGAGGCGATTTCAAGTTTCCACCGTGGGATTCAAGTGTTGAGGCAAGATTTGGAGTCTCCCATTCGGTGTGACCGGATTCCCCTCGGTTCTAGGGCTGCAGCAACTCACCCACCATGTCGGGAGGTACTCAAATCAAGTTTTTGCCCGATCTATTTCTCTAGATGTTTCCCCTCGGATTCCCTTGGTAGAACATCTTGTTTTAGGCCCTAGAATCATCTCAGTGCAAGAAATCAAAGTTTCCTTGGTGGCATTGATGGGGGCCATGACCTAGGGTTTCTGGGCAGAAACCGGTGGCACCGGTTTTCAAAAACCGGTGGCACCGGTTTGTGCACAGACACCCTGGTCAACGGTTCTGCTCGGTTCTAAACGCTCAAAATCAATATCCTTGTCAATGGTCTGTTTCTCAGAAGCTTTTTCTCCATGTGTTTGTTACAGATCCAAAGCAAATATGTTTCTTATCAAAGAAGGCCAACTCGCTCAAAAAATGCCCAATTTGAGTTTCGGGCAAAAGATGTTGGAAGTAGCGAGCAAGAAATCCAACCAGCTGAACAGGCACAGCCTAGAAGATCCACGAGGACAGCAGGGAGAGTGAGGCTTCCTAGGGGTGATATTCGCATTGCAGATTCTGAGCCCGAGGACACCTCTAGTGATGATGATGAGGAGAGTCCTTATGAGAGGGATCGCACTCCTTCCGAGTCTATTGCAGCAGACTCTCCCTCAGCTAGTCAGCGCAAGAGAAAGGGCAAATCCATTCGCACACATAGCCATGAGCATAGTCAGGGGACAGGCAGCGGTGGCAGAAGTGGCAGTGGTAATGGTGATGATGAGGAGGATATCATTTCAGCATTGGGGCCAATGCCATCTCATAGTGCTCCTCCCACACATGTTAGTGATGTGACTTTTAGAGCTCCCATGGCGCCCCCAAACCGCGCCAAGGTCAACTATAAGGTGAAGGGCATGACAGAAAAGGCCAGAATTGAGAGAGCAAAGAATCCTAAGGAAGTAGGTGGAAAACATCTTGATTACCGGTTTGGCACAGCTTTTCACCAGGACTTCTATGAGAGTGCCATCCTTACAAAGGATGTTCCTATTGCTCAGGCTCAATACATTGATTGGAAGTTCATGAGGGCCTTCAAGGATCCTAGAATTGATGAAATCATTAGAGAATGCAAGAGGAAGAATATATACAAGATCATGAGCTTTGCCAAGTCATGGAATAGTGAGGTAATTGCACAATTCTATGCCACTAGTTACTTCACATCTAGAAATGATGAAAAGATTGTGCATTGGATGACAGAGGGCAATTGGTATGGAGTGACCTACACTCAGTTTACCTCACTTTTGGGCTTTGATGGAGAGGATGATAAGAGAGTTCATATTCATAATGCTGCATATATGGATAAGAAGGATATGAAATACATGTATTTACCAGGACAGGAGGGTTACTTTGGGAGAGTTAATGGCATGCAACCCTACTATGCATATCTCAACCGCATGTTTAGAAAGACACTTGCTCCTAGGGAAGGTGATCAAAGCAACATATCTTTCTATCTTCGTGATTTGTTAAGGTATATGACACCTAGTGAGCCGGAGTTCAGTGTGGTGGAATTTATTTGGGAAGAAATGAAGTCTATTGCTGGATCTCCACAAAAGAGCTGTGGGTATGCTCCTTATCTCATGCATGTTATTGAGGCCGTGACTAATTGCACATTTGATTATGATCATGAGATTGAGCCCTTTCACATGAAGAATGATATCAAAGGTCCATCCCTAGCCCAAGCGGCAAGCATGGAGGCCAATATAGAGGGTGGAGATGCACCCCAAGATGCTCCTACAGCTGCTGCCCCTTCTATGGCAGCAAGAGAGACGTCCCGTAGTGGACGTGGACGTGGGCAAAGAGATGTGCACAAGCCCCCTTCACCGCTTAGAAAGTTGTTCAACTTTATGTGTGGGTCTTGTATGAGCACAAATGCAATTGCTCACAAGGAAAGGCAAAGGAGGAAGAGGGACTCGAGGATGATCAGGCAGATGTATGAGGATCCTTCCAATAGACCTCCTATTCCCCGTGCAGAGTCTGATGATGAGGAAAGTGAACCGGAGGGATTTGATCAAATTTGGACTAGATCTCAAGAGGTGGATCCGGTGACTCAAAAGGATTATTGGGATCGATCCATAGGCAACACATATTACAATCCATCATATGAAGGCATGCAAAGTGGAGGTGGTTCTTTTTCTGAGATGCCTTTTGTGGGAACACAAGGGCAAGGTGGCTCTTCTAGTATGCCACAAGTTGATCCTTATGCGGCTGGAGGTTCAGGGTCTGCTCAAGCTGATATTTTTGGAGGGATTTTTGGCAATATTAATCCATATGTTGGTACTTTCCCTCCAACTCAATTTGCACCTCAACCTCCACTTATTCCACCAACTCAAGCCCAAGGACAAGATGATGATGAGGAAGATGATGAGTAGGGACAGCAGGAGATCCCCCAGGACCTTTGTTGGTGATGGATGACAAAGGGGGAGAATTTGGAGCGATTAAAGGCGATTAAAGGCTGCTGTTCTGTTTCTGTCTGCTGTCTGCCTGGCAAAACCGGTGGCACCGGTTTTGGCTGTTGAATGCAACAGGCCGTGTAATAAATCTATCTTAGCTCTTTTGGACTTGAGAACAATTGTAATGAGTGCTATTCTGTGTGTTGAACCTGCCTTTGTGTGTGAAACTTGTTTAAATTATATTTAGACTCATTTGCTTAATAATATGGTATGTTTGTGGGAATTTCTGATTGGGCTGGAATTTCTAGCTGGGAAGTTCCGGTGGCCTCGGTTTGGGGCCGGAATTTCTGATCCGTCGTATCGGAAATTCCGGGTCACTCTGTTTGGTGACTGCTTGTGCTGACCAGTGAATTTCCGGTGGCACCGGTTCTCCAAAACCGGTGGCACCAGTTTTTGTCTGGGAAGCACACTTTCTTTATTCTATTGTTTAATGCTGCATGCATCACATTTTAATTGTTCACACACATGTTTTGCACCCCACGGATGTTGAGATTCAGGGGGAGCTCCATGGTTTCTTGAATTTGTGCAAATTGGCGTTTTAGGCCAAGTTATTGAATTTCTTTCAAAGCACATGTTGAGGGGGAGCTCAAACTAAATCTGAACATTCAAAAACTTTATTGGTATATCTATTGTGAGCTTTAATCGAATTGTCATCAATCACCAAAAAGGGGGAGATTGAAAGTGCATCTAGGCTCCCTTGTGGGTTTTGGTGAATTTAATGACAAAACGATTAAAGAACTAACGTGTTTGTCAAAGATAATTTGCAGGAATTAAATTATATATTGATGATTCACTATTGGTCATTGGTTGAATTCAATGTGGATGGCTCATGTTGACATGAATAAATTAAGTGGTTGCTCCCATTATATATGAATATGAAAGATGGCAAGCTATGGTGCAATAAAGAAAGAGACATAATGACATATGTGATATATTGGTCTCTTAATTGATGAAAGCTTGTTTATATTGATATGGGATATCTTAGGTCATGGTGAACAAAAATGTTGTATAATGCAAGTTTGGTTAAATGGACAAGAGACATGGTGATATGGCTCATTCTTGGTCTATATTTGAAGATTGACTTGCAAACAAGACATGATGACTTTAATTAAAGAGAAATGTCAAAGTAAAGTGGATATATTGCATATCAAGAAATGGTGTTCATCGATGATACACACTAATGTGAAGCTATATGTGATGCAAGGATGAAGAGGTGGAATTCGGGATAGTGTTTCTAGGGACTAAGCAATGTGTGATCAAGTTGCGGACTTGAGTCATGTATCTTTGCTAGGGTGACGAAACTTTCTTTGGATTTCAACTTGATGAATCTTGGTCACATGTGGTGTTCATATTGGGAAGTATCAATCTTTCTAGAAGTAAGTTGTGAAAAGGTGAATTGAACTAGAAGTGGATTTCATTCAAAGATAATGGTTCAAGTCACTAGCTCAAGGTTGAAGTGCTCAATTAAAAGAGACAAGGTTGGATGCAACTCTCAAGTGGATATGTTGATCAAGTATGGCATGACTCAAAGCGAAGAAGCTCAAGTGCATCATTTGTATTTATATTTGATTGAGTATAGGTATGCCGTACTATCAAGAGGGATGCATCACATGTAGTCTTGAAATTGTCTAAGTGCTCAAGAAACCCATGTGAGTTGTTGAGAGACACAAAACCCTCATGTACACACTTATAGGTTTTGCCAGGGCAAAACCGGTGGCACCGGTTTTGTGTCAGAATTCTCCAATGGCTAGTTGGTTTGAATTCCGGTGGCACCGGTATTAGGAACCGGTGGCACCGGTTTTCACTGGGTCT
>CM014271.1:55096830-55137920 GCA_004135705.1 Alloteropsis semialata
TTGAGTTTCGGGCAAAAGATGTTGGAAGTAGCGAGCAAGAAATCCAACCAGCTGAACAGGCACAGCCTAGAAGATCCACGAGGACAGCAGGGAGAGTGAGGCTTCCTTGGGGTGATATTCGCATTGCAGATTCTGAGCCCGAGGACACCTCTAGTGATGATGATGAGGAGAGTCCTTATGAGAGGGATCGCACTCCTTCCGAGTCTATTGCAGCAGACTCTCCCTCAGCTAGTCAGCGCAAGAGAAAGGGCAAATCCATTCGCACACATAGCCATGAGCATAGTCAGGGGACAGGCAGCGGTGGCAGAAGTGGCAGTGGTAATGGTGATGATGAGGAGGATATCATTTCAGCATTTGGGCCAATGCCATCTCATAGTGCTCCTCCCACACATGTTAGTGATGTGACTTTTAGAGCTCCCATGGCGCCCCAAACCGCGCCAAGGTCAACTATAAGGTGAAGGGCATGACAGAAAAGGCCAGAATTGAGAGAGCAAAGAATCCTAAGGAAGTAGGTGGAAAACATCTTGATTACCGGTTTGGCACAGCTTTTCACCAGGACTTCTATGAGAGTGCCATCCTTACAAAGGATGTTCCTATTGCTCAGGCTCAATACATTGATTGGAAGTTCATGAGGGCCTTCAAGGATCCTAGAATTGATGAAATCATTAGAGAATGCAAGAGGAAGAATATATACAAGATCATGAGCTTTGCCAAGTCATGGAATAGTGAGGTAATTGCACAATTCTATGCCACTAGTTACTTCACATCTAGAAATGATGAAAAGATTGTGCATTGGATGACAGAGGGCAATTGGTATGGAGTGACCTACACTCAGTTTACCTCACTTTTGGGCTTTGATGGAGAGGATGATAAGAGAGTTCATATTCATAATGCTGCATATATGGATAAGAAGGATATGAAATACATGTATTTACCAGGACAGGAGGGTTACTTTGGGAGAGTTAATGGCATGCAACCCTACTATGCATATCTCAACCGCATGTTTAGGAAGACACTTGCTCCTAGGGAAGGTGATCAAAGCAACATATCTTTCTATCTTCGTGATTTGTTAAGGTATATGACACCTAGTGAGCCGGAGTTCAGTGTGGTGGAATTTATTTGGGAAGAAATGAAGTCTATTGCTGGATCTCCACAAAAGAGCTGTGGGTATGCTCCTTATCTCATGCATGTTATTGAGGCCGTGACTAATTGTACATTTGATTATGATCATGAGATTGAGCCCTTTCACATGAAGAATGATATCAAAGGTCCATCCCTAGCCCAAGCGGCAAGCATGGAGGCCAATATAGAGGGTGGAGATGCACCCCAAGATGCTCCTACAGCTGCTGCCCCTTCTATGGCAGCAAGAGAGACGTCCCGTAGTGGACGTGGACGTGGGCAAAGAGATGTGCACAAGCCCCCTTCACCGTTTAGAAAGTTGTTCAACTTTATGTGTGGGTCTTGTATGAGCACAAATGCAATTGCTCACAAGGAAAGGCAAAGGAGGAAGAGGGACTCGAGGATGATCAGGCAGATGTATGAGGATCCTTCCAATAGACCTCCTATTCCCCGTGCAGAGTCTGATGATGAGGAAAGTGAACCGGAGGGATTTGATCAAATTTGGACTAGATCTCAAGAGGTGGATCCGGTGACTCAAAAGGATTATTGGGATCGATCCATAGGCAACACATATTACAATCCATCATGAAGGCATGCAAAGTGGAGGTGGTTCTTTTTCTGAGATGCCTTTTGTGGGAACACAAGGGCAAGGTGGCTCTTCTAGTATGCCACAAGTTGATCCTTATGCGGCTGGAGGTTCAGGGTCTGCTCAAGCTGATATTTTTGGAGGGATTTTTGGCAATATTAATCCATATGTTGGTACTTTCCCTCCAACTCAATTTGCACCTCAACCTCCACTTATTCCACCAACTCAAGCCCAAGGACAAGATGATGATGAGGAAGATGATGAGTAGGGACAGCAGGAGATCCCCCAGGACCTTTGTTGGTGATGGATGACAAAGGGGGAGAATTTGGAGCGATTAAAGGCGATTAAAGGCTGCTGTTCTGTTTCTGTCTGCTGTCTGCCTGGCAAAACCGGTGGCACCTGTTTTCCAAAACCGGTGGCACCGGTTTTGGCTGTTGAATGCAACAGGCCGTGTAATAAATCTATCTTAGCTCTTTTGGACTTGAGAACAATTGTAATGAGTGCTATTCTGTGTGCTGAACCTGCCTTTGTGTGTGAAACTTGTTTAAATTCTATTTAGACTCATTTTCTTAATAATATGCTATGTTTGTGGGAATTTCTGATTGGGCTGGAATTTCTGGCTGGGAAGTTCCGGTGGCCTCGGTTTGGGGCCGGAATTTCTGATCCGTCGTGTCGGAAATTCCGGGTCACTCTGTTTGGTGACTGCTTGTGCTGACTAGTGAATTTCCAGTGGCACCGGTTCTCCAAAACCGGTGGCACCGGTTTTTATCTGGGAAGCACACTTTCTTTATTCTATTGTTTAATGCTGCATGCATCACATTTTAATTGTTCACACACATGTTTTGCACCCCACGGATGTTGAGATTCAGGGGGAGCTCCATGGTTTCTTGAATTTGTGCAAATTGGCGTTTTAGGCCAAGTTATTGAATTTCTTTCAAAGCACATGTTGAGGGGGAGCTCAAACTAAATCTGAACATTCAAAAGCTTTATTGGTATATCTATTGTGAGCTTTAATCGAATTGTCATCAATCACCAAAAAAGGGGAGATTGAAAGTGCATCTAGGCTCCCTTGTGGGTTTTGGTGAATTTAATGACAAAACGATTAAAGAACTAACGTGTTTGTCAAAGATAATTTGCAGGAATTAAATTATATATTGATGATTCACTATTGGTCATTGGTTGAATTCAATGTGGATGGCTCATGTTGACATGAATAAATTAAGTGGTTGCTCCCAATATATATGAATATGAAAGATGGCAAGCTATGGTGCAATAAAGAAAGAGACATAATGACATATGTGATATATTGGTCTCTTAATTGATGAAAGCTTGTTTATATTGATATGGGATATCTTAGGTCATGGTGAACAAAAATGTTGTATAATGCAAGTTTGGTTAAATGGACAAGAGACATGGTGATATGGCTCATTCTTGGTCTATATTTGAAAATTGACTTGCAAACAAGACATGATGACTTTAATTGAAGAGAAATGTCAAAGTAAAGTGGATATATTGCATATCAAGAAATGGTGTTCATCGATGATACACACTAATGTGAAGCTATATGTGATGCAAGGATGAAGAGGTGGAATTCGGGATAGTGTATCTAGGGACTAAGCAATGTGTGATCAAGTTGCGGACTTGAGTCATGTATCTTTGCTAGGGTGACGAAACTTTCTTTGGATTTCAACTTGATGAATCTTGGTCACATGTGGTGTTCATATTGGGAAGTATCAATCTTTCTAGAAGTAAGTTGTGAAAAGGTGAATTGAACTAGAAGTGGATTTCATTCAAATATAATGGTTCAAGTCACTAGCTCAAGGTTGAAGTGCTCAATTAAAAGAGACAAGGTTGGATGCAACTCTCAAGTGGATATGTTGATCAAGTATGGCATGACTCAAAGTGAAGAAGCTCAAGTGCATCATTTGTATTTATATTTGATTGAGTATAGGTATGCCGTACTATCAAGAGGGATGCATCACATGTAGTCTTGAAATTGTCTAAGTGCTCAAGAAACCCATGTGAGTTGTTGAGAGACACAAAACCCTCACGTACACACTTATAGGTTTTGCCAGGGCAAAACCGGTGGCACCGGTTTTGTGTCAGAATTCTCCAACGGCTAGTTGGTTTGAATTCCGGTGGCACCGGTTTTCACTGGGTCTGTAACGGCTAGTTTTTGAGGAGTGGAGTATTTATACCCCACGACCTCCACAATGGCAAGCTGCTGTTCCTGAGGTTGCTATAGTGCTTCCCTGCTCTTCCTTGCCAAGCCAAAGCCATTCTTGCTCTCCCCAACCCCTCTTTGTGAGGTTGCTTGCAATTGTGAGATCCTTTGTGTTGGGTAGTTGAGAGAGCAGCCATTGTGTGAAGATTGAGAGCACCAAAAGCACCTTGAGCACCATTGGACTTCATCAAGCTTTTGTGATTAATTTGTTACTCTTGGAGCTCCGCTCCTAGACGGCTAGGTGTTGCCCGTGAGCTACCAAGGTGTGGTGAGCTGCGGGAAGTTTGTGCAGGTCGTGCTTCGCCTCCGAAAGGGAAGAAGCAAACTAGTGGAAGGAGGAAATAGCTTGACCTAGTGTGGTCGTATGAGCTTCCTCAACGGAGAGTAGGATTCGCCGTGCCGTGGTGGCTGCTTAGTGCAAGCGGTGAATCCGAACTTCGGGAAACAAATCTTGTGTCTCCCCGCTGGTCTGAGCTTCTTTGTGTTTATATTGAAAATTGGAGGAATTGCTCGATATCGTTGTATTTGTGTTTTTGAGTGCAGGGACTTGGAGATACACATTAGAAAGACATTTCAATCATCATCTCCAAGTTTGGTTTGTTTCCGAACTCCCTAGCAGTTTCATTCTACCTTGGGGGTTCACTGCCGAGCAAAACCGGTGGCACCGGTTTTGCAAAACCGGTGGCACCGGTTTTGAAGGCAGTGCTTTATATCCGCTGCGTTAGGCGCCTAATTGTCTTAATTAGAGATTCCAAAGATCCTTTTAGATGTTCATTTGTTGAGCTTCTAAAAGTGATACTTGGAATATCTAATTGTCACTAATAAATTTGTTTTAAGTGACAATATTTTTAGGTCTCGCCTATTCACCCCCCCTCTAGGCGACATCAAGGTCCTTTCAATTGGTATCAGTGCTTGGCTTCACATCTAGGCTTAACCGCCGTGAAGAAAAGATGTCGTTTAAGGTAAACTTTGAGCCTCTCAAAGGTGACGGCTCAAACTATGCTTCGTGGGTTAGTAATGTTCATAATGCTCTTAGAAAAGTAGATCCCGTTGTTGAAAATATTTTAGTTGCAAGCATTCTACCTCCTAAGTGTGATACAAACAATATTGATCGATCAAATATCACTCAAGAGGAGTTAGCTTGCGTGCAACTCAATACTTGTGTTACTAACTTCTTACAAAAGTCTGTGTGTAAAGGTATATGGTATGCCATCTCTAGCGATGAAAAAATCCAAAGAGATGCATATCGCATTTGGACTCTCATCACGAGTGCATTTGAAGATATAGAAAGTGATGATGAAGAGCAAGAAGACATGGAGTCACTAGAGGAGTGCTCAACATCACCTATGTGCTATGAGCCTCAAGTGACATCATCCAAGGAGCAAGAGGACCATGAGACTACACTCACTGGTTCTGCTCAGGCAGAACCGGTGGCACCGGTTTCTAAAACCGGTGGCACCAGTTTTGGCCAGGAGCTAGCTGATGAGTTTTCCTCGAGCGAAAATTCAGCGGCTCATCAGCACAGTGAGGTATCTACTGCTCCCTTTCATTCCTCTTTGAGTACTGACATTCTTTATTGTCATATGGCTGAAAGCAAAGAGGTCAAGGAGTCAAATGAATCCTTGACAATTTTATTGGAGGAAGAAAATCAAAGGCTCAAGGATCAACTTGAGAAGCTCTCTAGTAAGTATGTGAACTTGCAGGTCACACATAAGGAACTAGGGTGCTCCTATGAGAAGCTTGTAGATTCACACACTTTTCTTGAAATGAATTATGAGGTTATGCTTACTACTATGAAATTATTAGAACCTCAAATTCTTAAGCGTAAATGTTCTCTAGACAAAATTCATATACCTTGTGCTAACCCTTGCGACTCGTAAGCAAAAACTTCATCGTATGATCAAGTTCTTGTAGAGTCACGTCATGAACTCATTGCACAAGATAATGATAATCTGAGGCTAGAAGTTGAGAAGCTTAAGATGGATTTCTCAAAGCAATCAAAAAGGAAGAGAAGGTGTTATGGATGCCGCGAGAAAGGGCACGAAATTGAAGCTTGTGTCAACAGGTCAAGGGTGCCCTCAGGAAAAACCGGTGGCACCGGTTTACCAAAACCGGTGGTACCGGTTACCACTGAGAAATCACAAGTCAAGAAGAACAGCCATGGTCTGAAGGCACAAGCAGGCATTAAAGAGAAGAAATGTTCTGCAAGCAAGAAAAATAGAAGTAGCAACATCAAGCACAAGACTTGCTACACATGTCGTGAGAAGGGACATTTTGGTAAGGATTGTCCAAATGGTAAAAATCCTAATCTTGAACGTGTCAATAATAAGTTCATTAAGATTAGGAGAAACTCATATGACTCTTGTGCTACTAATGTGATTGGTTCACCTAGGACAAGCACAAAGGCCATGTGGGTTCCTAAATCCTTGCTTACTAACCTTGTAGGACCCAACACACGTTGGGTATCAAAATGTGCCTAAAGGAATATTTGTAGGAACTTGGAGCAGCATTGGAAGCTTGGTTCACTTGAGAAGAATTCCATCTTACATCATTATCATCTCAAGAGAAATTCCATATCATAAATGAACCAAGTGAGATCAATGGTAGAAAATGTTATCCAATGCTTCTTCAATGATAAGTTCCTCTCTAGCTGTCCACCCATATTTATCTATCTATACACTTGTTGTTTCTAAGCATGTGTAGTGGACAAGCTATATTTGTTGATAATGAAAAGTTATGACAAATAACACTTAAGGCTACTAACCGCTTCATCAAGAAGCTTTGAGTGTTTATAAATGCAAGGCAATGAATAAGTAATGAAGATAAACAGAAGTGAATCAAGACATGAAGCACCAGAATAATCTTTCTGAAGAAAAGCAAGGTTCAGTTGAAATCCGGTGGCACCGGATTGGTAAAACCGGTGGCACCGGTTTTGCCAGTATCAGTAGGAAGCAAAAGTATAAGTTCCGGTCGGCTTCAGATCTTCCGACCCAAAAGTCCGGCAGCCTCTGTTTCGTATCAGAAGTTCCGGTCATCTATGCCAGAAGTTCCGGCAGGGGTTCAACTGTCATCCTTCATCTAAATTGGAATATCACAAGAAATACTTTTCTAATTATATCTGAAGCTTCATACAAATATCTGTGAGCCTGTCTTGATCACATTTACTTATTCATGAATTTATTTGTGATGTGACCATAATATGGAGCTAGCTACCCTAACGCCTTAATGGAGCTAAAAGTGCAAGTCTCAAGATTCAAATCATTGATGCACATATTTAGGGGGAGCTCACTTCATATTTTGTGTCTCTTGGTACTAACATCATTTGCAAGTTTTCATGAGTAATAGTTCAAGTGTGAGGATCATACTTATATTCATATACTACACTTGAGCAACTCCAATGCAAGTGAGTTGGTAATGAGTAAGCTACATGACAACAAGGTCAACAAACCAACATGATCACACTAAAATGACAAGATGAAAAGAAATCAAAAGCACAAGTTAATGGATATATGAGTTCCTCTATGTGAAGAATCTATTTGTTCAAGACCAAGGTATGTTTTTCAAATTCACATATTCATTTCAATGCATCTAGGCCTTCCATCATGCTAGTGTGTTTAGCATGAAAAGTTTTATGTGACTATGATTGAGATCCTTGGCATAATTTCAATTTGTTTATTATCTTCTATATGCCTTGACCAAGATTGTGAATAAACTCCTCAATATTCATAATTGAATAAAGTGCAACTCAAAAGAAATTCAAAATTCTTATGCACTATCTAAGGGGGAGCTTATTCCAATACTTGTGTTTGTGTTTTTGAGTGCAGGGACTTGGAGATACACATTAGAAAGACATTTCAATCATCATCTCCAAGTTTGGTTTGTTTCCGAACTCCCTAGCATTTTCATTCTACCTTGGGGGTTCACTGCCGAGCAAAACCGGTGGCACCGGTTTTGAAGGCAGTGCTTTATATCCGCTGCGTTAGGCGCCTAATTGTCTTAATTAGAGATTCCAAAGATCCTTTTAGATGTTCATTTGTTAAGCTTCTAAAAGTGATACTTGGAATATCTAATTGTCACTAATAAATTTGTTTTAAGTGACAATATTTTTAGGTCTCGCCTATTCACCCCCCCTCTTGGCGACATCAAGGTCCATTCACCCTCCCGTATACTAAACCCTCGGTCCGGCGCGGGTCCGCTTCCGCCCGACCGTCGCGGACGGTGCGCCAAGAGGGCGCGGACGGTCCGCCTGTGTCCTCATTTTTCTGATTTTCTGATCTAAAATAATATTCTGAAGAATATACTTCGACTCCTGCGGAAGGTCCGCCCAGTCCTCGCGGACGGTCCGGTCCATGTATGGCGGACGGTCCGCAATACCAGAAAATTCAGCCCGAGAACAGCTGTCTTTTGTCACTTGTTGAATTTCTTTCTTGAATTTCTTCTCAAATCATTTCACAATGATTCCACTGAGATGTATGTGATTACCAATATGGTCTTGAGAGAACTTTTGACCAAGAATCATGGAATTTATGCAATGAAATGAATACTAGATAAAAATACATAAATAAATTGCACAAAATTAGAGTTAGATAAGCAATAAACATGTGAGCCAAATTTCAAGCCACATTGGAGAAGTCAATGACATTGAGCTCATTTTTCAAGTAACAAAATCTTTGCTCATCCAATGGCTTGGTAAAGATATCCGCCAATTGATCATTTGTGCTAATTCCATCAATTATAATGTCCCCTTTGCTCACATGATCCCTAAGAAAATGATGCCGTATATCAATATGTTTGGTTCTAGAATGTTGAACCGGATTGTTAGCTATCTTCACGGCACTTTCATTATCACATAAGAGAGGTATATTTTTGAAATCCACTCCAAAATCAAGAAGAGTTTGCTTCATCCACAATAATTGAGCACAACAACTTCCCGCCGAGATATATTCCGCTTCGGCGGTAGAGAGAGCCACTGAATTTTGTTTCTTTGAAGACCAAGAAACAAGAGATCTTCCAAGAAATAGACAACCACCGGATGTGCTCTTCCTATCAACCTTGCATCCCGCATAATCCGAGTCCGAATATCCAACTAAATCAAAATGAGCACCCTTGGGATACCAAAGACCGATATTAGAAGAATACTTCAAATATCTCAATATACATTTGACGGCGGTCAAATGACATTCTTTAGGTGCGGCTTGAAACCTTGCACACATGCACACACTAAACATGATATCGGGCCTAGATGTGGTAAGATAAAGCAAACTACCAATCATGGATCTATAGAGTTTAAGATCTACCGGTTTACCTCCCTCATCAAGATCAAGATGTCCATTAGTAGCCATAGGAGTCTTGATAGGTTTAGCATCTTCCATACCAAATCTCTTCAATAGATCCTTCACATATTTAGATTGGCAAACAAATGTGCCTTCCCTCATTTGCTTGATTTGAAGACCAAGGAAGAAGTTTAATTCACCAATCATAGACATTTCAAATTCACTTGACATCATATCACCGAATTCCTTGCAAAAATCTTCATTGGTTGAACCAAATATGATGTCATCAACATAAATTTGACATATGAATATGTCATTGCCAATCTTCTTAGTGAACAAGGTATTATCAACCTTTCCAATTTTGAATCCCTTTGAAATGAGAAAGTCCCTAAGCCTTTCATACCAAGCACGAGGTGCTTGCTTCAACCCATAGAGAGCTTTGGAGATCTTGTATACATGATTGGGCTTGTCAAGATCTTCAAAACCGGGAGGTTTGTTCAACATATACTAGTTCACTAATCTTGCCATTTAGGAAAGCACTTTTGACATCCATTTGATATAGCTTGATATTGTGAGAGCAAGCATAGGCCAATAAGATTCTTATAGCTTCCAATCTAGCCACGGGAGCAAATGTTTCACCAAAATTCAAGCCTTCAACTTGAGTACAATGCCATCTTCATTTTGCTTGTTCCGGAATACCCATTTTGTACCAATCACATTATAATTCTTGGGTCTCTCTACTAGCTCCCAAACTTTGTTCTGGGTGAAATTATTCAATTCTTCATGCATAGCATTCACCCAATTCGGATCATTTAGAGCTTCATCTACACGGTTAGGTTCAACGCAAGATACAAAAGAGAAGTGTTCACAAAATGAAGCAACACGAGATCGAGTTTGAACACCCTTACTAATATCATCGACAATTTGATCAATGGGGTGATCTTTGGCAATGGCATGATGAACCCTTGGTTGGTCAATAGATTCTTGTGTAGAGATTGAAGGTTGTATAGTAGTACCAATTTGCTCACTAGATGAAGTTGCATTGACATTACTTGCTTCACCACCATCTTGAGATTGAACATTATCACTTGTGGTTGAGGTAGAGGGATCCACTCTAATAGAAATTGATGGATCATTATTATCATCTTCTTCTCTTCTCGGTCTAACATCACCAATAGACATGGTCTTCATAGCTTCCCTCAACTCATCATTTCTTACATCTTCTAGATTTTCTTTCTCTTCTTGTGAGCCATTTGTTTCATCAAATTCAACATCATAGGCTTCTTCCACAAATCCCTTGGACTTGTTATACACTCTATAAGCCTTGCTACAAGATGAATATCCAAGAAGAAATCCTTCATCACATTTGCTTTCAAACTTTGATAGTCTAGTGCCTTTCCTCAAGATATAGCATTTGCAACCAAAGACCCTAAAATATGAAATGTTTGGCTTTCTGCCAATGAGAAGTTCATATGGTGTCTTATTGAAGAATCTATGACAATAAAGCCTATTTGATGCATGACAAGCGGTATTGATTGCTTCGGCCCAAAAAGAATCCGAAACATTGTACTCCGATAACATTGACCTTGCCATATCAATCAAAGTTCTATTCTTCCTTTCAACAAGACCATTTTGCTCCGGTGTATACTTGGTTGAGAATTCATGTTTGATTCCCTTCTCATCACAAAATTTCTCAACTCTTGTGTTGTTGAACTCACTACCATTGTCACTTCTTACTTTCTTCAATTTGAGCTCAAACTCATTCTCGGCCCTTGTTACAAATTTCTTGAATATATCACAAGTGTCGGCCTTGTCATGAAGAAAGAATACCCATGTGTATCTTGAATAGTCATCAACAATCACAAGACAATAGCAATTCCCACCAATGCTTCTAT
Organism: Alloteropsis semialata; assembly: GCA_004135705.1. Lineage (NCBI taxonomy): Eukaryota > Viridiplantae > Streptophyta > Magnoliopsida > Poales > Poaceae > Alloteropsis > Alloteropsis semialata. The sequence continues at coordinate 55,107,928 of CM014271.1, forward strand.
AGGTTGTAGGACCAAACAAATCCATATGCAATAATTCCAAAGGTCTTGTGGTTGACATAGCACTCTTGCTAGGATGAGAGTTTGACACTTGTTTGCCGGCTTGACAAGCACTACACAATTTGTCCTTGTCAAACTTTACATTCTTCAAGCCTTCTACTAGATCATGCTTCAATAGTCGGTTGAGTTACTTCATTCCAACATGAGCTAGTCTTCTATGCCATAACCAACCCATAGATGATTTGGAGAACAAACAAGTGGACAACTTGGCATGACTAGATGAGAAAATATAAACTCTCATGCCTAAACCCCTTGAATATGCAAATGCTTTCATCTTTACTAGTCACTTCAAATGTCTCACTAGTGAAAGAGCACTTATAACCAAGATCATAAAGTTGAGACACCGATAATAAATTAAACTTGAGAGAATCAACCAATAACACATTTGAGAGAGAATACTCATTAGAGATAGTGATCTTGCCCAATCCCTTTACTTCACCCTTGCCATTATCACCGAAGGTAATATCATCATTGCCGGATTCTTCATCAAGAGTAGTAAAGATCTTTGCTTCGTCGGTCATGTGTTGAGAGCATCCACTATCAACCACCCAATGTTTACCTCCGGCCTTGTAATCCACCTACAAAAGAAATTCACTTGCTTTTAGGTACCCAAATTTGCTTGGGTCCTTGGATGTTAGTCACCAAAACCTTAGGCACCCATATAGCTTTCTTCTTAGTGCCACTAATGGGAAGACCAACAAATTTAGCACAAACTACACCCCTTTTATCTTTCTTAAGAACATAGGATGCATCAAAGGATATGGGCTTCTTGCTCTTGCATTGGTGATTGATATCAACTTTCTTCTTGCAAATATGGCAAGACATATGAGTTTCTTCTTCATTACGAAGTACCTTTGACTTGACAAATTCATTCACTACGGGGTGAAAGCCTTTTCCCCTTTCTTGGGCAAATATCCAAATCCATTCTTGTTCAATGTGAACTTTTGATTTGTCCAACAATGATTGAATCTTACATGGCTACCAAACCATTTGGTAAGATCCTTGGATAGACAATCAATCTCCTTCTTCAAAGATTCATTCTCCAATATAAGAGAAGCATCACATGAAAGTCCGTCACTTGAGCAAGAGCCATCACTTGTGCTACAAGATGGGTTAGATGAACTAGGAGCACTATATAAACTTTCAAGTTTTTCACATTTAGCACATAAATCATATTTAACTTTTATGGACTCTTGTGCAAGGAGAGTGTGATGAGCTTCCTTAAGCTCCTCATGCTTTTCCTTAAGTATCTCATTCGAGGTTTTAACCTTGTCATGAGAGTCCTTAAGATTTTCATGAGAAGTCTTTAGCTCCTCATGGAGTTCTTGAAGAGACAATTATTTTCTCTTCAAGTCCGATATCTTTTCACTCTTCTTGTGCAATAGTTCGTTTGAATCATTAAGCATTTGAACTAGATCATTATTTATCTAGTTCATCATCATTTGATACCTTTGCTTCACCTTTTGCCATAAGACAAAAAGGCTTGGAGAAGAGGGATGGAGCTTCCTTGATGGCGATGCTGGCAATTCCCTTAGAGGGCTTCTCATCATCATCCTCATCATCCGAGTCGGAGTTATCATCGGAATCCCACTCCACATAGTATGCTTGACCATTCTTCTTCTTCTTGAAGAATTTTCTCTTCTTCTTGTCCTTCTTCTTCTTGTTTAGGCAATTGATAGCTATGTGCCCAATTTCATCACACTCATAACACTTCTTGTCTTCAAAAGGATTTTTCTTTGAGGATTGACCTTTCTTGTCATAATTCTTCTTCATGATTCTATTGAATCTCTTCACAAAGAGAGCCATCTCTTCATCGGATTCAACCTCATTTCCTCCTTCATCATCATTGGCTTCTTTGGTTGACTTGGCCTTGAGAGCAATGTTCTTCTTGTTGTCATCATTTGCTAGTCCATGAGCTTCCTTTTGAGACTTCTTGAAGATATCATGAGTAAGCACTTCACCAAGCACCTCGGTGGGTGTCATTTTCTTCAAGTCGGATCTCACAAGTAGTGTCACAATAGTGTCATACTTTTCGGGGAGACACCTAAGGAACTTGTGAGAGAAGTCTTGATCCGGGACATCAAATCCAAGACCTTTGAGCTCATTCATAATCTCATTCAACCGGTTGAACATGGTGGACACATCTTCATCAATATTCATGACAAACTCATTGAATTTTCCTTTGTATACATATAGCTTTGCTTCTTTCATCGTGGATGTTCCCTCATGAATTTCCATGAGCTTCAACCAAATATCTTGAGCGGTTTCAAGATTCTTCACACGGTTGAACTCATTAATGGATAGAGCCTCATAAAGCACATTCATTGCTTGATCATTGAGTGACTCATTTGCTTCATCTTTAGGAGTCTTGTGGGCTTGATCAAGAATGACAAAACCATCATCTACAATTTTTCAAATTCTCTTGTTCATTGCCTTGAGATGAACCCTCATTCTTGTCTTCCAATAATCATAGTTGTTCCTCTCAAAGAATGGTGGTTTCCCCACATTGTTGAGGTTGATTGGCTTTTCTTCACCCATTTTATCCTACTCCGGGATGGTTAAATCCTTCAAATATGGAGTCCTCAGCTCTGATACCACTTGTAGGATCTACGATACCGACTAGAGGGGGGTGAATAGGCGGTTTTAAACTTCAATCACAAAACTCAACAAGTTTTGTTAGTAACACAAGGTGAAACCTATTTCTACTAAGTCTAATCCTATGTCAAGGTTTGCAACCTAGGGTGACAAGATACAATTCAATCTCTAGGAAGGTAAATTGCTCAAAGTAAATGCGATAATTGAGTAGAGCAAAGAATTAACCGAACAAGAGAGACGAAATTTATCCCGTGGTATCGATGACTTGCCGGTCACCCCTAATCCACGTTGAGGTGGATTCAAAGCTTCAACCGCTCCTCTATCAAGACCTCGCTTGATGTATGAGCCGGCTTGAATCAATGAACCTCTCCAAACCTCGATTCCACTAGTGTTGCTCTTCCCACTCCGGTGAGGTGAGCACAAACCTCTCACAATCAAGGCGGAGCAACTTCACAATCTTCTTCAAAGTGCTTCAACCGGCCACAACCACCAAGCCGTCTAGGAGGCGGCAACCTCCAAGAGTAACAAGTCGATGACGCTTGCTTGATGAATTCCTAGTGCCCCAAAGCTCAAACACTTGATGCAATGCACTAGAACTCTCTCACACTCACAAGAATGCAACTCTAAGCAATAGGAGTGAGTGAGAGGTGGAAGAAGGCTCAAGTATGTCAAATATGCTTCAGAAGTGCCAAGAGAGCCTCTCCTTCCCTGTGGGTGGAGTATTTATACTCCCCCACCCCGTAACTAGCCGTTACCTTCAAATCCCGTGAAAACAGGGGACTGGCGGACCGTCCGCCTCACACTTGGCGGACCGTCCGCCATAGCCCCAACGGCTACTTACCAAAAGTCAAACGTGTCAGAGTATACCGTTACGCAGCTGGCGGACCGTCCGCCACCTAAGGCCGGACCGTCCGCCTCAGAGTTAGAAGCTCAGCTCTCCACGAGACTAAGGACCCATCGAAAGGAACTGCGGACCGTCCGCAATAAAAAAGAGGCCTGGAACCCCCAAACCACGTCTCTGTGTAAACGGTCCGCCACCACGTCCGCTTCACAGAAAAATACAGGCGGACCGTCCGCCATCCCCAGTGGACCGTCCGCCTTCAAAGTCTCAGCAGACCCTTCCAACACTTAGCCAAAATCTCGGAAAACGGATTAGCATGCGGACCGTCCGCTTGCTACTGGCCGGACCGTCCGCCACACGCGGACTGTCCGCCCGTAGCCCGCGGACCGTCCGCAGTACCACAATCAGCACACGATCTTTTCTCTTTTACTTTTCCACTTTCTCAACGGTGTTAGCTCTCATGCATGCAATGCAACCATTTGAGCAAAGTGGCACTAGAAACTCGTCATGCAAATGAAATTGACCCCTCTTGATAGTACGGCTATCTAGCCTACCAATCCGGTCAAAAAATCTTCTCTAAGCACCTCATGACCGGTAAAAGAAAATATCCTATCTTTTACCTTTGCCTTGAGCTTCCTTGGTTCCAATATACATATCCATCGTTAATTAACCGTTGAAGCTCAATCATCTCACGGGACTAACCTATTCTCATATCCTCAATGAAATAGCTAGTCCAATATGGTTATCATTAATTACCAAAACACAATTAGAGGGCCTAGATGCTTTCACCCCCGAAATTCCTGGCAGCGCATGCGCCATAAAACGCGGCACTGTTTCGGCTCCTCGATTCACGCACGAAGCGTCGCCCTTGGGTCTTTAAATATGCAATCTTTCACACTTTTCCGCATCAAAACTTTCCCCACTAAGCTTCCTCCTCCAGTGCCATGGGGAAGAAAAAGCTTAGCCGCAAGTTCAAGATGCCTCGCCTCCTCTTCGGCGACTCTCCTCGCAGCTCCGCTGAGCATCCACCCAGCGTGCCGGAGGGCTCATCATCGGTGACTCCGCCCTCTGCTTCTCCTCAGGGCCACACTCCTAGCTCTCCCCTGGCATAGAGATGAAGGAGTTGAGATCGTCCTATAAGAAGAAACGCCGGCAATGGCGCCTCCGCCTCCTGGGGCAGTGCCGTCAAATGCCGCCACCGGGAAGAAACCAGCGCCGCCATCTCCAGCCTCGACGTCCCCCATCAGCATCCCCTCTGAGGATGAGTCAAAACACGGGATGAGCAGGGCTCGTCCTAGGCCGAAGTCCTCGAGCGCAAGCGCATCTTCGTTTTCTGCTCTAGTTGACACCAGCGGCGACGAGGAGTTCGCCCAGCATCTCTTCGTCTCCTTGAACCGTGAACTGATCGGGATTCCAGGAGACGGCGCGCTGGTGGACCTCGTCAGCGACTCCGAGGAGGAGAACGCGGAGGAGCCTCCGTTGCCTGGCGCTACGGTGCCTTGATCCTCGCCGATGAAGTAGGCTCTTGCGAGGATCGTCATTTTAAAGTTTTAGTTTCAGGATAGTTATTGATTTCCTGTGAAATGTACTCCTTTTGAATTAATGAAGTAATTTCACTTGGAAGACACCACAATGATCCTTTTCTCGTGTTCAGAACTTTTTGTGTTGATCTGTTTGCAGAAATTGCTTATTCAGAGAACAGAATTCCCCGAACAAAATTCGTTCTGAACGAACCAACATATTCTCATAACATGTTCGGGAAACTTGTCCCCTGGTCAAGGATGATCGGGATGTTTCCTCTCAACATATTATATTCGGTCATTTAAAACTGTTAGCTTATCTAATAAGCTACCAGCCCCAAATGCATTGAATTTGACATGCACAGTTTTCGAAGCGACACCCACTACAGGGAAAGGAAAGAATCTTTTGACCCATCAGTGACTGCGCGTAATGCGGATCGAGACCAGTTTTCTCGGGGCTCGTGCTCCCTCTTGAAACAATAAAGCCCCCAGGTGCAGCCGCCTGGTCACTGTTCGAGCCTTCGTCTTCCTTGGTCGCACCCACAATAGACGCCATTTTAGATCGATTTCTCGCATTCTCCAAACCCCAATCAAACCCCCGCTTCCATGGCCTCCTCTCGTCAGTCTGCGTCTAGGGACGACTCGTCTGGAGAGCAGAGCAGCGCCGCCACCCCCGGGAGGGAGCTGCGAAGCGGAACTAGCATCTGCACCTCCGATCAGTACTGGGAAAGTTCTACCATGACAGCCAAGCAGCTGAAGAAGCTAGAGGATCTCGGTCTTCTCCTCGACACCACCACATTTCCTCACCGGCCAGCTAAAGGTCAGCTCTACCCAACGCCCAACACTTTGGAACTTGTAGCGTTCGTCGAGTTCTTTTACTGTGGGTTTGGGGTTTATCCATTAGATTTCCTCCACAAGATCTGCGAGTTTTACCAGATCGAGCTTGTACACATAAAGCGAGGCGCCATGGCAATGCTTAGTGTCTTTGCATTTTTGTGCGAAGCCTGGTTAAGGATTAAACTATCATTAGCCTTGTGGAGAAATTTTTACACCCCCGCATACTATAAGGATCAACTCATGATCGGGTCGATTGGCTTTTCCTTGAGAGATCGGGAGCTCTATATCCCTTTTTTAGTTAAAAATTCCTAGAAAGGGTATCAGCGTCATTGGTTTTACATCACCCTTCCCCAAGCCTCATCGGTCAAGGGGAAATATCTGATGCCGTATCTCAAGGAAGAGACCAAGGCATGCCGAAGGTTACTCCAGAGATGCAGAGGCATATAGATCAGATCCGGTTTCTCCGTGAGAAAGGACTGACTACAGTTCATGTGGCGGAGAACTTCATCAGATGGAGGTTTATTCTGCTTGTGGCGCACGACTGCTTGGCCTCTGTCTTCACCGGAGATACAGACCCGAACAGAACGAAACTGAAGGTAACTTGAGACTACACTTGTTCGGTATAATTTCTGGTTGTGTTCGGTCATTTGATATCATCACTCTTTAACCAGCAGCTATACTTGAGGAGGAAGTGGCGGCTCGTATGGAAAAGATGTTGAATGCCAATCTTCCTGATTGGGCAAACGTTCCTGCACCCTACAGCCGAGACAACCCCGCTCCAGAGGTAATTTTTGCTTCCGAAAATAGTACTTTGTAGTACATTGCAGATGAATTAATTTCTTCTCCCAACCAGGCCCCTCCGGCTGTTGATGTTCCTGCCAGAAGCAGTGCCATCGAGCTGGAGGATGAAGAAGATCCAGCACCGGCTCAGGGTGAAGAAAACTCGAGGGCCGAAGTGCCCGAACCACCACCTGCCCAGGAGAAGAAGAACCCGTCAAGCACCAAGGCCATCTTCCCCGCTGGCTCCCGCAAGCACTCGAGAGAGGCTAGCAGCGGAAAAACCATTACCAGGTCAGGCTCTGCTGGTGCATCAAGTGACGCCGAGCTACCGATCATGCGCGACCCTCCTCATCTGGGAGATCAGGTACCGCTCATGATCGTATTCGGGCGTTTGTTCGCAACCTTTGCACACATGACCAGACTTAATCGTGTTTGGGAGATTTCTCACCAGGAAACTCTCTCCGCCCAGATATCATCAAAGCCTTCTTCTGTCTCCCGAAAGAAGTTTAAAGTTTACTTTCCCGAGAGCTGAGTAAGGAGTTTGACCTGTTTGATTCCAGCTTGGTCATTTTTCATAGAGGATTTTTCAATTTTTGTGTTGGCAAATGCAGGCCCTCCAAATCCACTGCTTCCCCTCTGGCCAAACTGTCTGACAGGGAGAAAACTCTAGATCAAGAGGTGGCAGTTGCGCCCAACCAGGAGGAGAAGTCTGCCGAAGTCTCGGAGCCCATCCCGACACCCTTGGGCCCAATCGTCACTTTGCTTTTCGCAGTGGAAGAGCAATGGCGTTCATTGGACGCTCGTGCCTTGGCTGCAGAAGCATCAGTCGCTAGGCTAGAGGCCCAAGTTACTCTCTTGCAGTTCGAGAAAGAAGGTACTTGATTTACTGTGCATGTGATTCTTGTCCCTATTTTGCAAACTGTTTCTAATGTAACGCCTTTAACCCTATAGCTAACTCCAAGAGCACTGAGACGCTTGAGAAGAAAAACTCGGATCTAGAAGGCCAGCTCGTAGCTCGGGACCAGGAGATCACCAACCTCAGCACTCAACTCAAAGCTTCCGAGGGACGCGGCCTGACCCTGGAGAGCAAACTCATGGAGGGTGCTGTTGTTGCCGCAACGCATACCCTTGGGGCCATGAAGAGCCACGTTCCAGAGGTTGATGCTGCACTGCTCGCCCAAGGCTTCAAATGCTCGGCTGAGGAGGCACATGTTTTGTTTGATGACTTTGCTCCACTAGTAGAACCCTTCATTCAGAAGCTTGGTCTTCATTTTTCTGATTCTGAGAACTCATCCTTAACTTGAGGTTAATTCCTGTAATAGGGCAAGAACTGGATAGTTTAGTTTGCGAACTTGTTGATCCTTTTGTTGAACATATGCATGCATGTTTCGATTAGGAAATAGAGCTGTTCGGGTGTTTATGGGACTTTTCAAACGACAGCCTAAGCATGGCCAATTATTCCGTTACCATGACCTTTTCAAGAATTGTATAGTTACTGAGACGCGAGCAGTCTTCTGAACTGTTTAATTCCATGTAGTCATAGTGTTCGGTATTTTTAGCGCAACTTGACTTTTCTATTTAAAAAACCTGATTCTTGTGTGGTAATAGTACCATAGTAGCCCCCGGGCTCTTTTTTAGCATGTAGACATGCCAGGAAAGAGTCTAGAAGTACATGCCACAAGAGTGCCCCGAACATAAGGGGAGCCCCCGAGCGTTGTACTCAAGGTCTGTAGAATAGGTCTGAAAGTTTTCAGCGTAGTAGTCCCCGGATGTTTGTTAGTATATGCAATATGGTAACAAAGAGTAGAAACTGAATAGATAAAATGAAAACCTAGCCCCCGAGCGTAATTGCGAGGGTAAGCAGAGTGTACATAACTTATCTTTTTTTGTTGGTGTCCGGATGTAGCTCATTGTAGACGTTGACGAACAACAGGTTGAGGGCGCTTCCACTGATTTGATCAATCAATGTTCGGCCGACTTCGCGTGAGCCGATCTATGGCTGGATGCACAGTGGCGGTAGTGGCCCATCGTACAGCGTGTTGGGGTGGTCCCTTTGATCGAAAGTGATCGGGACGTCAGACCACCTCAAGGGCTGCTTGCAGGGTTCAGTGCTTGCTATCTGCCTCTCGACTAGATTCAGCTGGGATTTGGAGGTTCGGGTTGAGCAACCACCGAATATGGTGGCGATCTCCAAATCTTCGGGAAGTTAATGTTTGTCATCGCCATCCATGTAGTTCGTCTAACGAGGGTTCTGAGGGTTCTAGTCACGCGGTCCTGCCTGCTTCTGGTTGTCCTCTTCCTGCCTTTGTTTCTTGTATACCGTGCAGTCCACAAAGTGGTGCTTCGTCGACCGTTGAATAGGGCAGTACATCATGAGGTCCTCAGGTTTTCCTTGGCGATGGTATGGGGTTTCCTGTCCACTGCCAGAACTTCCTCTCCCGCGGTCTTGTGCTTTTTGTTCTTGTGCTTGTCTTTCTTCTTGCCTTCCGCAGGCGGCTTGCTCTGATCAGGCTTCGATTGAACACGCGCTCGGGCATCTGCCATCTTGGCAGTTTCCTCGAGGATCTTGTAGAGTTCCACCACCGTCTTCAGATTCTTCTTGGCAAGCTCTTCCGCCGTCCGCTCGTCTCTGCAGCCCTGGTTGAAGGCTACAAGCACCCGATCATCCACCATATCGGGGATGGTGTTGCGGGTGTCGCTGGACCGGCGGATGTAATCCCGAAGAGACTCCTCGGGCTTCTGCACGCAGTTAAGCAGATCTCCCTCATGTCCGGAGTGTTTATTGGTGCCTTGGAAGTTGGCCTCGAACGTCTCACAGAGATGAGTCCATGACTTGATGCTGGCCTCGGGCAGGTTCATGAGCCACGTTCGGGCTGATCCCTGCAGGGCAGTAGGCAAGTAGTTGGCTTTGACGTAGTCATCTCCCCCGGTGGCATCGATGATTGTTGAATAGATCTGGATCCACTCGCGTGGGTTGGTCGTTCCATCATACTTTTCGATGTTAGTAGGACAGAACTTTTCCGGCCACCTGACCTTGCGCAAGCCCGGTGAATACGTGAGGCATCCTCCAGTGCTTGGTCGGGAGTCGCGTGGTGGAGAGTCTGGATGAGGCCGGTACTTGCCTTCGCGTGATCAGTAGCCTCGGTTGTGATTGAGAGTCTCCCAAGCATCACGATTCCTGCGGTTGTACTCAAGTTGCGGCCTCATGTCACGTCCTTCTTGGGGACGATATTATGGGTGTCCATTGACAGATCAAGAGCGAACCGGCTGGGGCTCGCCAGGTCTGTTGGATGGAGCTGGTGGTACGGCGGCGGCTTCCAGCCGCTCCTTGGCCTTGTCCGCGGCTTCTCGAGCCTTCTTGGAAATGGTGGCCATTGGGGTTCCCTCGGCCATAGCTTCCATTGTCTCCAAGGGGGTTCGGATCTGCAGGTTGTCCTCTTCGACTGCTCGGAAATCAGTGTTGAGGTTCCGGGATGCCAGTGAGGAAAGAGTCAGCTGCGTGCAGGTCTTGGCCGTCTGGATGGTTGGTGCACCACTGAAACGAGGCATTGGAGGCCTGCGCGAGCTGGACGACTCGGCGGCGGTGTTCTCCCCGTTCGCAGTGACCACGTGGATGCGGCGGTCTCGGGCTGTTCAGATCCATTGCTTGATCCACTGTAGTCGAGATCCAACTGCGCAGTGCGATCAACAATGTCCTCGGGTGTCGGCTCCCCGAAGGTGGTGAAAACTTCCCGACCGGTGCATGTGAGATCGGGATCATAGATCCTAGTTAGTTTGAGCTCGTAATCGCCCTGGTGCTCGAATACAAGATTCCCGAAGTGGATCAAACGTGTAGGCACTTGGTGGCATGGAGCGTAGACTTCCAACTTGACGGAACTTGGCATGTAGGGAATCGATAAACTCGACGCGTCGGCGAACCAGACTCCATTGATGATCGGTATGATCTTTCATCACGTAAGGGGCCATACCTGGCGCGTCTCTGTCGAGGTTATACTCGGCAGATATTTGTCTGGCAGGCACCCTACTTCGTGCGAAGATTGATCACAGTAGATGAACAAAGAGACTCTGGATTTTATACTGGTTCGGGCCCTCGAGATCGAGTAAAAACCCTACGTCCAATTGCTTGCTTGTATTATCTCGGCGAGTACAGATTACAATGGTGTAACAAATACTCTCGGGTGGATTGACTCAAACTAGGATACCCTCTACGTGCAGGACGCCCCACTATTTATGTCCGGGGAGACTTGCCTTACAAGACAAAACATGCCTAAACCTAGCTTTTCTTCCTCGGTCTAGCGGCCGCGTCCTATTCGGAGTCTTCTTCGCATGGAGTCAGTAATCCTCATGATCGGGCACCCTGGTATTATGGCCTCAACAATTAGCATGGCGATATCTACAATTGCCACGATATTCATGTCGAGGTAAAAGAGGCAGTTGCCACAAAATGTTTGCGAGGCAATAAATGCAGTTACCACCAAATGTTTGCGAGGCAATACACGCACTTGCCATGAAATGTTTGCGAGGCATTACACGCAGTTGCCACAAAATTTTTGCATGGCAATAAGAAGGAGTTGCCACCAAATGTTAGCGAGGCAATAAGACAAAGTTGCCATGAAATGTTTGCAAGGCAATTAGACGGAGTAGCCATGAAATGTTTGCGAGGCAATAAGATGAAGTTGCCACGAAATGTTTGCGAGGCAACACAACGGAGTTGCCATGAAATGTTTGCGAGGCAACAAGATGAAGTTGCCACGAAATGTTTGCGAGGCAACACGATGGAGTTGTCATGAAATGTTGCAATAAGATGAAGTAGCCATAAAATGTTAGCAAGGCAACAGAAAGGAGTTGCCATGAAATGTTCGCGAGGCAATAAGATGATGTTGCCACGAAATGTTAGTGAGGCAATAAGACAAAGTTGTCACGAAATCTTTGCGAGGCAAGAGAACTAGTTGCCACGAAATATTAGTGAGGCAAAAGAGCTAGTTGCCATGAAATATGTGGTGGCAATAATGAGATAATGATCGTTGCAATTGAGCCTATTGCCACAGTCTCGTTCGTTGCAAGTATTGGGTAATGCAATCCCGAAATGTGTGGCAATAGAGCAGTGTCGGTGGTGGCAAAAGGGTCTATTGCCACGGTGTCGTTTGTTGCAATTGATGTCTAATGCAATGCCTAATTGCGTGGCAATAATTACTACTGCAATGACATGAGTCCTTGCAACTCTTATCGAATGCAACGTTTCACTTACATTGCAATTACATCTATTGCAACAAACGAGAAAAAACGTGTCCCAAAGTTTATACCACGCGACTACTTGCCACGACATCCCACGGAATGGTTTTGTGGCAATTGCCAATTATTGCAACAATTTCGTTGCAATAGGCACGTTTTGCCATGTTTTTTTCCTCTTGCAATAAACCAAAAAACTAGTAGTGCACCCAAGGTGAGATCCCCTCGCCGTAAGCTTTCCGTTTTCCTATTTTCCATTGAATATTGTGCACGTAGGCCGATTTGTAGCTCTTCGAAGATGTTTCGACCATGCACTAGAGCACCTGAAATGGCGCCACTGTGAGTTTCACGTGGTTTTGTTCGAAGGGAAGAAGATGAACCCGTGACCCTTAGATCTCAGTCCTATGGTCCAAATCAGATTCAGTTTATACCCCTTCGTGTGGACTTGCTTCACCACGGATCACAATTCAAACCGCATTGGTCCACAAACCCATAGACCATGTCCATAGAACAATACCTCGCCACATCAGCACCCTTAAACAAGTCAATGTCCTTTTTACATCCCAGTCCTTGCCCTTGGTGGAATTTGCAGTGCAATATTCAAAACATCTAATAATCTCTGTTCTAGACCTAGGTCTTCTATGTTTATATATTAGATCATAATCTTCTAATTATTTTGACCCCACTGTTCTGAACAGTGCGCCCTTACAGTTTAGCCCCTAATTAATTATATTCCCTTTACGATTAGGTACCTATGGCTTAAGAAGCTTATATCTTTTTGACCTCAGATCCGATTTAATTGATACTTGCGCTCACATGTATGTTGCAGCGAGTAGTATGCATTATGGTGTTTTGTTCATTACTTTGAGAATATTCAGTGTACTTTTTCTTATTTATTTGTGTGTTTCTTTTTGGTTGATTGCGTGAGTAGGTGGTGAGCAGTTCGTCAACTTTCAAGTGCAAGAGTTTGAGGTCGTTGACCCAGCTGTTGAAGGCAAGATCCTTGCCCATGTTTACACCATTTGTTACTATAATTAGAGTAGTTTATTTTCTTGCATGCTGTCTAAATTTGAATCCCATGTTAAGGTTTACTAGTTATTTCTTTTACCTTCCTTAAAGCCTATTGAGTTGTGTCTTGGGTAGAAGAATTCTTAGCTTTATAGTCATGGTTGGGCTAGGTGGTTAATAATAATCTTGACTAATGGAAACATCCGCAACTAGGCTGGTGACTTTTGTAGAAACATGGTGGATAGGAAATTTGAGCAGGAGGATTGTATGCTGGTGGGAACATGTTTTGGTGGTTTGGGGGTGTGCTAGTACCTGCTTGGATTGGAAGGACCGTATCACGGACAAGTAACCTGGCTTAACCGCGCAACCACAAGGTGTACATGGTATGATATATCAGCCGTGCTCATGGTCATGAGAGGTTTGGACTTCTTTATGATTAGTAAAGCTTTGGGATGGTTGGGTGGATCATGGTGTGGTTTGGTACCAGATGGAATCTGGTGTTGTGTGTCGGTGATCTGGGTGGAATCCGAAGTTGTGTTGGTCATGGTGTTGGTGGAATCACACATAGTAAATAGGATCCTTTGTCTTGTCTTGGAAGTTGGCTTAAGAACATGTCCTAACCTGTTGTAGCCTTCCTGCTCATAGCCCCATGTCATATATTTTCCCACTTGCGAAGTACATGCCAATGTACCTACCGTTTTCACTTTCAATCCCCGTTATTTCCCCACTCAGAGTCTACGTCAGATGGAGAAGATGTGGATTACCAGAAAGATGACGACTTTGACCTAGATGCTCCGTACTAGGCCGGTGATCCCTTGGATGATTTCCTACGGAACAATGGAAGAGTCGCTCGCGCTGGACGTATCCGTGGGCCCTTTTAAATTTTATACCCACTTGTCCTTTTGTATTAAATTATATCATTATTTATTTGGCACTGTAATGGCACACTGATGAATCACCCTATGTATGAATAATTGATCCTACAATACATATGGGAGACATCCAGTTGGTCCTTGAAATCGGGTGTGATAATCCCCTTTTACCCCCTTCATCCCATGTTGCAAATATGAAGACATTGTGAATAATGTTTGAGACATTGAAAACATGCATGTGGAACATCAACATATATGCTACATACTTCAACGAATGTTGCAGATATGAAGATGGCGCGTGAATGTTGCATGCAACATAGACTTGATGTTGCGGTGGAAGTTTTGTGTGCTCCGTAGGTGGGGGGTGCACGAATGTTGCATGCAACATATACCCCCCAATCTTGTGGCGAGAGTTTTGCTCCATCGGCGTGCGATCACTAGTGCCCACATCAGACGTTTGGGCGCTAGCAGGTCCAAACCTAATGAAAAGTACTTGAATTGCTTGCTACCAATATTTCCTAAAACTTACATGAGTTGAATTAAGTAGAGTGGTGATGTTGGTATCATAGAACGACAAAAAGTCGGAACAGAGATCAACCCAATTAGGCTAGTGGTTCATCAGTTCACTGGTCCAACTAGTGGTTAATTTTGGACCTGGTTTGAACACATATAGAAAACAAAAGGAATGTAAAATAACACATAAATAGGTGATGTAGCATAAAGTGGAAAACAACATGAATCCAAAAAAAAGGAATGAGCAAAGTTTGTAGTTCAAAATTAACTACTAGTTGGACCAGTGAACCGATGAACCACTAGCTTAATTGGGTTGATCTCCATTTCGACTTTTGTCGTTCTATGATACCAACATCACCACTCTACTTAATTCAACTCATGGTTTATGCTCTGAAAATGTTTTCTATCGTAGTGTTTAACATTGTGCATTGTTGTTTAGTAGCACGGGCAAGTGCATTGCTACATGTAAACTGTCTTATAGGTTGTTTCGTGCAATTCCGATCCACATAGAATTTTGATGATGTAGAGAAAAAAGGGAGGGAGACGAGAGACCTAGACGGTTGTTTCACGAGGCAATCACCTCAAAATTAAAATTTAGGAATACAAGACCATTCAATCACCATTGTACAAGTTGCATGCAACTCATAAATATTTAAATTTATATGCACAAAGTAAAGAATTAATTAATTACTATGAGACAACTTAAAACACAACCCATTATAGAGGTTGTCCGCTACAATGTCTTAAAATTACATGGCAATGTATTAGACCACCTATTAAATAGCACTAATATATGTGTCCTAACTATGTGTAACATCATACCTCCTATATTTTTTGAGGTGCTTAAATTTTTTTGATTATGTTAGAAAAACATTGCAGATCAATGTTAATGTTGCAAGCACATCGTTCTTCGATCGATGATTGAAACATTGATCTCTATATTGCAACCGTTACATGAAAATTGTTGAAGTTTAGACACCAGAGAATATAGCAACTACTATATAACGTGTCACTACTTGTGGAATCAGCTCAACTAGTTAGTGTGCACGTGGTCCACCAAATTAGTAGCATGACTGGTTGAGTGACAAGTGACATGTCCAACTTTGTGTAACCCATGGATGGGTCAGCGAAGCTGCGAGAACAAATTTTTCTTCTATTTTCTTTGTGTAGGGGGCTGCCTCTATATTCTATAGGCTTAAATTTTTCAAGGTGTATTTGAACACTGTTAATTTTAATTTTCCACTAATTTTTTCCCTTTTCACCAAGCCAATAACATGCAAAGATGCCATTTTTTCTAACCATCCCCTTGAATAGCTGAAATCGAGTTAATGACAAGCAAAAATGACACTTAAAATTCCCCAATTGACAACCAGTTGACAACAAATTATGTTAGTATTTGCCCTCCTTAATAGTCTGTCTTAAAATTGCTCAGAAACCCTGTTTTTCATGACTGACCCACTGATGTGCTACATGTTCTAGGCTTCTAGCGATGATTGATTGATATAAGCTATTATCATTTATTTGTCCAAGAAAATATAATAAATTAACAAAATTCGTTATAATTTGTTATGAATGTCGTCCTTTCATCGATCTATGGAATATACACATGCAACAACTTAGTGTATGTAAGAATTTACATGAAAGCTGCGCATGTCAACCGACATCGGAATCCCTTCAATTTCCATCGGACATGCATGTTACGCTTGCGCGTCGTCATCAGTTTGCTGCTGCTCATCGGGAGCTGGATCCGGTTCGTCATCGGCCGCGCCTCCGCCAGCGACCGTGAGGTACTCGAGTGCGGTGACGACGTCGCTGATGCCGGGGCGCATGGTGGCATCCTCCTGGAGGCACATGGCCGCGATGGCGAGCGCCTGGTAGAGGCCCTTGGTGGGGTACGCGCCCTCGAGCAGCGGATCGGCCATCTCGGCGAACCGACGCTTGTCCTTGAAGCGCGGCCCCGCCCAGAGGACGAGGTTGTGCTGGTCCGGCGGCCGGGCCGTGTCGATGGCGCGGCGCCCCGTGATGATCTCGAGGAAGACGACCCCGAAGCTGTATACGTCGGACATGGTGGTGAGCTTGCCGGTGAGCGCATACTCGGGCGCGCAGTAGCCGTAGGTGCCCATGACGCGCGTGGAGACGTGGGTCTTGTCGCCGGAGGGGCCGACCTTGGCGAGGCCGAAGTCGGAGAGGCGCGCGCGGAAGCCAGTGTCGAGTAGGATGTTGGAGGCCTTGAAGTCGCGGTAGATCACCGGCGGCCGCGCGGCGTCGTGCAGGTACTCGAGCCCCCGCGCGGCGTCCTGCGCGACGCGCATGCGCGTGGACCACTCCATCGGCGCGCGCCCCGGCGGCAGGTCCAGCAGGTGGTCCTCCAGCGAGCCCAGCGCCATGTACTCGTACACCAGCATGCGGTGGTCGGCGTCGGTGCAGAAGCCCAGCAGCGTCACCAGGTTGGGGTGCTTGAGCAGGCTCAGCATCAGCGCCTCCACCAGGAACTCGCGCGTGCCCTGCATGCCGTTGCGGTCCAGCTGCTTGACGGCCACCTCCGGCCCCGACGACTTGGGGGGCAGCCGGCCCCGGTACACGGGGCCGAAGCCGCCCTCGCCCAGCAGCGACTCCGCCCGGAAGCCGCCGGTGGCTTCCGACAGCTCCGCGTACGTGAAGGCGCGCGCCGTCACCTTGCCCGCCTTCCCCATCTTGAGGATCTCCTCGGCCACGCGCTTATGGCGGTAGCTCACTGCATCGCGTTGCCATTCGAATGGATGACCATCAACCATCGTCACTCACGATGCATTGATTTCCATCTTCGAGACAGAGAAAGGCAATGATCGATCGATCGATTAAGGCGGGTACCTGACTCGGCGACGATCTCGTTGACGAGGGCGACGAGGTTGCTGTATTCGACGCTGTTGCTCCTGCTGCTCCTGTCATCGCTCGGCCGCCGCTCGGGAAGAGGACGATCTTTGTTTCGGCACGACGACGAGGGGGCAGATGACGACGAAGCCGCGGACGAGGAAGCAACAGCCTGATCGTCTTGGCTGTTTCCGCCGTTGTCGTGGGACTGGAAGCAACACAAGATGCCCATTGTCGACGCCTCGGCCGGTCTCCGGCCTGGCCGCCTTGATTGAGTAATCGATCAGCCACTGGGAATCGAAACGAATGCTTGAGCAAATTCGAGTCGAATTTGCCCAAGCATTCAGTCCAATCCAATTCGATCGGATTATATCGACACCAGATACTGGATGCAATGGCAATGCAGCGGTGAGCGGTGGGCTCCACCGGTCAGAGAGGGGAGGCGATTGCAGGCAGCGATATGATGACGCAATCTGAGGGAGGCTTGGCCCAACAAGAAGCAGCAGCAAGAAACGAATCAACAAGGCCGCCAAGAAAGTGAATAATCCTCCAGTTGTCTTGTTGCCAGCACCCAGGCCGCCAAAACTGGACTAATATAAGCAATGGCTGGCCACAAATAGCATTTGGCCGCGTGCAGGTTGTGTGCTTGCAGGCTGCTGCAGCTGCTAATTTTGGAACAAAAACAATTGCTTCTCTTCTCTTTGGGACCATTTCATTTGACATATATACTACTCCATTGGATTGGAATGCACCTTCAGAAACCCACAATATCAGCCCTCTATCGAATTCGGTACATACAAAGCACCAGACCTTTGAAAAGAAACACTATAGTATAAAGGCACTGATACGAGATATGGCAGTTTAGCTCTCATTCTCAGGTTCCTCGCATTGCCCATTGCCACCGCGGGTAAGATTAACCTTCACTAGCTTTTTCTCCTGCTCATCATCTGAAGGTACATTCAGATGAGCCTCCATGGTAACGATCTCCCAGTCGTGATGCCACAGAAAGGAAAGCAGACCATCTTCTGCACAGCACAACAGATTCCATCATCGTCTCGTATTGTATCAGGTATGCAGTTAATCAGTCTTAGCAATGGAGAAAATTGAGCACCAACCTCCATTTTGGGTTGCCTCAATTTGGAGGATGCCTGACCCGTGTGGCCCAGATACAGGGAATGTGCACGAAACAGATCTCCGCCGATGGCCCACATCAAGAGAAGCTTCATACCACGGACCTCTGAGTATAGGCACCCCAATTGCTTCAACAACCTTTGGGCTGCGAGCAGCCTTCTCAATTGCCTTACTGAAAGCATCCAAACTTGTTTATTAGGGTTATCATTAAGGAAAGCAAACAAAAATGCAATGTCACATCCATGAACATTTCTACCATTGCATTGTTTTCGTTTATTAGGGAAAGCAAACAAACACGCAAAGTCACATCCATGAACATTACTACCTTGCATGGGGCTAAACAGAATATGCGGAAATGCTGTTCATAACCAACTCAATGCTATCTGTTCTGTACGATGAACAAAACAAGACATCCATGAAAAAACAAAAATAAACGCGGTAAAATAAGATGACTGGAATTCATTTCAAAATAAAATGAGTAACAGTTATGTTATCTATTCTATACAACCAAAGCAATGGAGACCAATCAAGCCAAGCACATCATATGTGTGACCCAAGTATTCCAGTTGCATTCATGAAACGAAGCACCATTCACTAAACCAACAAATTACTATGCAACCAGATATTGTGGTTGTCCCAGATGAAGTCACATTGAGTCTTTCTATTATGAGCATCTGATTTTAGACCCAACATAGAGTTCAGTCCTTATTGTAATCTCCTAAATGGATTTCTACAATACATACGACACTGATGCATAAATGCACATAAAGGAGAAATGTTCACGTTTGGGGGAAATTGCTTGAACTTTGCTATGCACATCTCATCCCATTGAAGTGGTAAGAAATCACACTGCTCTTGAGAAAAGAACAAAGCTACTGTGGTAGGACTATAAGGGTAGATTGGACCGGACTGATTTTGAATGCAGGAAAAAAAAAGGGAGAAATGAAGCTGACGTTGTGCATCCATGGAAGATGGCGAGGTCGTTGACGGCGCTGAGCACGAGCCCCCCAGCTAGGCTGATAGCCCCGATAGACAATACTCTCCGAGGCAGAGATCTCTTGCGGCTTCCGCTGGAGCCGCTTCCATAGGACCTGAAATCAAGGTTGGCATGCCATGGCATAGAGAAGAGGGGAGAGATCTCGGGTCAGTTCGAGATTGGGATTTGGAACGGAAGACTTGAAGATGAATGCCTACCGGTAGAGAAGACCCGGTGGAGCGCGCCACTGAGAGATTCCGGCGAGCTGTCTCGCCGCCGCCGCCCACGACATTTGACTTTTCCACCGCCGACGGAGGAGAAGAGGTAAGGAGACAGGGGA
Source organism: Alloteropsis semialata (assembly GCA_004135705.1). Lineage (NCBI taxonomy): Eukaryota > Viridiplantae > Streptophyta > Magnoliopsida > Poales > Poaceae > Alloteropsis > Alloteropsis semialata. Next base: position 55,127,477 of record CM014271.1, read on the forward strand.
AAAAAAAAAAAGCAACGTATCCTATGAGAACTCAATTCCTGTGAGAACTATGAGAACTCAAATCTGGGACATGATCTTGATCCAAGGGGAGCGCGTAGGGAGAGGTGGGAGGGGGGATTTGCAAAATCACCACCCCTTAATCATACTTTTGTAAATCCCTCATCCCACCTTCCCCTTGGATCAAGATCATGTGGCCCAGATTTGAGTTCTCATAGTTCTCACAAATCGGTAGTTAATGGGCCTCAGCCCAATAAGGCCTGGCGTAGCCCAAATGTGCAAATGTGAACCGCATCGCATTATCTCGTCTCCTCGCACCTGTTGCTCTTGTTGCTGCTCCAATCTGCCAGTGGAGTCGAATCGATGGCGGCGTGGTCGTCGTCGCCGTCGCTTCGCCACCTGCTCCTCCTCCGCCCGCGCTTACCCCTCAGCCCCACCTGCCTCGCCGGCTCCTTCTCCCGCCGCCACATCCACAGCCACAGCCGCCGCCGCCTCTTCTCCTCCGCATCCTCCTCCACGCTGACCCACGGCGACGAGGCATCGACCCAAGGTGTTGCTGATGGCGCCGTCGACGTCAACCCGCCGCGCGGCACCAGGGACTTCCCGCCGGAGGACATGCGCCTCCGCACTTGGCTGTTCGATCAATTCAGGGAGGTCTCCCGCCTCATGGCCTTCGAGGAGGTGGACTTCCCCGTCCTCGAGTCGGAGGCGCTCTTCATCCGAAAGGCAGGGGAGGAGATCACGCAGCAGGTACCTTCTTCTTTTCTGCTCTCATCATCATTATATTAATATTCAGTAGATGAGCCCAGTTTGTTTTGCTTTGTGAATTGAAGTCATTTTAGGCCTTGTTTAGTTCGGAAAATGAAAACTTGCTGAATTCTAAAAATAGGATGTCGGAAGGGGTATTCATATGCTAATAAGAAAACTAATTACACAACTCGTCTGGAAATTGAATTTCGAATCTATTAAGCCTAATTAATCCGTCATTAGAGATTATTTACTGTAGCACAACGTTGTCTAATCATGGCCTAATTAGGCTCAATAGATTCGTCTTGCGAATTTACCCAGGGGTTATGGAATGGGCTTTATCATTAATCCACGTTTAGTACCCTTAATTAGTTTCCTAACATTGGATGTGTCGGATGAATAGTGAAAACTTGCCGGAAACTTGCCGATCTAAACAAGGCCTTAGTATAATTTTGATCTTTCTGCAATGCAGCTCTACAACTTTGAGGATAAAGGGGGCCGCCGTGTTGTTCTCAGGCCTGAAATCACCCCTTCCCTGGCACGCCTTGTCATAAAGCAAGGGTATGCATACCTTTCCTATTCTATTCTCACCCATTTTCATGCCTAGAAACTTATCTACTCATGGCTCTTCTTTCCGTCAGAATGTGATTTTCGCCTATTCTTCTGTCTAGAAAATCAGTCTCGCTTCCACTGAAATGGTTTACTATAGGACAATGCTGGAGATATGAGCGCATGACCAGAGGAAGAAGGCGGGAGCATTACCAATGGAATATGGATATCTTTGGTGTGCCTAAAGTTCGGGTACTATCCTCCTCTGCTAATTCCTAATGCTTCTATGCGTGTAGGTTTTGAATATTTAATTGATACGGCATTGTCATGTCATTGATCAAATCAGGCCGAGGCTGAGCTTCTTCAGGCTATTGTTCTCTTGTTTCAACGTCTTGGAATTACATCTTCGGATGTGGGGATCAGGGTGTCCAGCAGGAAGGTAACCACTCAAGTATCCATCTGAGTTCACCTTTTCCTCAGTAGTTCCATTTCATGTTTTTGGTGCTTTTGTCTTGGATGTATCTCCTCCAAAAGTAAGTTTGTAAGCTTTCTTAGTATGCTATTCATAGCACTTAACTCTCAAACTCTTGTTGCCAAATTGGTAGGTAACATGACCATGTTGTTTTGTGGTAGTGGTTGCCCCTTTTTATTCCTTGCCTATTTCATAATGAGATGGAATGTAACTCCACCAGGAATGGGACTACCTGAATGATGCAGCTATTGACACTTGATAACATCTTGATATAGTATGTCAGTGCATATGTTTTCTCTGCTTTCAAGCTAACTATTATTTGCTTTTTCCAGGTTCTTCAGGCTGTGTTGAACATGCACTCCATACCAGATCATTTATTCACCGAAGTTTGTGTTATTGTTGATAAGGTATGCCCAGATTCTGCTAGTGACTTACCACCTGTTCGTTGCTGATTGTTTTACCATGCTATCGTCTGGCCTGAATGAAGTTGTGGTAACCTGAAACATCGGACTGCAAATCAAATATTGATTTTTTGTATATATCTTAAGTTTGTTACAATTTTAATAATGGACTAGAGCACCGACATTTGTTTTCTTTCTTTTCCTTTCTTTTTTAATGGAACAAGTCATTTTAAACCCCTTCACCCCTCGACTCCAGAACCATTTGCCTTTTAGGAATTTGGCACTTTGCTAACAAGACCTCCTGTTCATCCATTAGATGGTGACATGGACCATTCTATTCTACCCACGCTTGTCTCATGCGAGTGAACAGCTGGATAAGCTGCTAAATTTAGGCCTCATCACCTCATGTTTACCTTTATCGTGAAATTGCAAGTAACAAGCAATCACTTATAACAGAATTCCTGTCCTTTTTTATACAATAGCCGTGCAACAGATTATCACTGCTGCACTTTTATATATATGAACTATTTGTAGCAATTTGATGAATACCCATATGTTAATTTATTTGTTTATAGCTATATTTTTATTTTTTTATATCGTCTTGCATTCTAAGATTAACATTTTGCAGCTGGGAAAATTGAGTAGGGAAGAAATTGAGAAGGAACTTATGTCAACTGGGTTGTCATCTGAAGCTGTCCAGGGTATCATTGAAGTGCTTTCGCTCAAGTCATTGTCCAAGCTTGAAGGTTTTCTCCTAACCTGTGTCCTTTGGTGGTTGACTTGTTATTATGCATGCTCTATATGATATACCTTTACTTGAATATTACCCTACTGTAATGCGGCTAAATTGTTAATTATATTATCTGAAAGAACATTAATTAAATTTATGCACTGGGGTCTTTGTGCTGAAAAATATATTATATTACGTAAAATTTTTGGCTTTCTTTATCCATATTTAAATGTTTGTTTGTAATGAATAATCTTCACTGATGGGACTTTTGGCAAAGCTTCTTGTTTAATTTTGATATACCCATGCAGAGGTGCTAGGCTCTGGTGTTGAAGCTGTTGCTGACTTGAAGAAACTCTTCTCATTTGTGGAGCAATATGGTTATGCTGATTGGATTTGTTTTGATGCATCAGTGGTCCGTGGCCTTGCATATTACACAGGAATTGTATTTGAGGTTGTTTTCAGCTCATCTCTTTCTCATGTATTAACTTGTGAAACTTCCTGGTTCAACTGCAGGACTGCTGTCATCAAACAACACATGAAAGCTCATTTAAAAAGATATTATTCATTTTCAGATAATAATGCATTCTATTTACAAATTATATCTGTTAGCTTTTTTTCTCAAAATAATTGTCATGATCTGTGTTCTTATTTATCATCATTCTGAGCGGTTAAGCTAGATTACACTATTGTCCATGCAGAATGGCTTGTTAAAGTTTGATCTACAATTTAATATTGAATTTTATTATCGTAGAGTATATCTGGCTTCTTTAAGGTTGTCTTGATCTGGCCTTTTGTTTTGGACTAATCATCCCCATGGCACCAACTCCTGTTTCATTTGAATCTCTTACTTCATTTTTGTAGGCATTTGATAGAGAAGGAAAACTGAGAGCAATTTGCGGTGGTGGAAGGTATGATAGATTGCTTTCAACATTTGGAAGTGAAGATATTCCAGCTTGTGGCTTTGGATTTGGAGATGCTGTTATAGTGGAAGTATGCCATGTTCTATCCTGTCTTTGGCTTCCTTTCCATACAGAATCAAAATAGGTGTTTGGTGTAAGAAATAAGTTTACTTTTAGATTGATGTTTATTGAAGATAGAAACTACTTGTGTTAATATGAACAAAAAGCCAGAATCAATTCAAGACAGTAAGCATCACAAGTGATAGCTGCATGCTAATTCATGCAAAGTGGATGAAGGGAATAAGATGTCTAGTACTTAGCCAGATGATTTTCTCAAAAAGTATTATTTGCAGTTTTACATCATTTTGTGTCATTGCTTCAAGAAAGTGACACGAACATTATTGTAATTTTCATTCTAACAGCTGCTGAAAGAAAAGGGCCTGTTGCCTGATATGTCACGACAGATAGATGACATTGTCTTCCCTTTGGACGAAGAGCTCAAAGGACCAGCATCCAGTATTGCTTCTTCTCTGAGGAAGAAAGGCCGAGCTGTTGACCTTGTAGAAGACAAGCGTCTCAAATGGTACGCATACAATTTTTTCCATTTTCTATATTGTTGTGCCTGAAATATCCCTTTCGCAACTACAGGGTATTTAAGCACGCGGAGAGGATCAATGCTAGCAGGCTGATATTGGTTGGAAATTCTGAGTGGGAGCGAGGTATGGTTCGTGTAAAGATACTATCAACCAGGGAAGAATTTGAGGTTAAGGCAGGCGAACTAGAGTGAGATTTTGCTATAAGAGCTATAAGAAGGCCTCACTTCCAAACAAGTTTTTTTTTTTGGCCATTTTCTTAGAAGTCATGTAGATACATACATATATGCATGGAATAGGTATAACTCATGATTTGAACCTTTGCAGTCAGAGTTGTACGTTCATTTGTCTGGCTTCAGTGTAAAGAGTCGTCATGGGCATTGATTGTTTAAATGCTAGATCATGCTAGCTCGGGCTGGTGAGTTAGGAGGGATCAAATCAAACAGGAGCTAGCTAGCTTGGAGTTTAACCTGCTGTCAGCTCTATCCTCATTTCTTTGGTTTCAGTGCAAACTGCAAAGAGTCATCATCGGCAGTTCGGATAATGCTGATGAGTTAGGAGGGATCAAATCAAACAGGAGCTAGCTAGCTCCTTGAGTTAACCTGCTGTAACTGAGAGGTTTTATACTTATCTTACACTCTGTCTCAAATTACAATTTGTTTTGGTTTTTCTAGAATTATTACTTTTGCGATACGTCTAGACATAGCAAATGTCTAGATGCATAGCAAAAGTAATAAACTTAGAAAAGCCAAAACGAATAGACATAGCAAATGTCGAGATGCATAGTAAAAATAATGAATTTAAAAAAGCCAAAACAAATAGTAATTTGGAACGGAGGTAATATGTTTCATGACTTTTGCTGTTGTAATAACAAACCTACCAGTTTTCCAAAAAGAAAAAACAAGTCCACCATATTCATTCAGACAATGCGCGAGGCCCTTGCCAGCCAATATTACAGCCTGTTCGGTTGGCTTATCAGCCACCAGCCAGTAGTACTTTTCTCTCATAACAAATTAGCACCAGCCAGCCAGCAGTACTTTTCTCTCACAACAAATCAGCACCAGCCGCCAGCCAACCGAACAGGCTGATTTTCATTTGCTTGGAAGTGGCTAGCACAACACACAGTAGTACACTGATACAAGTACAGCTTGGCTAGGAATCCCTTTTCTCTCTTTTTTTGCCGTTTGATCCTTTCTTTTTTTTAAAAAAATGTAGTGATAGTAAACTTGATTTATTCATGATTATAACCCACGACACGAGGCTCCAAACAAACAATCAATCAATTTTAGGGAGTATATGGACCCCCAAGCCACTCAGTCGTCGCCGGCCGTCGGTGGGTCGGTCAGGATGGTGCCGCCGGCACCGAGGCGCCGACGTAGCCGAAGCCGACGATGAAGGCGGCCGCCGACTGCAGGAGCAGGTACATGTAGAAGTGGTCTTGGCCAAAGAAGAGGATGTCGTAGACGGCGCAGTAGAGCAGGCACGCCCCCATCACGAGCTCCAGCACATGCACCTCCCGCTTCGTGCTGCAGCATGATCTGCCTCGGAGCACTAGATGCTTCTTCTTCTTGCTCACCATCGCCATCCCCGCAGCCGCTGCAGCCTGCTTGCCGCTGCCGAGCTTGTCGGTGACGACCCACTCGTTGGCGCGGCTGGCCTCGAGGAGGCCGATGACTGCGGCCTTGGAGCGGTGCATGGACATGACGTTCTCGAAGAGGATCCAGAAGATGAGGAGGTGCCATGACCTGGGCGTGCAGACGGCGTTGAGCAGCGTGATGACGGCCGGCACGTACATGGCCACGTACTTGGGCAGGTGCACGTCGTCGCCCTGCACCAGCACGCAGGCCGGGATCACGACGCAGTAGAAGAGGAAGGTGACGAGGTGCGCCACGAGCTTGCGCACGAAGAAGAAGGCGTAGAGGAGGTGCAGCTTCTTCCACGGAGAGACCCGGTCGCTGCGCAGGATCTCCGGCAGCACCTTGCGGAAGAGGTTGGCGGGCCCGCACGACCACCGGTGCTGCTGGTACCGGTAGGCCCGGAAGGTGCTGGGCAGCTCGTTGCGCACGGCGAGGTCGCCCGCGTAGACGAAGCGCCAGCCGCGGAGGCTGGCGCGCACGGCCAGGTCCATGTCCTCCACGGTGGTGCGCTCCTTCCACCCGCCGGCGTCGGCCAGCGCGGCGACGCGCCACACGCCGGCCGTGCCGTTGAAGCCGAAGAAGGCGTGGCAGGCGGAGCCCACCTCCTGCTCCACGGCGAAGTGGTAGTTGAGGGACATCTCCTGGATGCGCGTGAGGATGCAGTCGTCGGCGTTGACGAAGCGCCAGCGGGCCTGCACCAGCGCCACCCCGGGGTCCCGCTGCAGCGGCGGCACGGCGCGGCGGAGGAAGTCGGCGTCCGGCTGGAAGTCGGCGTCGAAGATGGCCACGAACTCGCAGCCCCGGGCGTAGGGCTTGCGGAGGCCCTCGCGCATGGCGCCGGCCTTGTACCCGTTGCGGTTGCTGCGGTTCTCGTAGCGGATGCGCACGCCCTTGCCCGCCCACCGCGCGCACTCCACCTCCACCAGCTCCCGGATGCCCGGGTCCGTCGAGTCATCCAGCACCTGGATCACCAGCCGCTCCGGTGGCCATGACAGCCCGCACGCCGCTCCGATAGACAGACGGTACACCTGGTGGCGGCCGCATACGTGTTTCGATTAATTTGACAATGATCAAGTAAGTATATACTCCATATATTGCGAATATAATCCTTGGTCGAAATGATCATATACTCTATGTATATATAAAGGTAGCAAGAAAATATAATTAATGTACAGAAATAAAGCTGAAATGCTTGTCGTTTCCGACAAGATATACTCCTCCATCTCTACGTGATCTCAGTGATTGTCATTTCTGACAAGATATAATACTCCCTATTTTATCTTTGTGATATACTACCTCTCTGCGATCTCGGTGATTGTCGTTTTTGACAAAGATAAATCTCTGGGATCTTGGTGGTGTTGTCGTTTCTGACAAAGATATATCTCTGAGATCTTGGTAGTTGTCGTTTCCGACAAGTATATATATATATATATATATATATACATATATATATATATATATATATATATATATATATATATATATATATATATATATATATATATATATATATATATATATATATATATATATATATATATATTATACCATTTTTTTTATCAGTGATCGTCGTTTCTCAAAAGACATACTATCCCTCCTTTATCATTGATTTAATCGCTATTATTTGGCTAGCTGAAAAGATAGGTAATTGCACTCGACATATATAAGATCGTCATCTCAGAATAGCTAGCTAGCCATGAACGTGAGAGTTGCCCTCATTGTTGCATTGCGTGCAAGCGTATCTCTAACATTCATTCTCTACATATACATTGTATATGGTATGCAAACAATGGCTCCAAGAAAAATACACAAAACAAATCGAAGGACAAAATAACCATTAGCTAGTGAAGACGTGTGGGTTGTGACGTGGCCTAAAGGTAAACTTAGAAGGGGGGAAAAAGAAGAAGAAACGCTTGCAACTAATAGAAGAAAAACAAAGCAGCTTTGGTTCCTAGCTAGCTTTTACATGAAGAAGAAACAAATTAAAGTGCATCTATGCGGCAACAACGAAAGAAACGCACACAGATCACGCACGCTTGGGGTGATCGATCATGCCATGCTTGGACAGATCGGCCGCTACCATTTCGGTTGTTTCGCATGAGGCATGCAGACCTCATGCGCGGTTGCTTTTGCTTGTGCTAGTGCAAAACAAAGTTACAGTTAACAGTGTCATGTGTTCATACCATACCAGTGAGCCAGGCATTAACTCAGTGGCGATTAGCAGCTGGAATCAAAGAAGATGCAATGCAAGACGCGAATCCGGAGCAATTAATAATCAGAGCAATCTCGCTCTCACCTGTCTCTCGTTGAACATGGGGATCTGGACCAGGACCATGGGGCAGCGGTGGTCGACGTCGGCGGCCTCCATGTCGTCGTACTCCTCGTCCTGCATGCGCTGGCGGGCATCGTCGGCGGCGAGGCGGCTGCGGGGGCGCCTGCGCCGCCGCCGGTGCAGCCAGAGCCCGGCGACCACGGCCGCCATGTAGAGGCGCTCGAGGAAGAGCATGAGAGACAGGGCGGCGCAGACGTACACGGCCAGCTGCAGCGCCGGCACCACCACGGAGCACCGCACCGCCCGCCAGGCCGCGCGCAAGAAGGACGCCGTCGTCGCCAGAGACCTGGCGGCTGCCGCAGCTGCGCCCAACCCGAGGCTCCTCATGGCTGTGGCACGCACAGGCATGGAATCGGAATGTCTTGCTCTCAATCCCTCCTCATGGTGGCTGGTCGTCAATCAGGGGGTTTAATTTAATTACAGGGTGCACGTATGTATATTGGGGTACAGCTAACGCAGGCACGCACGCGCTATGGTATAAATGCTTGATGATTGTTAAAGATGAAGATATATTCTCCATCATATGTATTGTCTTGTTTTATTTGTGTAATATATTAGATATACCTGTTGCTAGCCACCGTGACGTTTTCTTGCATGCCTCGGTTGCTGTTGGCTGGCATATAATAATATACATATACCACGTAAAGGGAGGGCGGCGGCAGTGGAGGCACGAAAATACACAATCTACCGCCAAGGCACACTCTGGAAACCTCTAGTCGAGTGTTGTTTTGGTGTATGTGGTTCATGTAGATTTTGGTTGTTGTCTACCCTCACACTTAGGTATTTTTCTCCTTTCCATCTGAATTTTGGAGCATTGGATCTAAAATGGATGGCTAGGATCAAATCCCCTTATCCTCTTAGCTCATCTACTACTTTAGCCTTATCCATTCACGGGTGGAATCACACATTCACACTCGAGCATGATGCCTAGATGCAGCCCTTCTTCCTCTCCTCCGACTTCTGCCACTGCCCTCTGCCTCATCGGCGCTAGGCGTTGCCAGTGCAGGCCGTCCTCTTGTCCCTTTGCCGCACCCCTCCTCCCTCGCTCTTTCCCAATGCCGAAAACGAGTCACCCCTGCCGCCGCTGCCGCCGTCCTACTCGTTTCTAACTACTCCTGCCGCCATGTCCAATACCCATGGCATCCATTCCAACGCTAGCTAGCTCTCCAATAGTGGTTGCCCCCGCCCCTCCACAACGCAACCGGTTGTCCACTGTCACCCCTGGCGGACACCCTCCTACACTATTTCTCGCTAAAATCCCGCTATTAGCCTGCTAAATATGCTACATCACACATCATTTATCTCCACTGGACTTGCAACTTGCAATCTGTTGTGACGGCGGTGATAGAGGTGGCTATGAATGTGACCGTTTGGCCAATGGGCTACTGTTGCTGCGACTCCTTGCATCCGGCTTCTTTGTGGTGACCATGATCTACTTCTGCTGAGGAAGACGGCTAGCAAGTTAGTGATGTTGGGGATAGACCCCGGGTTTGATCAGCAGCCGGGCTAACCCAAGCAGCAGCAGGGGCAGCCCAGTCGGAGTACGTGAAGACAAGGCTGGCCATCTAGTAGGAGCGGAGCAGCTCGTGGCAATGACGCGTGGGACACGAAACAAGACAGTGTGGCCTGCAAGCAAACATCCTATGTGTGATAATTGACAGGGACTCTGGAGCAGGCCTAGAATTAGACACGTTCAGGCCTGCAAGCAAACATCGTCGACAAGAAATTGATAAGGACTCCGGATCATACCAAGACCAAGGAGATCTTCCCTGCCACAGGCTCGAGACACGAAAGTCGAGAAGGTACTTCATTCACCCAAAAACAACTGTGTCTCGTCCATGAGCAACATGGCATAATTGTAGCTCAAATTGTCAACAGCCCAAAAAAAGTAAAATGAAATACAATTAGAACTAAATGTCACTTGGAGGCTAAGTAAGGGCAGATAAACTAACAATAGACCCAGGGGCGGAGCTACATGTTCTTGCTGTTGTCAGCTGACAGCAATAGAATTATGCTAAAACAATAGAAAAGCATTGTTCCCACTGTTTAGCTGTGGAGCTGACACCGGTGTCCTGTGGAGCTTATAC
>CM014271.1:55138031-55170712 GCA_004135705.1 Alloteropsis semialata
GAGCTTAAGATACGCCCCTGCTTTTTAGTAATGTACCTGAAGGTCCATGCTAGCTACCTTGTGACAATGTGCAGGTGTGCTGTGCTACTCTCGAATTATTTGCCAGTACGTAGGTCTGTCATTTATGTCATATAATTTGATTATTTCAAAGTTTTGTTTGCGTGCTTTATTTACACTATGGAAGAAAGCAACTACCATCAAGGGTATAATGAATATCCTAGCAATCTTCTTTTAAAAACACGTTTGGCACGTATTTCATTAAAAAAAAGAAAGTTTGACAAGTACAACAACCTCAAGGACAACGAACAGAGTGACACACACAAATCAAGAGAAAAAAGCACACAAGCAAATAGCAGACACTGAACAGCAAAGAATGACTAAACTGTAAGTCCCGATAGGCGGCCAACGATCAAATTCCCGTGACCTCACCTTATTATGCATCCCTCCGTCTGTAAATTGACTTTTGAATATCAGTGATACCCCTGTGAAGAGTAAAATTAATGGCTGATTAGTAAATCAAATGCCCGTATAGAAGTTCAATGCTGACATAGGAGAAGTAATAAGATCTTTAATTTCATTTCATACAAATCTTTCATTTCATTTCGGGTCAGGTCATGCTGGTTTATCTGATAATACTCATGGTTTAACAAACATTTCACAGGGAAGTAGTAGCACACGGCACAAGCTCTGTTACAAGATACCATCTCCAGAGTGTAACACCCTAGAAATAGGCTTTAATAGTAATTAGGATTAATTTGTTTATTTATTGAAGTGTTCATGGTCATATAGGAGTTTATGTAATTTTGTGCTAATTTAAAATCAAATATAAGACTAGAAACATGATTGTGCATCTCATGCTGGAGCATATTTTTGTTTGTTGGCAATTCATTTGGTGGGTTTTGAATTTGTATTTGAAATCCTCATTGAATTTGCTTTTGATTGAATGCCTTTTTTTCTTTTTGCGTTTAAGTCTGTATTGCCTCCCTGAACTTTTGGCCCGGTTCACTTTTGGCCCCTCAACTCTCCAACTGGCCCGCTTTACCTCCCTCTCCCTTTCTCCCTCTCCCCGCAGGCCTGCGTCTGCTTTCGGCCCACGTCGGCCCGCTCTGCCGCACCCGCAGGGGAAAGCGCCCAGCGCTTTTCCACCTCCCTCCGAGCAGCTGACAGGTGGGGCCCACCTGTCGAGCCCGTCGTCCCCGCCGTGTCGGACTCGACTCGACCAGCCGCCATCGCCACGCATCCACCGCGCATGATACGCGCGGGCCCTTTCCCCCGCGTCTGCCCCAGACTCGGAGGCCCTATCAGCTCGCCCATGCGCCCTATAAAGCCCCCAAACCCCCTCACGCTCTCGTTTTCCGCGCTCACATCGCCGCCGTCGTTGCCCTGCGCCGCCGCTCTGCAGCTCCAAGCTTGCCTCTGACCCTCTCCCTCCCTTCGTAGGAGCAACCGCCATCGATTCCCACGACCAGGAGCCCGAGCGAGCCCAGAGGGCCCTTCCTCTCCGTCGACCGAACACCGTCAATGCCCCTCACCGTCGATGACCCCTCTCCGCTGCCCGATTGCCGCTCGTGACCACTCAGGTGAACTCGGCGGTCGCTTCTCGTTCTCCCTGACCAAACCGCATCGAGAATGGTGCCCCACAGCGCCGGATTTGCTACGCCGGCGATGCGCCGCTGACCGCCGCCGATCACCGCCGTGTCCCAACTCACCGCCGGTCGTTCCCTGCTGGCCCGCTTTACCTCCCTCTCCCCGCAGGCCCGCGTCCGCTTTTGGCCCACGTCGGCCCGCTCTGCCGTGCTCACAGGGGAAAGCGCCCAGCGCTTTTCCGCCTCCATCCAAGCGGCTGACAGGTGGGGCCCACCTGTTAGGCCCGTCGTCCCCGTCGAGCCGGCCATAGCTGCCGCGCAACCACCGCGCGCGATACGCGTGGGCCATTTCCCCTACGTCCGCCTCGGACTCCGCGGCCCTATCCGCTCGCCCGTGCGCCCTATAAAACCCAACCAAACCCCCTCATGCTCTCGATTTCCGTGCTCGCATCGCCGCCGTCGTCACTAGGTGAGCTCGACGCAATTGCCCTGTGTTGACGGTCCATAGACGCGCCAATTGTGAACCGCAAGCGCACGGATCATCGTAGCTTTTCCCTTAGAGTATTCTATCCAAGGTTATCAATCCGTGGATCGGCAATGAACTTACTAGGGTTTCCCATCTAATCTAACGGATCTATTCCTAGCATGAAGCATTGATTGAATATAAAGGGTAAACCTATAAGATATGAGTGTAGTATATAGGTTGATCACACCCATGAACATAGGCAAAGATTAAGCACAACCAAAGGTAGCCTATCGCCTTCTAGTTGTAGTTCTAGCCAATAAGAGAAAGCGCATCATGCATCTCATCCAAAGCCGTCTTTAAAGTACTATCCTCCGGTCAAACCCTCGGAAGCCCCACCGTACACGGGATCGCACCCTGTCACGATGCTCCCTATCAGCATGGGTAACTTAAGGGCACGTTCACGAAGAACGTGTTGAACCACTTGGTAGATCCGGTATGAACTTCTAGCCACCATGGCTACAATATTACCCCAAGCAATCTATATGCATAATAGATTGAAAGCAAAGCAAACCCAAGAAAAGCACAAGATCGTAAAAGGAGGAATCGAGTCGCTAAAAAATCGGATGACATGAAGAACATTACTCACATAATAGATGTATTAGATCATCACCTCTAAGTACATACCATAGATGATCCACTACTAGCACTTGAACTCCGCTATGGCACAACCACTCAGGGAGGCCATGGCGGCTAGGGTTGGCCTAAGACATCCCTAGACAACTTTGAGGACTTACGACGACCGTTATCTTCCTTTGGTGTATGTCCTAGGTTTCACTGAGTTCTGGTGGATGGATGCTCGTGCCTTCGGGTATGGGGGCTATAAATAGTCCGAGGAAGCTTCACGTCGAAGGGGAGGCCGAGGCGGCACAGGAAAACCCTAGACCGGCCGGCCAGCCCACCACCCTAGGGGCCTCAAATGGCCGAGCGCTCCATATGAAAGTTGTAAATCTTTTCGAACCGTGCAATTTCCTTATGTAACTTGCCCCCATCGAAATTAAGATGAAGAAGATATGGCCCGAATAAGCTCAGCATCTCTTGTGGGCCTATAGTCCAAAGTTGGTGATTGTGGCTTCCATCATCCAAAGTCTGGGCCCAATTTTGAGTTTGTACAAAAACCCTCCATTTATGTTGTATTTCCTGTAAAAACATAATATGCTCCAAAATACAATACACATGCAGAAATGGGGTTATTTCAAGTGCCAATTGGCGGGTTAATATATGAATTGATCCAAAATCACCACCTAAATAGCACTAAAAGTGTACGTATAACGAGCATCAATAATCCCCCCATGCTTAAACCTTGCTCGTCCTCGAGTAAGTCCAGGATCTTTGCTTATCTAGAAAATCAACATTGTCTTTCAATGTCTTCCCTGCACTTATACACAACAAGACACATTGCTCTCAAGTGTTTAGCATTTAAAGTTCAAGTTGTGACCGGCTACTTTTTATTATGGAAGATAGACTAGTAATAAAGAACAAGCCATAATAATAATAAATACAATGCTCTTGAACTTAAGAGAACTTTAGACCTTTACCTTGTTCCATCATGAAGAGTTTTCAAAAAGTTGCATATCCAACATAAGTGAGATTCTCTTGCAAAAGCTCATGGAAACACTCATCTCATCAAGTCGCTCAAGCCTATAATAGATTATTTTCAACCTATTCTACTCATATATGAAAGTGAAAGGCTTATGTGGAGCTTGGTAGGTAAAAACAATCCTAGCAAAACATTATATCTCAAATATTGTCAAACTAAGAGAGAAATCTATTGGAATTACCGAGACTAGTCAAAAAGGCCATGGAAGATAAATGTTGGAGAGAGAGAGAGAGAGAGGGATCGAACACACACATTTAGATAGTGGACATGTGCAAATGGCAAGTGGATGATCCCGAGGCACAAAGGAAGTCCTCGTTATCGGATTGCACATGGTTGGAAAATTGAGTATGGAATTGTCTTCAAAGCACTTGGAATTTGATGAAGCTAAAAGAACTAAGGAGCATTATTTCTCTTTTTCTTTCTTTCTTTCTTTCATTTTTTTCTTTCATCTTTGTTTCTTTTCTTTCTCTTTTTTTCTTTTTTCACATTTTTCTTTCTTTTTGCTCCTTAGAACCTTTGGCAACATAGTACTTACTCAGCATCCTCCCACCTCCATGCTTAAACGATTGCTCGTCCTCGAGCATAGAAGTGAGGGTTGATAATTGCTGAAGTAAGTACATAAAGTCCATCTTGATCTTCTAGAAAAGCACTTGAATCTTCAGAGAGTTTCTTCGATGCCTCCAAAATTGATGTTCTCTAAATTAAGCTCTTGATTCTTATGGATTTTCGTCAAGAAAATGATCCATACTCAATTGTGGGTTGTGGTCAAGGAGGTAATCACAAAAAGATATTTAGATTTAGAATGGATATCCAGCGAAGTTTGTGAAGTTTTCGGTGTAGAAACTCACAATGCATGGATAGAAAGGCTAGCAAAAAGAGTGTACGCAAAAATGGAATGGCCTACTTCTTAGTCTCGAACCATAGAAATCAATCTTAATCTAACTCATCAAAATATAAGCTTGCAATTCTAAAGGTTTCATCATGAAAGAACATGTATATGTAAAGGCTTTGATAGGTAGAACTTTGCAAGAAATTCACGAATGTAGATAGCATAAGAATCAAGTTTTAAATAAAACAATACAAGGCATAAGGCCATCGGTAAACTTAAATCAAAGAGCAACATGGAGTATGAGGGTCTAGAATTTAGTTATTTAACATCCACTAATAAAAGAGCCGGTATTTAATCAATTAAAGATCATTTTATAGAGAGCAAATGGTCAAGTCATATACAACATCATGTAGGTAGAACAAAGCGGCAACTTTCATCACTTTTCCATAAGCAAAGGCATTCAAAATATTGCATCGTGGTGAGCACAAAGTGATGGTGATCATTTATTGAAAACAAAAACAAAACTAGGTTGTCCTCCTAGCAGCCATGTTATTAACAAGAGAGATATACAAAGGTTTCTAACCTATGGTCGATGGCATACATATATACTAGATGAACAAAGAGAAGGTTGAGGAAGAGTTGCCGTCCTTTTCGATGCCTGCAATGAAGTGTAGCGCGGCTTCCCCCATGCTTAAGCATTGTGCTTAGCGTGGAAGAAGAATCATGAGCATCTTGTGGCAACCGTCATCATTGTACTCCATATGGCCTTTTTCTTTTCATCCAACAAGTCCTCTCCCATGCTTAGCATGTTGCTAAGCATGGAAAAAGATGGTGAACCATCATATGATTCTTGAAGTCTTTCCGCCACGTGTTTAGAGATTATCTTTATGCTCTTTCACCTTTATTGCCTTAACTTTCTTCAACCTCTTCTTGTCATCAAGCCATGGTCCCAATCATTCTTCGTATCGTTATCACCTCCTTGCTTGTTGTCTTCATTGCTGCTTCATCTTCCATGAATTTTTCCTTTATTTTCAGAACAGAACATATACTAAACCATTGCTCCATTGCAAAGTGCACAAATTTCTCTTTCCAACGATCCATCATTTGCCCAAAATGGTTTCTGAACAAAAGAGTTATGCCTATTTTATTACAGCGCTGCAATCTGTTCCGAGCTGATTTCAGAACGCGCAGCGCCCAATGTTTTTGTCGTATCTCCTTGTATGGTCATCAAATTCATTAATCTTAGATGCGTTGGAACGAGAATTTGATGGAGCCTCTGAATATTAACCTTTTGTTCCTTGTACATCTCTGAACATGTGCAGATTTTTGATGAAAACAGCAGCGTCCCTTTCAATCTTTGGAGATGTTGATGATCTTGGTTGCAACTTTGATTATGAATTCATGGGATTCCTTCATCATGCCTGCAAAACAATTGAAATGCACAAACTACCCCCGAGGTGACGGTCGGGAGTATAAGCTAATGCCAACAACCAATGACATCCCAAAGACCTTAACTTGTGGCATAATTAACCTAGTAAAAGAGAAAAATAAAAACCTAATGGGTGTGCGTGTGTGCAAAGTGAGTATGCAAATAAGAGGAAAGCATATAAACAAAGACAATGTTTACACCTAGTTCTAAACACCATGTTTACAACTAGATTGCCGAATTTCTCCATAGTCATAAAGATTCGTTAACCAAGGTCAAAACGCCATGTCTATCCCAAGGTCAATAATTCCTTATAGCGCAAAAAAAATAAAAAGCGCAATTGCAAAGCTTATAAACCGACCAATGCAATGTAAATGCTAACAAGGCTTACAAAACTAAATGATGATGGTCCGCGATCATGTCTAAACACCATGTTTACACAAGACCGTAAAGGAAAAATGCTGCGCAAGCATTAACATGAATATGAAAGCATTCATCATTAAGTTTCGTGAAAGAGCCAAGCTAACAAATGCATGATGGAACAATGGAATGGATGCAAAATGCAAATGCAAAGAGTTAGCAAAAACAAGGGTTAGCAAGGTTTGAAAGGTCTTTCAATGTTGTTCCGCAATTGGTTGATTCAAAAAGTTATTGCTTAGAACAACAAAGCTTGGCCAGCCACTTCATAAGAAGTAAAGCATTGTTGACAAGAAAATCATTCATCGAAAAGAACCGAACAACCTAGCTAATGAGGTTTAGGGAAAGGTTTATGGGTATTCTAATTTTTTTTGCTTAAAACAAGAATTTTGAAGAGAGAAGTCAAGCTTAGAAAATCTACCTAAGGTGGTTGAGGTTTTTTCATTGGGTGGAAAACAAAACCTATGGTTTTAGGGTGGCTATAGGTATGAGAGATTTTTCTAAGAGTTTAGGATCTCGTAGGGAGGCTAGTCAAAGTTTTCAGTTAGGACAAGGAATAGAGATAGACTTGGCTAATCCGAATGGTGATGGCAAACAAATCAACACAAGTCAATCCTACCCTTGTTGGCTCCGGTTTTTGGTGGGGGTGATAGGAAGGCTTAGGTGGGTTTAACAAAAGGTTAGATCAAAACAAAACATGCAATGCAATGCAAGGGTGAGAACATCATGGTATGAAGTGCAAAATGAGGTGGATGAACACAATGACATGACATGATGTGGTGGTCTAAAAACAAAACAAAAGTTAGCCTAAGTCTACTAGCCACAAGTTTAGGATCAAAGGGTGATGCCATACTTCATAAATCTGTCTAAAAAGACTCAAAGAAAAAGACTCTAAACACTAATAGGCACACAAAAGGGTTTACAAGTTTTCCAAGATCAAATAACAAAGTGTTTTCTCAATAATATTTAGATCAAACAACATAAAACTGTGGCATTTATTAGAGCAATGGTACAATGTTACTTGATGTTTCGATTAAAGAGCACAATATAGACCGTCATCTTATATAGATAATAAATAAAAAGATCGGGTTGCCTCCCGCAAAATGCTTCATTTAAAGTCATAGAGCTAGACTTTCTCATGTACCTTCTCATTTTTGTGATGCCATGGTCCTTCGTGCGAGAATCCGAAGTGTCCATGCAGCTTGATGTTGCCTTTTGTAATCCATCGTGGTTTGCTTTAAACATCATCATGTATTGAATGTGGCTGGCTTGTGTCTTCATATGCAATGTTCTTGGGATCTTTATTTTTTTAATCTTCTGAATTTGATCATGTATGCTTGATGAAATCATTGCCCAAGCTCCTCTTCATTGTTGTCATCATTATCTCCTCTACCTTGTTCTCATCACGTTGCTCCTGCCTCTTCTTCGTGGATTTTCCCCTGCATCCAGAATAGAATATATACCAAAATATAGATTTATTGAAAAGTTTGTGAAATTACCTTTCCAACGAGTGGTCATTCATCTTAAACGGAGTTCAAATAAGAAAGTTATGCCAATTTTACTTCAGCACTGCGTGCTGTCCAGAAAATTTCAGAATGCACGACCTTCGACGTTTTGATCATAACCGCTTGTAGGAATCTCCGATTGACTTGATTCTTGATTCATTGGAACCGAAACTTCATGGGGCTTTTATGTATCCAAAAATATTCTATTGTTTTCTTTATAGGTTGCATAGAATTTTGATGTGAACAGTACCTTCTTGTGAATTGATCCTGAGATGTTGATAATCTTGATCTTGTGATCTTTGGAGCGTCGTGATGTGCAGCCCTAGGCTTCAAGGTATCACCATTAATTCACCAGCAAATAGCATGGTTTCAATGATGGGTCTTCTCCATAGTTCTTGCTTTACCCAAGGTGTCGGGATCATAGGGGGCTCTTGTGCTTTATGTCGATGATCTGAGCGGTTTCCTTCGTTGGTAGCATCACTCAAATAGAAACTTCTTGAGCATCCTACTAGAGAAGATTGATGATGTCGTGGTGCTTCTAATCTTGTTGCCTCCAGTCTGATCAACTTTAAATCACCATCTTTTGTGCTCAAGGACCTCCAATCATCCTTTGACATAATCATCACCTTCTCTGCTGTTTGCTGCTGCCTCTTCTTCATTGAATTCCTCTTCACCAGTGCATAATATGTACCAAAATTATACTCCATTGCAATGTGCATCAAATCCATTTTCCAACGAGTGCTCATTCACTTCAAATGGACTCCGGATGAAAGAGTTACGCTTGTTTTACTCCGGCACTACATCCTATCCTGAGCGATTTCAGAACACGTAGTGTTGAAAGATTCTACCATAACTCCTTGCACCGATCTCCAAAAATTACGATTCTTGATGCATTGGAAAGAAGACTTGATGGAGCTTCATATTTTCTAATTTTTCTCAATATTACCTCTCTGATCATGGGCGAAAAACTGGTCTCAACAGCAACCTTCTAGAGATGTTGATGATCAGATCTCACGACTTTTTCGGGGCATGATTCATCACCTAAAGGTTGGACAAACAAATCTCCAAGAGACATTTGTCTTAAAAATTAATTGACACGGTGGCATACCTTGTTCATCTTCACTTGTTTTTTGTGTGGACTCGATAGCGGATGATGGGCCACTAATAAAAGTTAGCACCTACCACTAAAGAGCGGATCTTCACGTAGCCAACAACTTTGTTTGAGCGAGATTTGGACTTGTCGAAGTCCGGATGTTGAGAACTTCTCGATCGCTTTGTGTCTAGGGTTTTACCCGCTTTCATGGACACAAACAAGAAACACAGGATATATGCAATAATAAAAATTAGGGTTAGTCCAAAAAATTAGATAGATCTCCCTAGGGTTTGAGTTGCCGATCCCCGACAACGGCGCCAGAAAAGCTTGTTGACGGTCCATATACGCGCCAATTGTGAACCGCAAGCGCATGGATCATCGAAGCTTTTCCCTTACAGTATTTCATCCAAGGTTATCAATCCGTGGATCGGTAATGAACTTACTAGGGTTTCCCATCTAATCTAACGGATCTATTTCTAGCATGAAGCATTGATTGCATATAAAAGGTAAACCTATAAGATATGAGTGTAGTATATAGGTTGATCACACCCATGAACATATGCAAAGATTACGCACAACCAAAGGTAAACGAGCCTATCGCCTTCTAGTTGTAGTTCTAGCCAATAAGAGAAAGCGCATCATGCATCTCATCCAAAGCCGTCTTTAAACTACTATCCTCCGGTCAAACCCCCGAAAGCCCCACCGTACACGGGATCACACCCTGTCACGATGCTCCCTATCAGCATGGGTAACTTAAGGGCACGTTCGCGAAGAACGTGTTGAACCACTTGGTAGATCCGGTATGAACTTCTAGCCACCATGGCTACAAAATCACCCCAAGCAATCTATATGCATAATAGATTGAAAGCAAAGCAAACCCAAGAAAAGCACAAGATCGTAAAAGGAGGAATCAAGTCGCTAAAAGATCGGATGACATGAAGAACATTGCTCACATAATAGATGTATTAGATCATCACCTCCAAGTACATACCATAGATGATCCACTACTAGCTCTTGAACTTCGCCATGGCACAACCACGCAGGGAGGCCATGGCGGCTAGGGTTGGCCTAAGCCATCCCTAGACAACTTCGAGGACTTGCGGCGGCCGTCGTCTTCCTTTGGTGTATGCCCTAGGTTTCGCCGAGTTCTAGTGGATGGATGCTCGTGCCTTCGGGTATGAGGGCTATAAATAGTCCGAGGAAGCTTCACGTCGAAGGGGAGCCCGAGACGGCGTAGGAAAACCCTAGGCCGGCCGGCCTAGGAGCCTTGGGCCGGCTGGCCCACCCCCTAGGGGCCTCAAATGGCCGAGTGCTCCATATGAAAGTTGTAGATCTTTTCGAACCGTGCAATTTTCTTATATAACTTGCCCCCATCGGAATTAAGATGAAGAAGATATGGCCCGAATAAGCTCAGCATCTCTTGCGGGCCTATAGTCCAAAGTTGGTGATTGTGGCGTCCATCATCCAAAGTCTAGGCCCAACTCCGAGTTTGTACAAAAACCCTCCATTTGTGTTGTATTTCCTGTGAAAATATAATATGCTCCAAAATACAACACACATGCGGAAACGGGGTTATTTCAAGTGCCAAGTGACGGGTTAGTATATGTATTGATCCAAAATCACCACCTAAATAGCACTAAAAGTGTACATATAACGAGCGTCAACACCCTGCGCCGCCGTTCCGCCACTTCAAGCTCACCTCCGACCCTCTCCCTTTCTTCGCAGGAGCAATCGCCACCGATTCCTGCCACCAGGAACTCGAGCCGAGCCCGGACGCCCCTTCCTTGCCGTCGACCGAACGCCGTTGCCGCCACTAATAGCCGACGACACCTCTCTGCCGCTCGATTGCCGCCCGTGACCCCTCAGGTGAACTCGGCGTTCGCTTCTCGTTCTCCCCGACCAAACTGCATCGAGAATGGTGCCCCGTAGCGTCGGATTTGCTACGCCAGCGATGCGCCGTCGCTCTCCACCGACCGCTGCCGTGTCCCAGCTTGCCACTGGCCATTCCCCGCCACCCGCTTTAAATCTGGCTGACGGATCTGATCTGAACGGCCAGATCTCGCCCGTACCGCTTCGGCACATAACCGGTCCACCGTGGACCAGTGGACTCGGTCCACGGCGCGGTCCACGGCCTACGTGGCCGCCGCGTCAGTGCCACATCAGCAGGCACGCAAGCCAGCCGTGCAGCGCCTGTATTCCAGAAAAGCTCCTCGGCTTTTTGAGAATCATCCCGCGATCCACCTTAGTTCAAAAGTAATTGCCTTTGGGTCCTTTTTTCTTTTGTTTTAGCCCTTGCGCTTTTGAAAAAAATACCCGCCATCCTATGTTTAGATTTTTGCGTGTTAGACCTTCGGTTTTTTATACGTAATTACGTATAGGTCCCTATTTTCTCATAGGTAGGCCCCTGAAACTTTAGTTTTTTTTTTCCAGTAAGCCCCTAGACATTGTTTTAGCCATAGAAAATATGTTTTAACTCTGATTAAAGTGATTCTTTCGCTCATGTGTTCGTAATAATGCGTAGAATAGTTTTATTAGCTTTTAGCCTCTGATTATACTGTTTGGTGTACTGTTCTAATAGATTTCATTTGTATTGCATATACTGGCTTGTCTGGAATGTGTGTGTGGTGATGTTGATCGTGTATAGACGGTGAGCAGTTCGAGACGTCTGTTGATCAGCACTTCGAAGAGCAAGAGCAACAGCAGCAGTACCTAGAGGAAGGCAAGTATAACACGAGAAATACCTTGCAACCTTTTCACCTTTAACATACATTACATTCATGTATGAGTTTAATTTATTTAAGGTTATTCCTAGAGTTTTTATATCCTGTTTACCTTGTACAATCTGGGTTTATGCATCTTGTCGGTGCAAGAAATCACCAACAAGTAAATTTAGTGGATTGCGCGTTTAGGCTCGGATGGTTCGTGAGAGGACACAAGGGGTTATACTGGTTCAGGCACGAACGCCCTACGTCCAGTGTCGATCAGCTCATGTTACTCGCGTTGCTCGTAGTAGGGGTTACAAGCGGGCGAGAGAGAGGAGAAGCCTCAAGTCTCTGTGAATGTCTAAGTGTGTGTGTGTGATTCGTCTCCTTTCGTCCTCTTCCCCGAAGCCTTGCTTTTCTTTTTTATACCTCCGGGGAGAGCCCTCTTACAAGGCGTGTTCAACAAAATAAGAATTAACTAACAACTGGAAGCTTGCCGAAGAAGCCCCGCCGCATGCGGAGCACTGTGGGTAAGGCCGGAGTAGGCCCTATTCCTGCGCCTGCTAGGATCCTGTTCCCCCCTTGCGGCGCCTGCGGGGCGGCCCGAAACAGTGCACGTCACATCCTTCTGCCACTTCGAGCAGTGCGCGGTAAGGCCAATTAATGTTACTAGGTCGTGCGGTAGATATGCGGCGATGCGCCCTCCTTGTTCCCTTCCACGCCGGGCCCCCCTGATGTCCCACGCTATCCTGGCCCGACGCCGACCCGGGCGAGGCGGAGAAGGGTCGGGCGAGGCGGAGAAGGGTCGGCCGTGGCGACGCGAGGTCGGCCAAGGTGACGCGGGGTCGGCCGAGGCGGAGAAGGGTCGGGCGAGGCGGATGAAGGGTCGGCCGAGGCGGAGAAGGGTCGGCCGAGGCGGAGAAGGGTCGGGCGAGGCGTTATGGGGTCGGCCGAGGTGCTGCGGGGACGGCCGGCCCCCTTCTCGCTCGGCGCTTCCCTTGCCAGCCTGGTTTATGGATTTGCTTACGCCTATCTCCTTCTCAAAATAGTGAGGTCCCACCTGTCGGTGAGTGGGTCGGATATTGATATCCGACAGTAGCCCCCGAGCCTGCTCGGAGGATAGGGGATCCTCCGTGTGGGCTCCCTTCTAGCGTTCGTCCGGATATCGCCCGGGGGTGCGCGCGAGCGCACCCACCGGGTGTAGCCCCCGAGCTTGTGGGTGAACGGGTCGTTCATCCGCAGGCTGTGGCGAGTTTTTGTCCCTTCCCTCACCGGGGCGCGCGAGCGCACCCGGTGGGTGTAGCCCCCGAGCCTGCGGGCGAGTTGTCAAATCGCCCGAAGGCTTTTTGTCACTTCCGTTTGACTTTCGCAGGATGGCGCCGCGCCTGCCAAAGGTACTGGGGTACGGCCCGTCTTTTCAGAGGCACTGTTTCCCCTGGTTCAGGAGCGCACGCTTCTGCTGCGTCGGACAGGGCTTTCGTCACACCTGCTCTGCCTCTCTTTCGAGCCATCACCTCATCCCTCTTTTTTAAGGCGAGTTTACTGTTCGCTCGTGAGGCCCTGCCGCTTCTCAGGGAAGGCCACGCGGCGTGTTCCCATGCCCTATCGAGGGGCTGGCTTAGGCGTTTCCGGACTATAAATAGGGCCCTTCGTCCCTTTTCTTTGGACATCCGACCAACTCCCTTCTTCTTCCTCCCGTTAGCATGAGATTCTTCGCACGAGAACCATCTTGGGGGCGCCCCCTTGGCCCCAGGGGCGGAGGGATAGCCCGCTGATGCCACAAGAATGACTGCGATCATAGGGAGTTTCGGCGTGGAGGGACGCTCCTCGGTGTCGCACGTGAAGGACGACTCCACCCCCAGCAACTCCTCCCGCCCGACCGCCCCACCTCGGTGGCGGTGGAATGGGCTTGGGGGGGAGTGAGTCGGTGGAGCTGTCGCCGTCTCCTCAACTTGGCCCGGCGCTTGGCCTCGGTCGGGCCTCGCCAGGGCAGTTGCAGGAGTCGTGTATAGCCACCGCCGCGCTTCTCATCCTTTTCCCGGACGCTGACGCGACACCGTGGTCGGGTCGGTCAGCGTCGAGATGAAGGAAGCAGCCGGCGGGGGCGCGACGCCGTCGTGCCGCCGCGGGCGGACCTCTGCCTAGCTCCCATTAGGGTGCCGGCGGGCGGGGAGATGCTACAAGAAGGACTGCGACGCTCGCAGTTTAGCCCTTCTCGTGGCACCGAAACTCCCGTGCTCTTCGTCGCCCGATTTCGCCACCGAGGGTGGCGAGACCCGTTTGTATTATTCCACGGCCCTTGGCCGTATGTACTTTTTGCCCTTATTCGTGAATAAAGGAATTTGGTTGACTCGGAACGTCTTTCTGCGACTGCGTGGTCGGTCTCTTTTTCGCGATTCCAGCCTCCCGGTGTTCCCCAAGGCGGCCGTTTTGGGGTGGGGAGGTTGTTTCGTCTTTTTATCGTCTTCCCCTCACGCAATCCCTCCGCGGGACGGAAGGTTAGGGCACGCCTCGCGTTTTGCCACTCAGGCCGAAACCCGGCTCCCGGTGAGCTACTAACGGGCTGGATCGAGCGAGGCCTCGGTCTTCCTCCGAGGGAGGACCGTCGGATCAGCTTGTGACCGACCTCGGAAAATCCCCAGCGTTCCCGACCCCCTTAGTTCCCATGATCATCCGACCGACCACGGGGGCTCGTTGCCTCTCTTTCGATGAGATACCTAGGGTCAGGAGCCTTGGGCTCAAACGCAGGTCGGGACGTCCCCGACACTCGTGTGCCGAGGCTATGGCCTCTAGCGGGCCCGCCCGTCACTGCCCCTTCGCTTGGGCGCCCCAGAGCGGCCGTCGGACCCTTGGACCGGCCTTAGAACTCTTGGGCTGTTTTTCGGTTTGTGTTTTTCGCCGGGCGCGCCCCCTGTGGGCTTTTTGCCATGGCCTTCCGGCCCGAGAACGGCCCAGCGCCATCTTCCCTTTCCTGAAAAATAAAATCGCAAGGAAAGACAAAGGAAATAGCGTATTTAACGGAAAAAGGCGGGGCGAGAAAACGGAATGCGAAGGGTTCGAAGAGAGAGAACCGGGGCGCGAGTCCCGGGGCGTGGGAGACGTGGGCGAGCGGGGGCGCGCGTCGTGGGGCCGCGTGGGCCCTTCGGCCTGCGGCACAGGCGGGAGACCCGAGGCCCCGCCCCCTTACCTGTCTATTTAAGAAGGGGGGACGGAGGCCTCTTCTTCTTCCTCCTTCGCTCGCCTGCTCCCGAATCGCCGCCGCCGCCTACGCCATTGCCTGCCCAAATCCATACCTTTTCTCCTTCGCCTGTCGCCTTCCTCGCCCATCAGTCATGGCTTGGCCCCGTTCCCGTGTCACCGAAGCCGAGCTCGAGCGTCTGGTGGAGCGCGGGCTCCTGTGTCCGCGGACCGATCTGACGGAGTGGATGGCTCCGGGCGACGAGGCCGTCCCCTCCCCAGCCGACGGGTATGTCATGTCCTTCATCCCCTTTCATGAACGGGGTTTGGGGCTTCCCCCTCATTCTTTCCTCCGCGGACTCCTTCACTACTACGGGATTGAGCTCCAGCATCTCAACCCTAACGGGCTGCTGCACGTCGCCGTGTTCATGGCCCTGTGTGAAGGATTCCTCGGAATCGACCCCCACTTCGACCTCTGGAGGTCCTACTTCCATGTTGAGGAGGTGAAGAAAGACGGGCGGCCAACGCCGCTCGGCTGCGCGGGGATCCGGCTGCGCCCGCGCCAGAGCGAGAACGACCTCAAGCTTCCTCTGACGACCACCAACAAGGGCTGGCATCCCTGGTGGTTCTACCTGCGGAGCGACCCGGCCGCTCCTCTCCCGGCCTTTACGGGGAGGACCATCGAGGATCGGCGGACTCTTGGCACTGGGGCCCCCCTAGGGCGGAGTGGCCGCACCTGTCCGGTCTCCCCGCGGCGGTCCTCCGCCTTCGTGAGCAGGGGGTCACTGGCCCCGGGGTCATCGCGGCGTACCACACGCGCCTCGTTCTTCCACTGATGGCTCGCCGGCTGAGGCTGGACCAGATGACCCTGGCGGAGGACTGGACGGGGTCGGTCATGTCCGTCGGGGTCCTCTCGGATGAGGAGGTGCGTGCCCGCCTTCGCGAAGCTGTGGCGCGCGGCTCCTCGGCGTATCCGATGCGGGATCATCCCGTCATGTGCCCCGTGGGCGAATCCCTCATCCCGGTGAGTTTTCGGGGTTTTTCTGTTTATCCTCGTTCTGTATTTTTTAACCTGACGAGTGAAAGTGCATCTAGGCCCCCATGTGGGTTTTGGTGAATTGTATGACAAAACGATTAAAGGACTAACTTGTTTGTCTAAGAATGTGAGCAGGTTATTATTTTACATTCACGTTGTGATATTGGATTATATATGAAATGAATGTTCTCTGGCTCATAATGTGAAAGGCAAGCAAGTGTGTGATCTCTTTGTGCATAAATAAATGAATGACAAGCACGAGTGTTGATATATTTTGGACAAGTCAACAAAGGTATATCTATGTGGTTCCAATCTATGAGAAAGCTTGTTGATATATGAAGGGATCATTCAAAGTGAAAATTGCAAGGCTTCATGCATTTACACCAAAGGGACATATGCTTATGTGATATACGTTGGTCTCATTGTTGGAAGCTTGCAATGGTTTGAATGTACTTTGTCAATCAAGAACAAGCATTTGAAGAGTTCTTTCAAATGGGATTTCAAAATGATGAAGCAAAGCTAAACTCAATGTGGCAAGGGTAAGTGGTGAAGAAATCAACCGAGATGACTAGAGCAAGGGACTAAGCAAGCTTTGGCTAAGCGACGGCTTTCCATGTGTGCAAATTGCTAAGGTGAAGTATCTAGGTCCGTGGGGTTTCGAAGAACCATATCCAAGCTTTATTGAGGGAAGCAATGCAAAGCATCAATTAGTTGTGATTGATAAAATGGAGTGACTTAAGGATTCAAATACACTTTGTAAATGGATGACGGAAAATCCTAAGTCACTAGCTCAAGTATGGAATTGCTCAAGAAAGATAGCAATGTTGAAAGCCCTCAAGTTGACAACTATCAAAGTATGGCATTGATGAAGACTTGGAAACTCAAGAGGATCTCTTTGTGTTTATATTTATCCTTGAGTATAGGTACGCCATACTATCAAGAGGGATGCAACATTTGCTTATTGACAAATATCAAATGTGCTCAATAGTTGACCTATGTGAGAATAGCCTTAAGAGAGTCTCAGAGTGTGCTAACATTCCCAGCTCAACTAACATTGTGTGGTTTTATCCCTGGATGAAACTTTGAGCTAACTTGAGAGAAGGTTTGGGACAGACTCAGCCTGACCGGTCTGACCGGTCAAGGGGACCGGTCTGACCGGTGCCAGCTCTAACGGCTAGTTTTCAAATTCAGCTCAGGGTGACCGGTCTGACCGGTCAGGACAGAATCCAAACGGCTAGTTTTTGTGTGCTGGGGTATTTATACCCCTCAGCCCCCCTCTTGGCGGGCTGCTGCTTCCACACGCATTTGAGACATTCCAGAAGCCAAAAAAGCCCTCCCCAACCTCTCTTTGTGAGATTTGTGTGATATTTGCGATATCTTTGTGTTGGGTTGAGGGATTGAGATTGTGTGAGCATTAGAGAGCAAACAAGAGCAACCATAGCTTGAGCACTTCATTCGCTGTCAAGAAAGCCATTAGAAGCATTTGTTACTCTTGGAGGTTCTTCCTCCTAGACGGCTAGGCGTCGCCCGGTGAGCTACCAAAGTGTGTGGTGAGCCACGGGATTGTTTGTGCAGGTTGTGTTTCATCTCCAAAAGGGAAGAAGCAAACTAGTGGAAGGAGGAGATAGCTTGACCTAGTGTGGTCGTATAAGCTTCCTCAACGGAGAGTAGGATTCACCGTGCCTTGGTGGCTGCTTGGTGCGAGCGGTGAATCCGAACTTCGGGAAAACAACTCCTTGTGTCTTGGTTTGGTTTTGCCTCACTTGTTGATTTCTAGTACATTATTTGTGCTTCCGCTTCGATCTACTTGGGTGTGCTTATATTGTGTGCAGGGATAGTTTTGCCTTGCTAAATATCATCTACAGAAGCTACTCACCAAGTTTGGTTCGTGCTAGAAGTCAAGAAGAAGCTCGAGCTGCCGTTGGGTGTGTGCTCTGCACAGCACCGGTCTGACCGGTGTGGAGCACCGGTCTGACCGGTCACCCTCTGGCAGCTAGAGAATTTTGGGGGAAAAGTTTTATTTGCCGGCCATTCGCCTATTCACCCCCCCTCTAGGCGACATCAAGGTCCTTTCAATTGGTATCAGAGAAAGGCTTCACATCCTAGCTTAACCGCCGTGAAGAAAAGATGTCGATTGAGGTACTCTTTGAGCCCCTTGAGCTTGATTTCTCAAACTATACTTCTTGGGCCATTAATGTTCATAATTCTCTTAGAAATATAGATCCTGTGGTAGAACATATTTTAGTTGCTAGCGTTCTATCTCCTAAGTTTGATATTGACAACATCGATAAGTCCAATGTCACTCAAAAGGAGATAGCTTGCTTGCAACTCAATGCTTGTGTTACTGACTTCTTGCGAAGATCTGTTTGTGAAGATATATGGGACATCATCTCTATCAAAAGGGAAATTTGCAAAGATGCCCATCTCATTTGGTCTCTCATCATGAAGATTTTTGAAAATTTTGAAAGTGATGATGAAGAGCAAGAAGTCAAGGAGACACCTGAGAAGAGCTGATCCATATCAGCAATATTCATTGAGCCTCAGGTGATTCTTACCAAGAAGCTAGAAGAGCAAAAGGAAGAAATTGCAGCCTGCCTGGAGGCACTGGTCCGACCGGTTCCAGAGACCGGTCTGACCGGTTCTCCCCAGGGAGCTGCTCCCGAGTGCGCTCAAGACACCCAAGCCGCAAGCGTCACCCCATCCACTTCTGGTTCTTCATTATCCAATGGTGAGGGACCCAAGTGTCTGATGGCTTGCAGGAGTAAGAAGAAGACCAAGAGAGATGAATTCCATAGAGTTGGAACCATCAAGGCTCTAACTCAAGAACTTGAAAAGCTCAAGTTGTCACATGCCTCCTTGGTCAGTAAGTATGAAATCTTGTCAAAGGATTATTCTTGTACCACTGATTTATCTACTTGTGTAGCATCCTTAGAACAAGACAAACAAATGCTTAGTGCTCAACTTGATAAGCTCACTAGTGAGCATGTGGTTTTGCAAGCAACTCATAAAGAACTTGAGTGTTCTCATGAGAAGCTTGTGGAATCATATGCTACGCTAGACATTGCTCATGAGGTTGTATTAACATCGGTAAAATATCTTGAACCTCATACACACACATGCACGATAGCCACGTGTCCCAGCGCTACTAATGTAGGTGGCTCTGACCCTGACCGGTCAGACCGGCCACTTGGACCGGTCAGACCGGTGGCGGCCAGGGCAGCCACCTTTCACCACAGTGACAAGATTGAAGTCACCTCTTCATCCATGGAACCCAAAAGCAAGCAAAGGCAAGAAAAGCAAAGAAATATAAAGTCAAGCAAGGACAAGAGCCGTGTTTGCTATACTTGCCGGCAAAAGGGTCACATGGGCAAGGATTGTCCAAATGGTAACATTCTTGAATCTAACCTTGTCCATTATGATTTTAGTAAGCTTGGGAAAGACAGAACTGACACTTGTGCTATAAGAGTGGTTAGTTCACCTCAAACTAGCATAAGAGCCATTTGGGTTCCCAAGCATCTTGTGACTAACCTCAAAGGACCCAACAAGATTTGGGTACCAAAGAGTGCTTGCTGAGCTTGCAGGATCATCGAGAGGCATTGGACACTTGGCTTATATAAAAGATACAAGAAATGAAGAAATTTGCCAAGTGACTAGCAAAGTGTTGAAATCACAAAACCAATGTCATCTTGGTAACTAGTGCTTAATGTTACGTCTTAGTCACTCTCAGTTCTATGTGAACACTCATGAGTCACAAGTGTGAGTTTGTGAAGCATGAGAAAGTGACTTTGACATTTTTATTTGATTTATTCCACATATGCCATGTGATGCCTTTAATGACTCTCTAGTAGAGCATACTATTTTGAAGTGCAGGAAATTACAGAAGAAGTAAAGAAGAAATTTCTTGGAACAAGTAAAAGAAAAGAATTCCAATTGTGTGCGCTGACAGGGGATGACCAGTCTGACCGGTCGCCTTGACCGGTCTGACCGGTCCTAGCCCAGTTGGCAAACATCAAGTTCCGGCAGCCTCGGTTTCATGCCAGAACTTCCGACCCAAAATTCCGGCAGCCTCTGTCCCGTATCAGAAGTTCCGCCAAATCATACCAGAAGTTCCGGCAGAGGTTTGATTGTCAAGCTTCATCTAATTTGGAATATTACAAGAAATTCTTTCAGCACTCACATGGCATACAATTTATGCACTATCTTTGTGGTAGTAAGTATTCTTGGCACCTTGTCAATAAATGCAATTTATTTATGTGCTGGGACCAAATTGTGGGATAAACTCCTCAAATTCATTAAATTGATCAAGTGCATGTGACATGATATTCAAATACATGATGCACCTATTAAGGGGGAGATTATGCTACAATTTGTGTCCTAGAGACTAACATTTTCTTCTAGTGATCTTGTAGTCTCATGTGTGAGAGTTTGTCTCTCTTTGAAGCAAGCTATGTCTTTTGTTCAAAATTGGTAAAAGTGTATCTATCTCATCTTTGGACAATGAATTATCTTATTAAATAGCTGCTTCACATAATATAGATTAAATCTTTTTGCTTGGCTTTGTGACAAGATTGATGCATGTGAGCTTGCCTTCCACACATATGCACATGTGCTTCAAGAAAAAGGAATTTAACCTATATTGTGAGGTTTCATCTTTTAGTGATCCAATATGCCTTTCCAATCCAAAGATCACTAAATGATGAACTAGATCTTGTGCTTCTTAATGCATCTCTTCTCTATGATGTATATAAGGGAAAATCATAAATGAGAAGAGGCATTTGGATTATATTGATAATGCGCAAGACTTGAGAAATGAATCTTCACCAATGTGAAGAAAAGGATTAGCTAGAGGCCAAGGTATGTTCCTTTAACCTATGTTTTTACATTGAGCATCTAGGCCTCATATTATTGCTAGTGTGAGTTTTTGCATGTAATTGTTTTAAGTCAATTTTGAGCTTCAAATCTAGATATTTAGTTGATGTCTTCATTGGAAATTGACTTGGTGTCATCTCTTGCAAGATATGAGCTAAATATGCTAAGATGACTATTGACTTGAGATGGATACATGTCTTTTGTGGCATAGGGTAATTTTTGTGAAAATTCAACTAGCATGTGTAGGAAGTGTGCTTTCTTTGAAAAATTTGGTTTTTGGTCTTTGTGGCCCGATTGACTCACTTGTGACTATTGTTCACGTTGTTTGTTTGATGCCTAGTCACAAGTGGGAAGATTTTCTCAAGTCCATAAAATCTTTATCTATCTATCTATCTTTCTTGGAAGAATCAAGAAATGAGAAATAATTTGGATTATCATATATTCTTCTGAGATATGTCAACTTTGGATATTTTTTCACTGCAAATCTCATATCCAATCTTGTGAGGGCTAAAGGATCAAAATCTATCACAAACCAGCCATCTCACCTTTTCTGTGGGGAGGGCACCGGTCTGACCGGTGCCGGCCACCGGTCTGACCGGTGTACCCGGGTTTCACCCTTTTACCCCCACCCGTGACTAAACAGTGCAATCTTATCCTCTTTCAACCCCCACTCGCCTCCACGACCTGTTCTCTCTCCTACCCGTGCGCCCAAGCCTCCCACTCAATCTCCATTGGCGATTTGAGGATTCAACCAAGGAAAAGCTCGCCCTCCTCAAGGATTCAAGTCTCCACGGTCGGTCTAACTGGTGCCCTAACCGGCCCCTTGGATTAATCTCGAGTTCCTCTCTCCAAAGGTATTCAAATCTTGTTTTTGCCCGATCTATCAACTCCATGCGTAGATTTGAAATCCCTTGGGTAGAACATCTCCTGGCAACCCTTAGAGACTATTCCTAGAAGATCTTTCAATTTCGTTGGATGCATTGGTGTGGATTGAGTTTTGGGGATGAACTGCCGGCACCGGTCTGACGGGTGCCCCCGACCGGTCTGACCGGTCCGGACAGTTTACCTCCAAAACTTGATTCTGTTCAGTATATTCAACCTTTATCTGCTTAGGATGTCTCATAAATTTCTTTTGATCATATCTAGACCATCTAGCTGCTCAAGATTACTGGATGGAGCTATTGGCTCAGTTCTGGGGGTGATCGGTCTGACCGGTCACCTTGACCGGTCTGACCGATCAAGCCCAGAGCTGCTCCAATTGTTCCATTCTGTGTGCTTTCTATCGTCAAATCTATCAAATCTTGTGCCCTGGTGTCTTATGGATACTTTTCATAATCTTTGTGACTCAGGATCAGCAGCTATGACTAAGGGTCATGATGCCGAGAGAAGGAAAAAGAGAAGACAAGATGATTCTAGTTCTCAAGGTGCTAGCTCTGTGCAAGATGATTATGCCAGCAAACTGAGACCTAGAGGGCAGAAGAGGTCTTCAGTTGAGATGCATGTCGAGGAGGAAGAAGAGGAGGAAGTAGAAACTAGTAGTGATGATGATGTAGAACAAAGTCCTTATAGAGTGGAACATCGCCATGGCAAAGGCCCAGCTATTGATAATGGCAGCAGTGACAGTGATGAGGGTGATGGTGATGGTAATGATGGTGGTGATGGTGACGGTGGTGGTGATAGTGATGGCAACGGTGATGGTGATGATGATAACGATGGTGATGATGATGAAGGTGATGGTGAAGGTGATGATGACATTCCTGTCATTGTGAGGCCTATCTATCTCTATGGTACAAGAATGACAAATTATCATGGGAAGGGATGACAAAGGCTGTGTTGAAAATGAGAGATGCAGATCCTTACAGTGGGCCTAGGACAGCTAGTGATAATAGATTTTGGACTATGTTTCAGCAGGATTTCTACACCTCAGTTATTCTAAAGAAGTCCAAAATCACACATGAGGCTCAGTATGTGGATTGGAAACACATGACAGATCAGCATAATCAAATTTTTGATGAGATCATTGAGACCTGTACAAGACAAAGGATAATGCACCTCATGGGTTTCAAGCAAAGCTGGAACAAAGAGATTGTTGCTCAGTTCTATGCCACAGTGTACTTTGGCTTTAGGAAAGGTGTTAAAGCCATGTTTTGGATGACAAATGGAGTTAGATATCACATCACCTTTCAGGCCTTCATCAACATGTTCAAACTTGGTAATGAAGAAGGCCTTCAAATGTTGCATGATGAGGATGAACTTGAACCATCTATGATGAAGATCATGTATCCTCGTAATATGAAAAATGAATGGGGGAAGGTGAAGCATTTGTACACTTTCTATGGAGTTCTCAATAGGCTCTTTAGAAAGACAATTACCCCTAGAGATGGCAATACATCTAAGATCACTTCCTTCCAAAAGAATTTGATGTTTGCTATGAGACCTGGGGCACTTGAATTCAGTGTTGGGGATTTTATTTGGCAAGAGATCAAGCATGTGTCTGAAAATCCAAAGAAAATCTGCAACTATTGTCCCTATATCATGTACATGATCAGAAAGGTGACCAAAATTGATTTTCCTAGTGATGTGAAGCACAAACCTTTGAGGCCTAATGCCAAGAAACATCCTAGGATTCCTTCTCCTGAGCCAGAAATTCAGCATGAGCCAGTTGGAGATGATTTTGTGCAGCAGGGGCAGACTCAGCCGGCTCAGCCTGGTGCTCAGGCCGGCACTGGTCTGACCGGTGACCGGTACCGGTCTGACCGGTTCGGGCCTGAGCCCATTGTTTTCACTCGCCGGCCACGGGAGCGTCCCACCTCACCCATCAAGAAGCTTTTCAATTTATTTGTTGGCATGTGCAAGAGCCAAAGAGATTCTATCAAGAGGTGGAGCAGCAGCGTCAGCGGAGGGACAACAAGAAAATCAATGATTCTATCAAGTTGATGCACAATGCAATGAACCTTCAGCCTCCGCGTTCTCCTCCCTCTCCACCACCTCCAGAGATAGAGATTCCATCTGTTGAGGATAGGCTCCGAGGTTATTCTACAGCGGGATACTTTGATCAGTACGGGAGCATGTTCTTTCCAGATGTTAGTTCTTCATCAGGTGCTCCACCAGTTCAGCCACAGCATCAGCCAGCACCTCCACAGTATGCACATGTTCCTCCACAGTACCAGACTCTCTCTGCTAGTATGCCGAGTACGTTCTCGTCGGGCTTTGTGCCAGGCATGATGGGAGGTTCATATCCAGCGGGATCATCTTCAGTGGGTCCATCTTTTCATAGTGAGGGCATGGTGGCGGGTTCTTCTCTTCCACCATTCAGCGGTGGCATTCTTGGCACATCTAGTGATGCACCGGAGACCTCTGACATAGCAACGAGGCTCTCGACTTCCATCTTTGGATATACTCCTCCTGTGCCTCCAGACTCTTCAGCTTCCTATGGTACTACTGATCCCACTCTTGCTCCTCCCTCTGAGATCACCGTATCAGATTCTATATATCTTATGCCTCCTCTCTCGTATTTGCATGAAGGACTTCATCTTTGGTCAGGAGCATCACCTAGTGAAGGAGCAAATGGAGAAAACGGTGGCAATGGACAGGAGTGACTGCAGCTACAACTTCTCAGGCCCTTTTATGGATGCTTGATGACAAAGGGGGAGAAGTGTTGGATTAAAGCTTCAGTTTTCAGTTTCAGGGCAGTGGCAGCAGCTACAACTTCTCCAGGCCCTTTTATGGATGCTTGATGACAAAGGGGGAGAAGTGTTGGATTAAAGCTTCAGCTTTCAGTTTCAGGGCAGTGGCAGCAGCCTTGACCGGTCTGACCGGTCAGGGTGACCGGTCTGACCGGTCAAGTGTAGTTGGCAGTGGAACTTTGTAATAAATCTCGAATTCTATTCCTTTGTGGACTTGAGAACTTGTAATGTGTGCTATTGTGTGTGTAAGACCTTTATTTATGCACTCTAAGTATCCTGTGTTAGTATGTGATGCATGGATTGATTGGTGGTTGTTTTTATCCCTTGTATGTGTACTGACTGGGGCTGACCGGTCTGACCGGTCACCTTGACCGGTCTGACCGGTCGGGCACCTGACAGCACACATACATTTCTTTGTGTGCCTTTCTTGTCATATGCATCACGGGTTTTTTGTACACACACTTGTTGCACCCCACGGTTTCTGAGATATAGGGGGAGCTCTCATATTTTTATTGTGAGATGTGTGCTCTTGGCATGTGAGGCCAATTTTGAAATTCCATTCAAAGCACACATTAAGGGGGAGCTCACAATATATCTAAGAAACCAAAAGAGCTTAATTGTCATATTTGTGAGCTTTGATCGAGTTGTCATCAATCACCAAAAAGGGGGAGATTGAAAGTGCATCTAGGCCCCCATGTGGGTTTTGGTGAATTGTATGACAAAACAATTAAAGGACTAACTTGTTTATCTAAGAATATGAGCAGGTTATTATTTTACATTCACGTTGTGATATTGGATTATATATGAAATGAATGTTCTTTGGCTCATAATGTGAAAGGCAAGCAAGTGTGTGATCTCTTTGTGCATAAATAAATGAATGACAGGCATGAGTGTTGATATATTTTGGACAAGTCAACAAAGGTATATCTATGTGGTTCCAACCTATGAGAAAGCTCGTTGATATATGAAGGGATCATTCAAAGTAGAAATTGCAAGGCTTCATGCATTTACACCAAAGGGACATATGCTTATGTGATATACGTTGGTCTCATTGTTGGAAGCTTGCAATGGTTTGAATGTACTTTGTCAATCAAGAACAAGCATTTGAAGAGTTCTTTCAAATGGGATTTCAAAATGATGAAGCAAAGCTAAACACAATGTGGCAAGGGTAAGTGGTGAAGAAATCAACCGAGATGACTAGAGCGAGGGACTAAGCAAGCTTTGGCTAAGCGACGGCTTTCCATGTGTGCAAATTGCTAAGGTGGTCCGTGGGGTTTCGAAGAACTATATCCAAGCTTTATTGAGGGAAGCAATGCAAAGCATCAATTAGTTGTGATTGATAAAATGGAGTGACTTAAGGATTCAAATACACTTTGTAAATGGATGACGGAAAATCCTAAGTCACTAGCTCAAGTATGGAATTGCTCAAGAAAGATAGCAATGTTGAAAGCCCTCAAGTTGACAACTATCAAAGTATGGCATTGATGAAGACTTGGAAACTCAAGAGGATCTCTTTGTGTTTATATTTATCCTTGAGTATAGGTACGCCGTACTATCAAGAGGGATGCAACATTTGCTTATTGACAAATATCAAAAGTGCTCAATAGTTGACCTATGTGAGAATAGCCTTAAGAGAGTCTCAGAGTGTGCTAACATTCCCAGCTCAACTAACATTGTGTGGTTTTATCCCTGGATGAAACTTTGAGCTAACTTGAGAGAAGGTTTGGGACAGATCAGCCTGACCGGTCTGACCGGTCAAGGGGACCGGTCTGACCGGTGCCAGCTCTAACGGCTAGTTTTCAAATTCAGCTCAGGGTGACCGGTCTGACCGGTCAGGACAGAATCCCAACGGCTAGTTTTTGTGTGCTGGGGTATTTATACCCCTCAGCCCCCCTCTTGGTGGGCTGCTGCTTCCACACGCATTTGAGACATTCCAGAAGCCAGAAAAGCCCTCCCCAACCTCTCTTTGTGAGATTTGTGTGATATTTGAGATATCTTTGTGTTGGGTTGAGGGATTGAGATTGTGTGAGCATTAGAGAGCAAACAAGAGCAACCATAGCTTGAGCACTTCGATTCGCTGTCAAGAAAGCCATTTGAAGCATTTGTTACTCTTGGAGGTTCTTCCTCCTAGACGGCTAGGCGTCACCCGGTGAGCTACCAAAGTGTGTGGTGAGCCACGGGATTGTTTGTGCAGGTTGTGTTTCATCTCTGAAAGGGAAGAAGCAAGCTAGTGGAAGGAGGAGATAGCTTGACCTAGTGTGGTCGTATAAGCTTCCTCAACGGAGAGTAGGATTCACCGTGCCTTGGTGGCTGCTTGGTGCGAGCGGTGAATCCGAACTTCAGGAAAACAACTCCTTGTGTCTTGGTTTGGTTTTGCCTCACTTGTTGATTTCTAGTACATTATTTGTGCTTCCGCTTCGATCTACTTGGGTGTGCTTATATTGTGTGCAGGGATAGTTTTGCCTTGCTAAATATCATCTACAGAAGCTACTCACCAAGTTCGGTTCGTGCTAGAAGTCAAGAAGAAACTCGAGCTGCCGTTGGGTGTGTGCTCTGCACAGCACCGGTCTGACCGGTGTGGAGCACCGGTCTGACCGGTCACCCTCTGGCAGCTAGAGAATTTTGGGGGAAAAGTTTTATTTGCTGGCCATTCGCCTATTCACCCCCCTCTAGGCGACATCAAGGTCCTTTCAATTGGTATCAGAGGAAGGCTTCACATCCTAGCTTAACCGCCGTGAAGAAAAGATGTCGATTGAGGTACTCTTTGAGCCCCTTGAGCTTGATTTCTCAAACTATACTTCTTGGGCCATTAATGTTCATAATTCTCTTAGAAATATAGATCCTGTGGTAGAACATATTTTAGTTGCTAGCGTTCTATCTCCTAAGT
The DNA here is from genome assembly GCA_004135705.1 of Alloteropsis semialata. Classification (NCBI taxonomy): domain Eukaryota; kingdom Viridiplantae; phylum Streptophyta; class Magnoliopsida; order Poales; family Poaceae; genus Alloteropsis; species Alloteropsis semialata. The sequence continues at coordinate 55,165,368 of CM014271.1, forward strand.
TTGATATTGACAACATCGATAAGTCCAATGTCACTCAAAAGGAGATAGCTTGCTTGCAACTCAATGCTTGTGTTACTGACTTCTTGCGAAGATCTGTTTGTGAAGATATATGGGACATCATCTCTAGCAAAATGGAAATTTGCAAAGATGCCCATCTCATTTGGTCTCTCATCACGAAGATTTTTGAAAATTTTGAAAGTGATGATGAAGAGTAAGAAGTCAAGGAGACACCTGAGAAGAGCTCATCCATATCAGCAATATTCATTGAGCCTCAGGTGATTCTTACCAAGAAGCTAGAAGAGCAAAAGGAAGAAATTGCAGCCTGCTTGGAGGCACTGGTCCGACCGGTTCCAGGGACCGGTCTGACCGGTTCTCCCCAGGGAGCTGCTTCCGAGTGCGCTCAAGACACCCAAGCCGCAAGCGTCACCCCATCCACTTCTGGTTCTTCATTATCCAATGGTGAGGAACCCAAGTGTCTGATGGCTTGCAGGAGTAAGAAGAAGACCAAGAGAGATGAATTCCATAGAGTTGGAACCATCAAGGCTCTAACTCAAGAACTTGAAAAGCTCAAGTTGTCACATGCCTCCTTGGTCAGTAAGTATGAAATCTTATCAAAGGGTTATGTTTGTGCTACTGATTTATCTACTTGTGTAGCATCCTTAGAACAAGACAAACAAATGCTTAGTGCTCAACTTGATAAGCTCACTAGTGAGCATGTGGTTTTGCAAGCAACTCATAAAGAACTTGAGTGTTCTCATGAGAAGCTTGTGGAATCATATGCTATGCTAGACATTGCTCATGAGGTTGTATTAACATCGGTAAAATATCTTGAACCTCATACACACACATGCACATGCTCTCACATAAATTTAATTTTATTATGTGAAAAACCGTGTTGCTCCCAAGCAACCCAATCTTGTGTTGAGCATGTTTTTGTAGAGTCTTGTGATGATCTCCTTGCTGAAGAATTGGAAGACATGAAGCAAGAGAGAGAAGAGATCAAGAATGACTTGGTCAAGCTTAAGGGAAAGGGTCAAGTGCAACCTTCTCAAGATAACCGTGAAAACATGGAGAATAAGCTTGAGAAGGGATCAATGGTCACTGGCCTAATCCCTCAACATGAGAAGCAAGTCAACAAGAACAAGACTCAAGAACAGAAGAAAAGAGAGCTTGATCACATACAATGCTTCAATTGTTCAACAATGGGGCATTATGCATCTATGTGCTCCATCAAGCATAAAAGCAAGACAAAGAAGTTTGGAGTATCCAAGAAAAGGAGTCTTGCAAAGAAAAGGATTTGCTATGGATGCAAGAAGAAGGGACACATGATAGCCACGTGTCCCGGCGCTACTAATGTAGGTGGCTCTGACCCTGACCGGTTAGACCGGCCACTTGGACCGGTCAGACTGGTGGCGGCCAGGGCAGCCACCTTTCACCACAGTGACAAGATTGAAGTCACCTCTTCATCCATGGAACCCAAAAGCAAGCAAAGGCAAGAAAAGCAAAAGAATATATAGTCAAGCAAGGACAAGAGCCGTGTTTGCTATACTTGCCGGCAAAAGGGTCACATGGGCAAGGATTGTCCAAATGGTAACATTCTTGAATCTAACCTTGTCCATTATGATTTTAGTAAGCTTGGGAAAGACAGAACTGACACTTGTGCTATAAGAGTGGTTAGTTCACCTCAAACTAGCATAAGAGCCATTTGGGTTCCCAAGCATCTTGTGACTAACCTCAAAGGACCCAACAAGATTTGGGTACCAAAGAGTGCTTGCTGAGCTTGCAGGATCATCGAGAGGCATTGGACACTTGGCTTATAGAAAAGATATAAGAAATGAAGAAATTAGCCAAGTGACTAGCAAAGTGTTGAAATCACAAAACCAATGTCATCTTGGTAACTAGTGCTTAATGTTACGTCTTAGTCACTCTCAGTTCTATGTGAACACTCATGAGTCACAAGTGTGAGTTTGTGAAGCATGAGAAAGTGACTTTGACGTTTTTATTTGATTTATTCCACATATGCCATGTGATGCCTTTAATGACTCTCTAGTAGAGCATACTATTTTGAAGTGCAGGAAATTACAGAAGAAGTAAAGAAGAAATTTCTTGGAGCAAGTAAAAGAAAAGAATTCCAATTGTGTGCGCTGACTGGGGATGACCAGTCTGACCGGTCGCCTTGACCGGTCTGACCGGTCCTGGCCCAGTTGGCAAACATCAAGTTCCGGCAGCCTCGGTTTCATGCCAGAACTTCCGACCCAAAATTCCGGCAGCCTCTGTCCCGTATCAGAAGTTCCGCCAAATCATACCAGAAGTTCCGGCAGAGGTTTGATTGTCAAGCTTCATCTAATTTGGAATATTACAAGAAATTCTTTCAGCACTCCCATGGCATACAATTTATGCACTATCTTTGTGGTAGTAAGTATTCTTGGCACCTTGTCAATAAATGCAATTTATTTATGTGCCGGGACCAAATTGTGGGATAAACTCCTCAAATTCATTAAATTGATCAAGTGCATGTGACATGATATTCAAATACATGATGCACCTATTAAGGGGGAGATTATGCTACAATTTGTGTCCTAGAGACTAACATTTTCTTCTAGTGATCTTGTAGTCTCATGTGTGAGAGTTTGTCTCTCTTTGAAGCAAGCTATGTCTTTTGTTCAAAATTGGTAAAAGTGTATCTATCTCATCTTTGGACAATGAATTATCTTATTAAAAAGCTGCTTCACATAATATAGATTAAATCTTTTTGCTTGGCTTTGTGACAAGATTGATGCATGTGAGCTTGCCTTCCACACATATACACATGTGCTTCAAGAAAAAAGAATTTAACCTATATTGTGAGGTTTCATCTTTTAGTGATCCAATATGCCTTTCTAATCCAAAGATCACTAAATGATGAACTAGATCTTGTGCTTCTTAATGCATCTCTTCTCTATGATGTATATAAGGGAAAATCATAAATGAGAAGAGGCATTTGGATTATATTGATAATGCGCAAGACTTGAGAAATGAATCTTCACCAATGTGAAGAAAAGGATTAGCTAGAGGCCAAGGTATGTTCCTTTAACCTATGTTTTTACATTGAGCGTCTAGGCCTCATATCCTTGCTAGTGTGAGTTTTTGCATGTAATTGTTTTAAGTCAATTTTGAGCTTCAAATCTAGATATTTAGTTGATGTCTTCAATGGAAATTGACTTGGTGTCATCTCTTGCAAGATATGAGCTAAATATGCTAAGATGACTATTGACTTGAGATGGATGCATGTCTTTTGTGGCATAGGGTAATTTTTGCGAAAATTCAACTAGCATGTGTAGGAAGTGTGCTTTCTTTGAAAAATTTGGTTTTTGGTCTTTGTGGCCCGATTGACTCACTTGTGACTATTGTTCACATTGTTTGATTGATGCCTAGTCACAAGTGGGAAGATTTTCTCAAGTCCATAAAATTTTTATCTATCTATCTATCTTTCTTGGAAGAATCAAGAAATGAGAAATAATTTGGATTATCATATATTCTTCTGAGATATGTCAACTTTGGATATTTTTTCACTGCAAATCTCATATCCAATCTTGTGAGGGCTAAAGGATCAAAATCTATCACAAACCAGCCATCTCACCTTTTCTGTGGGGAGGGCACCGGTCTGACCGGTGCCGGCCACCGGTCTGACCGGTGTACCCCGGGTTTCACCCTTTTACCCCCACCCGTGACTAAACAGTGCAATCTTATCCTCTTTCCACCCCCACTCGCCTTCACGACCTCTTCTCTCTCCTACCCGTGCGCCCAAGTCTCCCACTCAATCTCCATTGGCGATTTGAAGATTGAACCAAGGAAAAGCTCGCCCTCCTCAAGGATTCAAGTCTCCACGGTCGGTCTAACTGGTGCCCTAACCGGCCCCTTGGATTAATCTCGAGTTCCTCTCTCCAAAGGTATTCAAATCTTGTTTTTGCCCGATCTATCAACTCCATGAGTAGATTTGAAATCCCTTGGGTAGAACATCTCCTGGCAACCCTTAGAGACTATTCCTAAGAAGATCTTTCAATTTCGTTGGATGCATTGGTGTGGATTGAGTTTTGGGGATGAACTGCCGGCACCGGTCTGACCGGTGCCCCCGACTGGTCTGACCGGTCCGGACAGTTTACCTCCAAAACTTGATTCTGTTCAGTATATTCAACCTTTATCTGCTTAGGATGTCTCATAAATTTCTTTGATCATATCTAGACCATCTAGCTGCTCAAGATTACTGGATGGAGCTATTGGCTCAGTTCTGGGGGTGATCGGTCTGACCGGTCACCTTGACCGGTCTGACCGGTTAAGCCCAGAGCTGCTCCAATTGTTCCATTCCGTGTGCTTTCTATCGTCAAATCTATCAAATCTTGTGCCCTGGTGTCTTATGGATACTTTTCATAATCTTTGTGACTCAGGATCAGCAGCTATGACTAAGGGTCATGATGCCGAGAGAAGGAAAAAGAGAAGACAAGATGATTCTAGTTCTCAAGGTGCTAGCTCTGTGCAAGATGATTATGCCAGCAAACTGAGACCTAGAGGGCAGAAGAGGTCTTCAGTTGAGATGCATGTCGAGGAGGAAGAAGAGGAGGAAGTGGAAACTAGTAGTGATGATGATGAACAGAGTCCTTATAGAGTGGAACATCGCCATGGCAAAGGCCCAGCTATTGATAATGGCAGCAGTGACAGTGATGAGGGTGATGGTGATGGTAATGATGGTGGTGATGGTGACGGTGGTGGTGATAGTGATGGCAACGGTGATGGTGATGATGATAACGATGGTGATGATGATGAAGGTGATGGTGAAGGTGATGATGACATTCCTGTCATTGTGAGGCCTATCTATCTCTATGGTACAAGAATGACAAATTATCATGGGGAAGGGATGACAAAGGCTGTGTTGAAAATGAGAGATGCAGATCCTTACAGTGGGCCTAGGACAGCTAATGATAATAGATTTTGGACTATGTTTCAGCAGGATTTCTACACCTCAGTTATTCTAAAGAAGTCCAAAATCACACATGAGGCTCAGTATGTGGATTGGAAACACATGACAGATCAGCATAATCAATTTTTGATGAGATCATTGAGACCTGTACAAGACAAAGGATAATGCACCTCATGGGTTTCAAGCAAAGCTGGAACAAAGAGATTGTTGCTCAGTTCTATGCCACAGTGTACTTTTGCTTTAGGAAAGGTGTTAAAGCCATGTTTTGGATGACAAATGGAGTTAGATATCACATCACCTTTCAGGCCTTCAGCAACATGTTCAAACTTGGTAATGAAGAAGGCCTTCAAATGTTGCATGATGAGGATGAACTTGAACCATCTATGATGAA
>CM014271.1:55171712-55189745 GCA_004135705.1 Alloteropsis semialata
TGGGGGATTCGGCCGACCTAGGCCCACCTCCAACCGGCCTCAACCGCCTCTGGCCGGCTCCAACCGCCCTTGTGATGCTATAAATACCTGCAAGGGGCACCGTACTCAACACACACCAGAAGAAGAGCTCTCTTTGATACAAGCTTAGTCTTAGTCTTAGTAGTGATAGTCATAGTGTTAGATCTGCTGAAGGGCTTCTGAAGGAGTCTTGGTAAGTTCTAGAGTTCATCTCTTGTATTCTCTTACTTACTTCTTGTACTCTGATCTTAATGGAAATACCTTCATACTTATGTCATGTGCCTCAGCTATGCTATATTTATTTAGTATATGCTACTTATGTCTTACACCTTAATCAAGTGAATGTATGCAATGTCATTGGCTCAATGTGCCTCTTGGTTGCTCTATTTATTAACGTGATAGATAGAGTTGTATCTCGTATTGCAAACATGGTGTTTGGGATACGGTATGCTGTTGAGGGTACCGCTGCCCCACGAATTTGTAGAGATAGGCGGCAGGTGGTGACAGCCCTGTCCGTCCTTTGTAATTTTCCATGTACGGGAGTGGGTATTAGGCCTTTATGATAAGACGTCCTACTGTCGTCCCTTGATGAGGGAACCACTGGATACCTCGATATGTCCTCTTACATATGATCATTGAATGAGCTTGTATAGGGTATTGTAGTATAACTAAGTCACATTTGTATGATGCTTATGAAACCTTGGTGATCTTCACTAATGTATTACTAACTAAGACTACCATAATGATGAGCAATGAACTTCTGTGTGTCACTCTACCCATTCATTTCTATATTCTTTACCCCTGTTTAGATTATGGTATATTAATGCTGTTGTAAGTAATTACATGGGATGACATCTCTCTCTTAACTAAACGCTTTCCCTGCGGATAAACAAATAACAATACTCTGGAATACTCCCGGGTGAAATGCTACAACGTACTTCTGTGCGCTTGCAGAATATCTGTAACTTCTAGATTTACGATGAAGTATCTCTAGTACCATCACTACTCTAAGTGGTGATGCTAAGAAATACCAACAAGCATTTCTGGCGCCATTGCCGGGGAAAGCATTGGTTAAAGAGATTTGATCATCCATGTATTTAATACAACAAGATTAATTGCCAGTAATCTAGCAGGTTTACCCTTTTGCTCTGTTTCTCTGTGATGTGAAACAGGTAGTGCATGACTGGTTTCCAACTACCATCCAATTACGTCGAGAACCCAAATACCATAGGAAGGAGGGTACGCACTCGTGTCGTAATCCCTCAGGTGTTCTTGTCGGAAACCGACCCAGTCATCAGAGAATCCTCCAACCAAGGAGAACAACCCGTTCCCGTAGCACCCCAACCAGAAGAAGCCATGGCCGACAGAACCATCCGTGACTACTCCGCCCCGTCCGCTGCTCAGATCCCTACGGGACCAGCAGTGGAGGTGGGGGATCATGCTTTTGAGCTGAAGGCCCCGCTGATCAACATGGTGCAGGCTAGCCCCTTCTGTGGGAAAGCCAATGAGGATGCCAGTGCTCACCTGCAACACTTCCTGGAGGTGTGCAGTACTATCACCATCCGAGGAGTGGATCAATAGGCCATCAGGCTCCGCTTGTTCCCGTTCTCGCTGTTGGGTAGAGCCAAGCAATGGTTCTATTCCAACCGCGATGCGGTGAATACGTGGACCAAGTGCTCCAATGCCTTCTTGGCAAAATTCTTCCCCATTGGAAAAACCAATGCCCTTCGGGGAAGAATTTCCAGCTTCCAGCAAGAGTCCGGGGAGACGGTTCCGGAAGTGTGGGATCGCTTCCAGGATTACATTCTGGCATGCCCCCACCATGGCATGCAAGAATGGCTCCTGCTTCAGAACTTCTATCATGGGTTGTCCCAGACAGCCCGTGAACACATGGATGCTGCTGCTGGAGGGGCATTCCTTTCCTTGACCGTGGCCGCCGCCAAGCTTCTCATTGAGAAGATGGTGTCAAACCAATCTTGGAATGACGATCGTCTTCATGGACGTAAACGCGGTATGCACATCGTGAAGGGGGTGGACATGCTGGCTGCCAAGATGGATCTCATCATGAAGCGCCTCGAGGACCGCACCAAGGATGGAGGCGCCGACAATGAAGGGCCACTGGACTCACACATGACGTGTGAAGTCTGTGGAGAAACTGGCCACTCGGGGAACAACTGCCTCGAGACGCAAGAGGAGGTACAGTTCGTAAATGGCAACAACGGGTACCGGCCTCAAGGGAACTGGAATCAGCAACGCCCATTCTACCAGGGAGGTAACAATAATAATTCTTTCTCTAACCAACCTTCCCTCAAAGATCTTGTCCTTGGTCAATCCAGGATTAATGAATCTATCTCTAAGAGGCTTGCTGCTAATGATAAGGCTCTAGAAGGCATAAATTCTAAGATAGAAAGTTTGTCCTCAACCTTCCAGAGCCAGCTAAGCTTTAACAAAATGTTAGAAACTCAATTAGCTCAGCTAGCGGCTGCTGTCCCTTCTGATGACAAGGGGCGACTTCCTGGGCAACCGGAATAGTCTTTTGAAAATGTGAAAGCTGTTTCTACGAGAAGCGGTAAGGCTACTCGGGATCCAGTCCCACTTAACCATGCAGGGAAGGCAGCAGCACCAAGGAAGGAGACCCCAGAAGTGGAGGAAGAGCCTGAAGCCGAGCTGGCACCAGCTGGACAAAGTGCACCACATGGGTTCTACGACAGCAACATGCTGCCATTCCCGCAACGTCAGAAGAAACCATCCGCGGATGAGCAGTTCGCCAGGTTCGTAGAAGTCATTCAAAAGTTAAATATACACGTACCATTGCTGGATGCTATGCAGGTACCGACCTATGCTAAGTACTTGAGGGACATTCTCAACAACAAACGTCCACTCCCAAGTACCGAGGTCGTGAAGCTGACTGAGGAGTGCAGTGCGGCCATCCTAAACAAGGTTCCGGAGAAGAAGAAGAAGGACCCAGGATGTCCCACCATCACGTGTACAATTGGGACACAACATTTTGAGCATGCACTCTGTGATCTGGGGGCAAGTGTTAGCGTCATGCCAAAGGTAGTATTTGACCGCCTTAATTATACTACCTTGTCCCCTACTCCCATGAGACTGCAGTTGGCCGATTCCACGGTTCGCTACCCGGAGGGGATAGCCGAAGACATTCCGGTGCGCATCCGGGATTGCTTCGTTCCTGTCGACTTCGTGGTTCTGGACATGGACGTGAGCAACGATTCGTCGCTCATCCTTGGGTGACCTTTCTTGAGCACAGCAGACGCTCACATTAATGTTGGTGCTGGAGAAATCCAGCTCAACATTAATGGAAGGAAGGAGAGGTTTGAGTTCAGGCCAAAAGTGGAGCAATGCTCCATGATCAAGATCAAGTATGGGAGAAACAGTCAGAACGTCAAGGAAGTGGAGGTAACACCTCCAGAAAAAGACAGCCTGATTAAGTTTATGGAGAAGTTCTGGGAAAAGGATTTCCCCATCCGGTATTACGCAAAGCACAACAAGAAGTCTACACGAGGTGCAAAAGCACAGACGAAGAAAACACCGGAGCAAGCTGTCGACCGCCATAAGAAGGTAAAACAGGTATGGCGAGTTAAATCATCTGTATCCTCATCTCCAGGGTCAGATGCTGCTTCATCAAGTTAAATCACATATCGGAGACGCCTTCGCTCGACGACGTAGAATACGAGTCCTGCACCGACAGGTTCATCAGTGTCAACAAGCTAGCTTGGGGGAGGACCCTCAGCTCAGGTAAAGTCAGGTAAGAACTATCAAACAAAGTTTTTTTCTTTCAAATAAAGTTTTTCTTTTCAAATAAAGTTAGCAAATGAGAGCTATCTATGATAATCCCTTAATGTTTAAGTCCATGCTTAAATCTTTACTTCGGATATGATGAATGGTTGCTCTTATTTCTCTCTTGTCCCTATGTTTCAACCTGCTATTCTCCTAAGTTTTGAGTTTGTTGGTTGAACATGATCTTTTCTGTTATCTTGTCTATCTGTGGGTAGCATATGCAAGCTCTAGTCTAGGTTGTTGTTAGCTAAGATATGATAAGGCTCGAGTTTCCTTAAGATCTTACTAAGTTAGACTTGATAACCGGAGTTTATCTTTTGAAAATAAAATGAAGAGAGTTCCTTGTGGTGATTAAATTCCCTACCAAAGCTCATATTGTTTTAAACCCCTACATAAGCTGCTTGCTTTTGCATTGAGTTTTGTCAAAGTTTTTGTGATTTTTAGAGATTTACTTCATGCTTTTAAAGCCAAGATCACGTACACGCCACCATATACATGTTATACTTCTACACTGGAAGTACACATGACACATATCATTCCACCAAATAAAAGCTCTACATAATGTAAGGTGTTGTTTCCCCCATCTTATTGCAAAAAGAGGCATAGGCTGATGAAAAAAAAATTGGACACATGAAGGTCCAAGTATGTAAAAAAAAGAGAAAGAGCAAATGAAGCTCTTGATTCAAAAATAAAGCCATGTCTCTAAAAGCAACTCTTTAAGGGGAAGAGGTACCTGCGAAAAAGAGCTGTCATTTACCATGCTATTCACACACGTGCACATCTTGGTTTAAGAGTATGACTTATTTCTCTTCGAATCCTGATTTTGACTTTACAATATGTGCATTACAAGTGTGCTATAAAGCTCTCCTAGCATAAGCTCCACTTCAATGAGTGACATGAGAGTTGAGAGAGGAAATTGGCAAGGAAATACACCATGAGTGACTTGAGAGTACCACCTAAGGAATTCTGCTCTCTCTTTTGAAAAACTTCCAAAACCTCCGGTTTGATTGTCTAGCTAGGTAGAAGGCAAGGTGCTTAGTCTAAGTCATTCTAGCCATCAACCGCCCAAGACCAGGAGAAGCTACAAGCCCCATAAAAGGCCAAGGTAATAAGGGAAGTTTATTTTACCAGCTTATTCAATTTTTGGTAGAATATCTTGTTGAACCACTGGTACTTTTGAGGAGTAATGAGAAAGCAACTCCTGATCCACAGAGCCTAAGAGTTTTAGTCTTTTGCTCGGGTCGAGCAAAGTCTAAGCTTGGGGGAGTTGTTGACGGTCCTTATAACAGAAAATCCAACCGTCAATAGGCTCAGAAACCAATAAAGATCAAGGCACAACTTAGGCATTAGTATTCAAATAATAGTATACCATGCATATCTGGAATATATTTAAGTACAGGGACTACGGTGCAGAAGATGGACAAAACTGGGCACAGGCCCAGGTCGGCCGACCTGGCTAGGTCGGGCGACCTGGTCTGGATCCCAATCGAGCCCAAACTCCACACAGGTCAAGAAGCACACAATGTAAGGATCTTGAACGTTGATTCATGGTCGGTGGAAGTCAAAGGTGGAGGATGAGCCACATGTCCATCACATGGATTGAAGGGCCCACAACCAGAGACAAATGTACCCAAACCGACAGTACCCAACTGGAACCGACCTTAGGACCCACATGTAAGCCTCCCAGAGGAAGGTGGGCCCTAATGGCGGTTATGGGGAGTCGGCCAACCCAGCCAGGTCGGCCGATCCTCCCGTGCGCCCGACTAGGCCCTCCTTTGACCTGAAGCTATAAACCGCCATGGAGATGACATCTGAGCCGTGGAGAGTTGAAGACGGTGGATCCAAGGGTCGGCCGACCTGGGGGATTCGGCCGACCTAGGCCCACCTCCAACCGGCCTCAACCGCCTCTGGCCGGTTCCAACCGCCCTTGTGATGCTATAAATACCTGCAAGGGGCACCGTACTCAACACACACCAGAAGAAGAGCTCTCTTTGCTACAAGCTTAGTCTTAGTCTTAGTAGTGATAGTCATAGTGTTAGATCTACTGAAGGGCTTCTGAAGGAGTCTTGGTAAGTTCTAGAGTTCATCTCTTGTATTCTCTTACTTACTTCTTGTACTCTGATCTTAATGGAAATACCTTCATACTTATGTCATGTGCCTCAGCTATGCTATATTTGTTTAGTATATGCTACTTATGTCTTACACCTTAATCAAGTGAATGTATGCAATGTCATTGGCTGAATGTGCCTCTTGGTTGCTCTATTTATTAACGTGATAGATAGAGTTGTATCTCGTATTGCAAACATGGTGTTTGGGATACGGTATGCTGTTGAGGGTACCGCTGCCCCACGGATTAGTAGAGGTAGGCGGCAGGTGGTGACAGCCCTGTCCGTCCTTTGTAATCCTCCACGTACGGGAGTGGGTATTAGGCCTTTATGATAAGATGTCCTACTGTCGTCCCTTGATGAGGGAACCACTGGATACCTCGATATGTCCTCTTGCATATGATCATTGAATGAGCTTGTATAGGGTATTGTAGTATAACTAAGTCACATTTGTATGATGCTTATGAAACCTTGGTGATCTTCACTAATGTGTTACTAACTAAGACTACCATAATGATGAGCAATGAACTTCTGTGTGTCACTCTACCCATTCATTTCTATATTCTTTACCCCTGTTTAGATTATGATATATTAATGCTGTTGTAAGTAATTACATGGGATGACATCTCTCTCTTAACTAAACGCTTTCCCTGCGGATAAACAAATAACGATACTCTGGAATACTCCCGGGTGAAATGCTACAATAGTACTTCTGTGCGCTTGCAGAATATCTGTAATGTCTAGATTTACGATGAAGTATCTCTAGTACCATCACTACTCTAAGTGGTGATGCTAAGAAATACCAACAGGGATATACTGGGCAGTATGGTTGGATAGCTTGGGAAGAATTTTGGTTGTTTGGGTGCGAAGCCGATGTTGGCTTCGTTTGAGTTGCTTGAATCTTCTCTGCTCTTAGCTTTTCTATTGTTTTCTTGATGTCATGGCACTGTTCTGTGCCATGGGTGTGGTTTTTGCCGTGGTATTGGCAAAACAGCTCAGGTCCCGATGGTGGACCTCTTCCTCTCTCTCGGCCTCTGCCGGCTTTTCCACCCCTTTGAGTGGGCTCATTTCTCTGGTTGTGGTATTGGCTTTCTGGGTAAGGTGGTTGGGTTTCGTAGGAAGAAGGTGGGTTGTCTACCTTCATGATTGTTTGGTGGGAGTAGTTTTGGTAGTTGTGGCTGTGGTGGTGGTTTTTGGATTGTGACTCATATTGGTTTCTCATGATGGCTTCTCTAGCCAATCTCATTCGGTTGTCATTGTCAGACCGACAATACTTCTTGAACTCATCATATAGGTCTGCCAGAGTAGCTGGTGTCTCTCTTGCGATATGCTGTGCAAACAGTCCAGGGCGAAGCCCTTGTATTGCTGCAAATTTCGCTGCTTCGTCGGGGATGTGTGGAGCTTGAGCACGTAGAGTAACAAATCTGCGGAAGTAGTCCTCTAGGAGCTCCTTTGGCTGCTGGTGTAGTGTAAGTTCAGCATATGAGAGTGATTGATCTCCCATAATGCTAAAATTTTTGATGAGCTCCCTCTTCAGATCATACCAGCTACTGATTGATAGGCCTGACAACTTCGTGTACCAGTTTATTGTTGTGCCATCGCAGACAATGATGAAAGATTTTGCTAATACCACATCGTCTCCCCCGGCCGAAGCTATTACAGCTTCATAGCTCATGAGAAACTGCTTTGGGTCGGTGAGGCCATTGTATCTTGGTAGAGAAATGGGTTTGTAAGACGGTGGCCATCTTGCCAGTTGGAGGCTTTCTGAGAGTGGGCAGGTGTGGTCAATAGGATGGGTGTGGAGTGTGTGGAAGCCAGTTTGGGATGAAGAGTTATGGTTTGGTGGATTGGTGGTGGTGTTTGGCTCATTAAGCTCTGCTTGGAGCTCAGCAACTTGTTTTTTAGCTTTCTCGAGTTTTTGACGCAGCTTTTCAGCTCTTGAGCTTGTATTGTTCAGCCTCCTCTGTTTCGCTTGCCTCAGCTCCTCCAGGTGTTTCTTGACTTGCAGCAATTGAAGCTGCTGCTCCTCTTCTTCCTCTTGCATTTGTTGCTCCAGTTCGAGATGTGCAGCCTTCGGCTCTCTCTGCTGCTCGAGGCGTCGAAGACGAAGCCTTTCTTCAAGTCGATGCATTCTCTCTTCAGTGGTAAGGGTTTCGTTATCGACCTCTTGATCGTCGATAACGGTTTCGGTTATTTGTAGTAGGCTTGTTGGTGGAGTTGGGGGTTGGGGAGTGGCTTCGTTGCTGGGAGTTGCATTTGCTGCAGTAGTGGTTGACTTGGCTTTTTTTGGTGGCATGGTGGTTATCGTGGGTTTTGTTCGTGCACAGCACAAACGGTGGGCGCCAGTTGTTGGGATAATAGCCGAAGCCAATGAGCCCAAGCAACGGAAGAGATTGAGTAACTGGGACAAGCAACAATATATTACTTATCAACAGTGTTCTCGGGAATTAACAACCTTTACATGCGGGAGACGGGCCTCCTTTTATAGGGAGGTCAAGGGTCTTTACATTCCCTTTTTACCCTAAAAAACCAGGCACCATCCTCTAGACCATATAACATGAACTACACAGGGGTACTTTAGTACATTTACTCCTCCCCATGTGAATGCGTAGACTTGTAATACCGTGTTTGACTTGGCTTGGACTCGGTCTTCACCTGCTTCGCTTGCGAGACCGAGCTCTTTAGCTCTTCATTCGGCTTCGTCCGGATCAGGACCAACCGAAGCCGTTTCCTCGCTCCTGAAAGCCAACGGTTTCTCTAAAAACCTGCAATATAGAGCAAACCGAAGCTATCCAATGACTCAATCATTGCTTTTGACACTCAATAGTATCAATACTTCACCAAATTGGCTTCTAGTACAATCGGGATGAAGCCGCTTTGGTACACTGCAAAATGTGGTGACCGAAGCCGATTGGCTTTGGTTTAATTTTCCTGACCGAAGCCAATTTAGGGATATATAGAGTAACCGAAGCTGATTGGCTTCAGCTCCCTTGTCCATTGCTGCCTTTACATGTGAGAGAGAACAAAACAAGTAGAAGGCGTTTGTCGGCGGGCCAAATCTATTGAAAAGTTTGTGAAATTACCTTTCCAACGAGTGGTCATTCATCTTAAACGGAGTTCAAACGGAAGAGTTATGCCCATTTTACTTTAGCACTGCATACTGCCCAAAAAATTTCAGAATGCACGACCTTCGATGTTTTGATCATAACCGCTTGTAGGAATCTTTGATTGACTTGATTCTTGATTCGTTAGAACCAGAACTTCATGGGTCTTTTAAATATTTGAAAATATTCTGTTGTTCTCATCCAAGGTTGCACAGAATTTTGATGTGAACAGTACTTTCTTGTCAATTGATCTAGAGATGTTGATGATCTTGGTCTTGTGGTTTTTGGAGCGTTGTGTTGTGCATCAAAATGATGTGTCTTCTCCAGCGAGTAGCATGGCTCCAATGATGTGACTTTTCCATAGTTCTTGCTTTACCTAAGGTGACGGGATCATAGGGGTGTCCTGCTCTTTATGTCGATGATCTGAGTGGTTTCCTTCATTAGTAGCATCACTCAATTATAAGCTTCTTGAGCACCCTACTGGAGAAGATTGGTAATGTCATGGTGCTTCTAATCTTGTTGCCTCCAGTCTTGATCAACTTCAAATCATCATCTTTCATGCTCATGGCCCTCCAATCATCCCTTGACATCATCATCCGCTTCTCCGTTGTTTTCTACTGCCTCTTCTTTATTGAATTCCTATTCACCCAGTACAGAACACATACCAATCTTCTACTTCATTGTGATGTGCATCAAATTCCCTTTCCAACGAGTACTCGATTCACTTCAAATGGACTCCGGATGAAAGAGTTACGCTTGTTTTACCCCGGCACAACGTCCTGTCCTGAGCAGATTTCAGTACGCGTAGTGTTGAAAGATTTTACCATAACTCCTTGCACCAATCTCCAAAATTTGCGATTCTTGATGTGTTGGAAAGAAGACTTAATGGAGCTTCATATTTTTCTAATTTTCCTCCATGGTACCTCCCTAATCATGGGCAAAAAACTGGCCTCAACAGCAACCTTCCAGAGATGTTGATGATCGGATCTCACGACTTCTTCGGGGCATGATTCATCACCTAAAGTTTGGACAAACAAATCTCCAAGCGACATTAGTCTTTAAAAATCAATTGACACGGTGACATACCTTGTTCATATTCACTTGTTTTGGGTGTGGGCTCGATAGCGGATGATGGGCCACTAACAAAAGTTAGCACCTACCACTAAAGAGCGGATCTTCGCGTAGCCGTCAACTTGTTTGAGCGAGATTCGACTTGTCAAAGTCCGGATGTTGAAAATTTCTTGATCGCTTTGTGTCTAGGGTTTTACCTGCATTCATGGACACAAACAAGAAACACAGGATATATGCAATATTAAAATTAGGGTTAGTCCAAAAAATTAAATAGATCACCCTGGGGTTCAAGTTGCCGATCCCCAGAAACGGCGCTAGAAAAGCTTGTTGACGGTCCATAGACGCACCAATTGTGAACCGCAAGCGCACCGATCATCGTAGCTTTTTCCTTAGAGTATTCCATCCAAGGTTTATCAATTCATGGATCGACAATGAACTTATTAGGGTTTCTCATCTAATCTAATGTATCTATTCCTAGCATTAAGCATTAATTGCATATAGAGGTAAACCTTTAAGATGTGAGTGAGTATAAAGGTTGATCTCATCCATAACATAGGCGAGGGTAAAAAGCAACCAAAGGATAAACGAGCCTATCGTCTTCTAGTTGTAGTTCTAGCCAAAGCACATCATGCATCTCATCCAAAGCAATCTTTAAACTCTTACCTCTGGTCAACCTCCCGAGAACGCCACCTTACACGGGATCACACCCTATCACAATGCTCCCTATCGGCGTGGTTAGTTACAAGGGCACGTCCACAAGTGAACGTGCCTAGATATCATGAAGGGTCGACATACTAGATCTAATCACCATGATTACATAAAGCATGCTATATAGTCTAAACCGAAATTAGACTAAGAAACAATCATATTCATGATAGGTAGAAAGCATAGAAGGAGACATTGAGTTGCTAAGAGATCGGATGACATGAAGAACAATACTCATATAATAGATATGTTTGTATCATCACCACCAAGTACATACCATTGATGACTCCAACTAGCTCTTGAACTCCACCATGGCACCACCACGCAGGGAGGCCATGGCGGCTAGAGTTGGCCTAAGCCATCTCTTAGACAACTTCGAGGATTTGCGGCAGCCGTCGTCTCCTTTTGGTGTATGCCCTAGGTTTTGCTGAGTTCTGGTGGATTGATGTGCGTGCCTCTGAGAATCAGGGCTATAAATAGTCCGAGGAAACCCTAGCTTGAAGGGGAGGCCGAGGCGGTGCAGAAAAGGCCTAGACCGGCCGGCACGGGCCCCTCTGGGCCGGCCGGCCGGCCGGCCTAGGTCCTTTTTGGCCCGCCTCAGTCCCATCTTTTGCGTGCAAGCTCCTTGATCCTTCAGGAATTGATTTGCTAATGCATGTGGGTATTTGACGTCGGTTGCTTCGGTATAAGATTGGGTCTTGATAACTTTCCAAATGTCTACCTGATTCGCCTTGATCTCGAAGTCATCCGACCTTATCTTCAAGTCTTTGCCCTCACACATTCTTGGGGGTTGGTTCACCATTGATGAGAGCGAACGAGATCCGAGTCACATTAGGTTTTGGCCTTCATATTCCTCCATGCTATGCATGATCTTGATCTTTGTCCAATTGTGCTCATTTATAGCTCAAATACCTGTGTAAACTAAAATCCTCCAAAAATACATGCATATGCAAAAATGAGGTTGTTTCAAGTGCCAAGTGGCGGGTTAGTATATGAAATGGTCCCAAAACACCACTTAATTAGCACTAAAAAGTTGTCGCTAACGAGCATCAACAGAAGGTAACCTGAGATCAGATCATCATTGCCATGAACAATACTAAGGTTACCATACAAAAGAAGGCCATGAACACCAATTAAGAGGCTTAGCTCAGAATGAAATCCACTCATAGTAGAGCTACCTGCTACTGTGGCAATCAAGGTGGAACCCTTATTGTCATAGTAGGTAGGCACTACCACTAGGCATTGTAGGCTCAAAGCTTTACATTCCTACCATGGAACAACAACATTGTCCTAAATACGACAAGGAAAGTAGGTCCTCATTGTCAAGCTCAAGTGGATGTTCATAATTTCGTAACCTCAACATAATGAATGTCCACATAGAGCTTGGCAATTAGGATCTAACCTACACCCCTATTGATTGTTACCTAGAAAAAAAGTAGGCAACCATTACAAAGTATCCATCATCATAGACAAGTGTGCCATGACTGATAGCCATCATCCTCAAAGACCAGCATTGAAACAACTACAGATTTGTCATCAAGAGCAAAAAGGTCAAATCATATACAGATGGGTCAGAGCATGAACTCATAATCAAAACATGTAAATGTGAGGCCTCAAAATGACATAATCAGTAAATGCATGTCCTCATTCATTCAGGATGACTCAAAAGTGGCAGAAAAAAAAACAAGTGACTAGCAAATGAAAAAATGAAATAACATGACTAGAAAAATAAAATTGCTGACAAAACAATTGCCTTGTATAAGACCAAACCATTGCAACAGATAAAAACATCAGAAACAAAAACTAGTGCCATGTTGGCGGCAGTTAGCACTCCTTTGATCCTGTACCACAAGCATACGGATAGTGTGTAGCTTTTCTCTTAGAGTGTTCCCCCAAGATTTATCAATCCATGGAACATGTGGATCGCTACGCTTAACCAAGCACTAATTGAGTTGAAGGCTATCTTTGATCTAATAAGGATATGAGTGAATATTAAATAGATTGAATCTAGGTTAAAGAGAGCGGTATTATAAAGAGAGCAAGATATGTGGAGCTTTTGCGAATGGGATCCAGGATCACTTGGAAGTGCAGCCGTCGAGCAAGAACGAACCGATCTAGATTTATCAAGATAAAGGTGTGATCCAAACTCAACACTTTCCTCCCACATACTGTCACTACACGAGGGTAATCATCTATCGAGCATGAGGAACACGGCGAGTTGATGTATTCTAAACATGTGAAGCTACGAGTGATGCATACCCAAAGCCATGTTGGCCAGCCATTAAGACTCAATCATCAACAAGAGGCATGATAAATAAATCTCATAAAGGAATTCAACGATTACAAGTCAAGATATCCATACAACCCATGGACAAACGAGGACTTTACCCCATAAAGCTAGGCATGATGTCGCTATTCATGGTGGGGAAGTCTTCGGCATAGAGATGATCTCCTCCTGTCCTCCAGCTTGTGGCGGTGCCGTCCTTGAGGCCCAGGCCTCTGACGACGTCGCTCTATTTTTGACGTACTCTCCAACGATGGCTAGGGTTTCTCCGAGTGCTCTCTCTTGAATTGGTCGACCTCAGGGGTATTTGTAGGTGTCTCTGGTGCATCGCGGTTGGCATAGTGTTGACGGTCCTTATAACAAAAATATGACTGCCAATAGGCTCAGAAAACTAATAAAGATAAACATAACTTAGACATTTGTATTCAAAAGCATGCAGATATAGAATATATTTGAGTACAGGGATCATGGTGCAAAAGATGGAGGAAAACGGGCTCAGGCCCAGGTCGGCCGACCTGCCCTGAAACCCGTTCGAGCCCAACTTTCCTACAGGTCAAAAAGCACACCAAGAGATGATCAAAGACGCTGAATCATGGTCGGTTGAAGTCAAAGGTGAGGGATGAGCCACATGTCACTCCCATGGATTGAAGGGCCTACACCTCAACTCAAATGCATGCAAAATGGCTATACCCACCTGGAACTGTCATAAGGACCCACATGGCAGTCTACCAGAGAAGAGTGGGGCCGAAAGGCGGAGGTGCCAGGTCGGTCGACCTGGCCCTGCGACCGTTTCACCCCCTCCCTTGACCAGTACCTGTAAACCGCCATCAGGAGACCATCTCAACTGTGCAATGCTCAAGGCGGTGTATCCAAGGGTCAGCTGACGTGCCCACTTCGGTCGACCTGGGCCCATAGCCAAACGGCCTCAATCGCCTATGGCTGATTCTCCATCGCCTATGGATGCTATAAATACCTGCGAAGGGCGCCGTACTCAACACACACAAGAAGAAGAGCTCTCCTTTGCTACAAGCTTAGTCTTAGTCTTAGTAGTGAAAGTTCTAGTAGTAGAGCTTCCGGAGGAGTCTTGTAAATTCTAGAGTTCAGCTTTGTATCTCTTTACTTACTTGTAATACTCTGAGCTTAATGGAAGTATCTTCATACTTATGTTGTATGCCTCAAATATACTTTACTTACTTAGTATATACCACTTATGTCTTTCACCTTATCCGAGTTGACGTATGCTATGACATTGGCTCAATGTGCCTTATGGTTGCTCTATTTATTAACGTGATAGATAGAGTTGTATTTCATATTGCAAACATGGTGTTTGGATTATGGAATACTGTTGAGGGTATTGTTGCCCCACGGATTAGTAGAGGTAGGTGGCAGGTGGTGACAACCCTATCCATCCTTTGTAATCCTCCATGTTCGGGAGATGATATTAGGCCTTTATGATAAGACATCCTTCTGTCGTCCCTTGATGAGGGAACCACTGGACACCTTGATACCTCTTACATATTTCCCTTGTATGAGCTTGTATAGGATAATGTAGTATATCCATGTTCCATTTGTATGATGCTAATGAACTCTTTATGATATTTACTAATGTTCTATTACTAACTAAGATTACTTAATGATGAGAAATGAACTTCTGTGTGTCACATAAACCCTACACTTCCATATCATTTACCCCTGTCTAGACTATGGTAGATTAATGATGTTGTACATAAATACATTGGATGACACCTCTCTTTAACTAAACACTTTCCCTGTAGATAAACAAATAACGATACTCTGGAATACTCCTAGGTGAAATGCTACAACGTACTTCTATGCGCTTGCAGAATCCCTGTAATGTTTAGATTTACAATAAGGCATCTCTAGTGCTATCACTAATCTAATGTTTAGATTTATAATAAGGCATCTCTAGTGCTATCACTAATCTAGTGGTGACGCTAAGAAATGCCAACACACAGAAGTAGGGTTTTGTCAACATGTCGCACTGGAAAAAGGGGAGCTCGAGCAGGCCCCACAATGGGCTGGGCCAGCTAGCTCCATAGGGTCCAGGTCGGCTAGCCTACCCTGTTCCTTGGCCGCCTTGCTCTCGATCTTCTCGTGCAATCCCTCCTCCTTAAGCCTTGTCCGTATGCCCAATTAGGTCCTTGTCCAAGTCCATCCATTTGTGTTGTTTTTCCTGCCATAATACAATACTCCAAAATACAATACACATGTGAAAATGGGGTTATTTCATATGCCAAGTGGCAGATTAGTATCAAGATTAGTCCCAAAGCTCCACTTAAATGGCACTAAAAGGGTGACAATAACAAGCGCCAACATGCCACTAACTCATTGTTAGCCCCACTACGTAGGATCACTGGCCATAACAGCTAAACAGAAAGCATGGCATAAGAAAACCAAAGCAGGAAATATAAACATTAGCATAGCAGCATCAACTACTAACATTGCAACTGATATTAAGTTACAAGTACCAAATCTGCTAGATTATACAATACTTTACATTATGTTCTTACCAAGTAGTTAGTATATCAGGTTCCAGTTTCCATCACATTGCCATGCTTCCACTGAATAGTTAGCCACCCCACAAAGTGGTCCTGAAAACTCTCACGAAAGGTGAGCTACGAGTGAGGGTACACCTACCAAGTTAGATCTACATCTACAGTGATCTATGCAAAAGAGGGGTTGGAAAAGAATGGTAGAGACTATCTCACTCCAACCGCATTACCTGAAACAAGACATCATCAGCATTAGCTCTCAAAGGTAGTGGTGCGTTGCCAGCCAGGTCTTGAGCCATAGGGTGAGGTGGTAGTCACATATCTTCACGAACCTTTGCCTTGGAACTTGTTGTCCACGATGTGGCTAAAGGCAACTATGAGTGCCTCCTCCATAGAGCCAGGGGTCCCTATCACAACCTCATACATGTCAGGGAGCACCTGCTCAGGACTGTTCTCCCTTAATGCCGCTGCCACATTGTTTGTTGCATTAGCCATGTTGGTGTTGACGCTCGTTGTACATACACTTTTAGTGCTATTTAGGTGGTGATTTTGGACCAATTCATATACTAACCCGCCACTTGGCACTTGAAATAACCCCGTTTCCGCATGTGTGTTGTATTTTGGAGCATATTGTGTTTTTAAAGGAAATACAACATAAATGGAGGGTTTTGTACAAACTTGGAATTGGGCCCAGACTTTGGATGATGGAAGCCACAATCACCAACTTTGGACTATAGACCCGCAAGAGATGCTGAGCTTATTTAGGCCATATCTTCATCATCTTAAGTCCAATGGGGGCAAGTTATATAAGGAAATTGCACGGCTCGAAAAGATCTACAACTTTCATATGGAGCGCTCGGGCATTTGGGGACCCTAGGGGGGTGGGCCTAGGCCGGCCGGCCTAGGGTTTTCCTGCACCGCCTCGGCCTCCCCTTCGATGTTAAGCTTCCTTGGACTATTAATAGCCCTCATACCCAAAGGCATGTGCATCAATCCACTAGAACTCGGCGAAACCCAGGGCATACACCAAAGAAAGACGACGGCCGCAGCAAGTCCTTGAAGTTGTCTAGGGGATGGCTTAGGCCAACCTTAGCCGCCATGGCCTCCCTACGTGGTTGTGCCATGGCGGAGTTCAGGAGCTAGTAGTGGATCATCTATGGTATGTACTCTGGAGGTGATCATCTAATACATATATTATATGAGTAATGTTCTTCATGTTATCCGATCATTTAGCGACTCGATTCCTCTTTGTACGATCTTGTGCTTTTCTTGGGTTTGCTTTGCTTTCAATCTACTATGCATATAGATTGCTTGGGGTGATCTTGTAGCCATGGTGGCTAGAGGTTTATACCAGATCTACCAAGTGGTTCAACACGTTCTTCGTGAATGTGCCCTTAAGTTACCCACGCCGACAGGGAGCGATGTGACAGGGCGTGATCCCGTGTACGGTGGGGCTTTCAGGGGTTTGACCGGAGAGTAGTAGGTTAAAGACGGCTTTGGATGAGATGCATGATGTGCTTGCTCTTATTGGCTAGAACTACAACTAGAAGGCAATAGGCTTGTTTACCCCTTTGGTTGTGCTTTATCCTTGCCTATGTTATGGATGCAATCAACCTACACACCACTCACAAATTATAGTAGGTTTACCCTTTATATGCAATCAACGCTTCATGTTAGGATAGATCCGTTAGATTAGATGGGAAACCCTAGTAAGTTCATTGTCAATCCACAGATTGATAACCTTAGATGGAATACTCTAAGGGAAAAGCTACGATGATCCGTGCGCTTGCGGTTCACAATTGGCGTGTCTAAGGACCGTCAACAAGCTTTTCTGGCGCCGTTGCCGGGGATCGGCAACTCGAACCCTAGGGAGATCTATCTAATTTTTTAGACTAACCCTAATTCTTATTATTTCATATATCGTGTATTTCTTGTTTGTGTCCATGAATGCAGGTAAAACCCTAGACAAACATCTCAACATCCGGACTTCAGCAAGTCTAATCTCGCTCAAACAAGTTGATGGCTACGTGAAGATCCGCTCTTTAGTGGTAGGTGCTAACTTTTGTTAGTGGCCCATCATCCGCTATCGAGCCCACATTCAAAATAAGTGAAGATGAACAAGGTATGCCACCATATCAATTAATTTTAAAGACTAATGTTTTTTGAAGATTTGTTTGTCCAAGCTATAGATGATGAATCATGCCCCAAAAAAAAAGTCGTGAGATCCGATCATCAATGTCTCTGGATGGTTGCTGTTGTGACCAGTTTTTTGCCCATGATCAGTGAGGTACCATAGAGAAAAATTAGAAAATATGAAGCTCCATCAAGTCTTCTTTCCAACGCATCAAGAATCGTAAATTTTAGAGATCAGTGCAAGGAGTTATGGTAAAATCTTTCAATACTACACGCTCCGAAATCACTCGGGACAGAACATA
>CM014271.1:55196280-55228255 GCA_004135705.1 Alloteropsis semialata
TGGTAGAGAAATGGGTTTGTAAGACGGTGGCCATCTTGCCAGTTGGAGGCTTTCTGAGAGTGGGCAGGTGTGGTCAATAGGATGGGTGTGGAGTGTGTGGAAGCCAGTTTGGGATGAAGAGTTATGGTTTGGTGGATTGGTGGTGGTGTTTGGCTCATTAAGCTCTGCTTGGAGCTCAGCAACTTGTTTTTTAGCTTTCTCGAGTTTTTGACGCAGCTTTTCAGCTCTTGAGCTTGTATTGTTCAGCCTCCTCTGTTTCGCTTGCCTCAGCTCCTCCAGGTGTTTCTTGACTTGCAGCAATTGAAGCTGCTGCTCCTCTTCTTCCTCTTGCATTTGTTGCTCCAGTTCGAGATGTGCAGTCTCCGGCTCTCTCTGCTGCTCGAGGCGTCGAAGACGAAGCCTTTCTTCAAGTCGATGCATTCTCTCTTCAGTGGTAAGGGTTTCGTTATCGACCTCTTGATCGTCGATAACGGTTTCGGTTATTTGTAGTAGGCTTGTTGGTGGAGTTGGGGTTGGGGAGTGGCTTCATTGCTGGGAGTTGCATTTGCTGCAGTGATGGTTGACTTGGCTTTTTTTGGTGGCATGGTGGTTATCGTGGGTTTTGTTTGAGCACAGCACAAACGGGCGCCAGTTGTTGGGATAATAGCCGAAGCCAATGAGCCCAAGCAACGGAAGAGATTGAGTAACTGGGACAAGCAACAATATATTACTTATCAACAGTGTTCTCGGGAATTAACAACCTTTACATGCGGGAGACGGGCCTCCTTTTATAGGGAGGTCAAGGGTCTTTACATTCCCTTTTTACCCTAAAAAACCAGGCACCATCCTCTAGACCATATAACATGAACTACACAGGGGTACTTTAGTACATTTACTCCTCCCCATGTGAATGCGTAGACTTGTAATACCGTGTTTGACTTGGCTTGGACTCGGTCTTCACCTGCTTCGCTTGTGAGACCGAGCTCTTTAGCTCTTCATTCGGCTTCGTCCGGATCAGGACCAACCGAAGCCGTTTCCTCGCTCCTGAAAGCCAACGGTTTCTCTAAAAACCTGCAATATAGAGCAAACCGAAGCTATCCAATGACTCAATCATTGCTTTTGACACTCAATAGTATCAATACTTCACCAAATTGGCTTCTAGTACAATCGGGATGAAGCCGCTTTGGTACACTGCAAAATGTGGTGACCGAAGCCGATTGGCTTTGGTTTAATTTTCCTGACCGAAGCCAATTTAGGGATATATAGAGTAACCGAAGCTGATTGGCTTCAGCTCCCTTGTCCATTGCTGCCTTTACATGTGAGAGAGAACAAAACAAGTAGAAGGCGTTTGTCGGCGGGCCAAATCTATTGAAAAGTTTGTGAAATTACCTTTCCAACGAGTGGTCATTCATCTTAAACGGAGTTCAAACGGAAGAGTTATGCCCATTTTACTTTAGCACTGCATACTGCCCAAAAAATTTCAGAATGCACGACCTTCGATGTTTTGATCATAACCGCTTGTAGGAATCTTTGATTGACTTGATTCTTGATTCGTTAGAACCAGAACTTCATGGGTCTTTTAAATATTTGAAAATATTCTGTTGTTCTCATCCAAGGTTGCACAGAATTTTGATGTGAACAGTACTTTCTTGTCAATTGATCTAGAGATGTTGATGATCTTGGTCTTGTGGTTTTTGGAGCGTTGTGTTGTGCATCAAAATGATGTGTCTTCTCCAGCGAGTAGCATGGCTCTAATGATGTGACTTTTCCATAGTTCTTGCTTTACCTAAGGTGACGGGATAATAGGGGTGTCCTGCTCTTTATGTCGATGATCTGAGTGGTTTCCTTCATTCTTAGCATTTTGCTAGGCATGGAAGAAGAAGACAAAGCATTTCATGTTCTTCTCATTCTTGTCATTTTAGTTGTCCTCAATTTCCTTATCATGAGAGCATTTTCATCTTGCCTGCAAAACATTTCAAATGCATATTCTACCCCCAGGGTGACGGTTGGGAGTAGAAGCAACTTCCAACAGTCCAACAATATATCCTAAGATTCTTAACTTTTGGCATAATTAGTCTAGTGAGAACAAAAATAAAAACCTAATGTGTGTACGTGGGTGCAAAGTGTGTATGCAAAAGAGAGGAAAGTATATAAACAAAAACAATGTTTACTCCTAGTTCTAAACTCCTTGTTTACAACTAGGTTGCCGAATTTCTCCATAGCCAAAAAAACTTATTTAACCAAGGTCATGACACCATGTCTATCTCAGGATCAAAACTTCTTTTATAGCACAAGAAAAATAAGATGTATTGCAAAGCTTATAAACCAACCAATGCAATCATGAAAACAAATGAATTGCTTGCAAGGTTTATTTAACTAAATGATGAAGGTCCACAATCACGTTTAAACACCACGTTTACACAAGATCGCAAAGGAGAAATGCCCATGAAGCATTAACACGTATACGAAAGCATATATCATTCAGTTTATAAAACAATCAAACCAACTATATGCAAAACATGCAAGACTAAATGCAAACGAAGCAAACATTATGTTGATGGCAAAATGCGATCCATGCAGGAAAATAAACATGATGATGATCACGATGATGGTCTAAAAATAAAATAAAACCTAGATTAATTAGCCACAAATCAATCATCATAAGGTCGTGCCATTCTTTATTTTCTCTAAAAGAAACAAAAACACAAAGAACGGGTTGCCTCCCGAAAAGCGCTTTATTTAAAGTCATAAAGCTCGACTTTCTCACATACCTTCTCATCATCGTAAGGCCATGGTCCTTCATGCAAGAAGTAAAGGTGTCCATACAGCTTTAGTGCACTTCCCACTCTGCACATGATCACTTATATTCAATAGAAGACTTGGCCAAGCTATCTCACATCATCGTCACCTCCTTCCTCGTTGTCCTTCATCGCTGCCTCTTCTTCCATGAATTTTACTTCTACGTCCATAACAGAATATGTACCCAACAATTATTTCAATGCAAGATGCATGAAATTGTCCTTCTATCAAGTTTTTATTCGCCCAAATTGGATTTCAATCGAGTGAGTAACGCCTGTTTTGTTCTAGCTCTGCAATCTGTCCAAAACATTTCAGAACGCCCAGCGCCCATTCTCTTAGCCATATCTCCTTGTACGGGTCTTCAAATTTGTCGATCTTGGATTCGTTGGACCGAGAACTTGATGGATCTTCTGAATATCAACTTTGCTCCTCTTGTACATATCTGATCATGTGCCCAAAATTGATGAAAACAACAATGTTTAATTCTGAGATTTGGAGATGGTGATGATCAAGTTTGCAGCTCTTTGGGCATGACTTCTATCCATATTGTTCGAGTCTCAAGTCCTGCATGGTTAGTGAAATTTGGGCTTTCTCCCAATATGTGCTCTTTTAAGGTCATTAGCTTGACCAAGCGCAAAGCAAGATCGAGATTTGCAAAATTTATTGTAAACATACGCATCCATAATCGCCACCACAATCAAATTGTAGCAATAAATCAAGGTGTAACTAAAAGAAGCATATGTTTCTTGCATAGAACTTAGCTCATTATTAGGCAAAGGTTCTTTAGGCATAAAATCAATAGGTTCAAACATAAACATTGCCTCTTTATCATTCCCAAGAAATTCTAGCCTATCAACATGATCGTCAATGGAACAAGGCATAGAATTTAGACTATCATTCATACTATTGGTTGAATATGAGTATTTCAATAGATTATCCTCAATACCAAAAATATCTTTAGATTTCAATGTGTACCTTAGCCCTAGAGTCATTTCAACAAGAGTGGTCTCTAATTTGTCTACTTGAGTTGAAAGCAAATCAATCTCAACAAGCGGAGGTGTCTCTTCATCGCCTTCTTGCAACTCTTCCAACTCTCCATCATGTGGAACATGCAATCCATTAGCAATATTCACATTCATCACTTCTTTGAAGTCTTCATTGTTTGGAATATCCTATACATCTTCATCCTAATATTCTTTTGTATTGCTTTCATTATCTTTCATGTACCACATGTTGCCAAGATCGCTCATCGTGGACTCACTCTTTTCTTCCTCATTGAACACTTCCATGTCTTGATTTGCTAGTGTATAAGCTTCAATGGCACACAAGCTATAAATTTGTGAAGAGGGGTCTCCTAGGTGCGCTAAATTTTCTTGCTCCATGTCATATTTCTCCCACTCAGTTTCTAGCTCGAGTCCTATTTTCTCCAATTTATCCCTTAAGACACTAGCTCTTCTCTTTATTATCCTTGTCTCCTTAGCAATAAACTCTAGTCCATGATCCACTGACCAATTAAGTTCCTCAAATGAGTCAAAATATTTATCTTCAATTGGTGTGCATGGTGTTGTAGAGAGGGAACTTTTAGGCACTTCATGGTTGCACTCTTCTCTTCCTTCATCATCAATATTTGAAATTTCAAATTGATCGATCCATCCTTCATCTTTTTCTTCACTTCCTTCTTCAAACATGTTTTGGATCGATTCTTCGCTCATCTCTTGATCAAATATATCCTCAACCCTTTTGGCTACAAGTCAGTGTTTCTCATTCCTTCGGTAGTTGATGAGGTGGCCAAAATCAGTTGGAATCCAATCAAGTTAATCGAATTCCACCAACGGTCTAGCGTTCTCCAAACTTAGGCCTATACCCATCTTAGTTTCAATATTTTTAACATGCGGAATGACTCGTCTTACCTCAAGAAGTGGTTCTTCAATTTCTTGTATGGTTGGTTCATCTTCCTTGAGCTCCGGTTCATCTTTTTAAAAAATTTCAGCAAGCGTCTCGGACTTGCTTCCGTCGGTTTGCCTCTCCCAAAATCGCTTTTTCCAATCACGTCGTACTCTTTCTCCATTGCATACCCTTTGTAAGATTTGTGCATCTTCTCTAATCATTTTCTCCATTAAATTACCTCCTACACACATATTTACAAAACGGGCAGAATTAGGGGTTAGTGAAAAATAAAATGTATGCAACATCACATCACCAGAAAAATCCCAAGTTCGGGCCTTGCTCGAGTAGCTCATTAAATTCATCAATCCCTTTATCTTCTTCTTGCTTGAAATTGAACACTAGCCTCCTTAAATATTGTATCTTGCTTATGGAAAAAAAACTTTGAGCAAAATTTCTTTGCAAGTTCGTCCCAATTTCCCTTCGCTTCAATGGATACAAGTGTGTACCATCTACGCACTTCGTCTTTAAGAGAGAATGGAAAAAGATTCCACTTGAACCAAGCAGCCGGAACTCCTTTTTGTCGCACTGAGTTGCATCTTATCATGAATTGCTTAAGGTGTCTATATGGGTTGTCGTCCTCCAATCCTTTGAAAGGGTTTGTCACCACTAACTCGATGATTTCATGCTTCAATTTGTAGTTGGTTGTAGCAAGCATCAAATCTGATTTCTGCATCTCAAGATCCTCCATCGATGGCAATGCTAATTCCCTTAGCGACATTTCTTCGTTATCCAATGGTGAGGTGAACAAATCCATCTAGGCACTAAAAATAAGAAAACACAAAAAACAATTCTACACAAAGGTTAAGTGTTAGTGGGTTAGCAAAACTAACACAAAGTTCAAGCACAACAAACTAACTTGTTTCTCGGCAACGGCGTCAGAAAAACTTGTTGACGGCCCTTAGACGCGTCAATTCGTGAACCGTAAGCGCATGGATCATTGGTAGCTTTTCCCTTAGAGTATTTCCCCAAGGTTTATCAATCCGTGGAACAAGTGGGATGTTGGCTCTTACTTTGTGCTAATCTTACTAACTAAGCAAATAATATGGTTGTGTAGAGAGATGACAAACTAAACTAGATTAATCTAAGATCAAACTAAGTAACAAAGGTTGATACAAGAGAGAAATAAAGATAGATAAGTGCTCCCTCCCTAGGGTCTAGGTTCTCATGAATATGCATCTACTACACAAATGGGTGTTGCCTTCACTAGCATCACAGTGGCTTGGTCTTTTTCCTCTTGCATACTGTTACTACACAAGGGTAGTCAACCACCTCGCTAACACATCCATGACAAAGCATCCATAGAGTTAAGCTAATCACCACGATTACCACAAACCCTACTAAAGACATATGTTGATCAAGAACAAAGCGCTCACATATGTAAATAAAGCATTGCAATGACATAGACCATGAAGCATTGATAGGCATAATGTGCATGTAGAGATTATAAATCATAGATCCATCTAACCCTAGGGACAAACGGAGGCATTACCCCATCATCTTACAAGGATTGAAGCACAAGGAGGTGATAGAGACTCCGAGGAACATCATCATTGAAGATGGCGGCGAGATGGGAGAGCAACCCCTAGGCCGACGGCTTGAGGGCCTCCTTAATCTCTCTTCCTTATCTTGTTTTGGTGGCTTCTGGTGAATGGATCTGAATCTCCCCTTTTTGAGGGCACCTAGGGGTTGTATTTATACCCTAAGGGAGCCTTGGGGCATGTGCTCCAACTTCCCTTCTACGAGATCTTTGCTTGGGAGTTAAGCAAACTTGGTTTCCATAATATTTGACTCGCCCAGATTTTCCTTATTCGCAGCCCTGCCTTCCCGACGTCATATCTCCCACGTCTGGACTCCAAATAGGGCAAACTCAGATTCTAAATTGTGTAGCACGAAATTATC
Organism: Alloteropsis semialata; assembly: GCA_004135705.1. Lineage (NCBI taxonomy): Eukaryota > Viridiplantae > Streptophyta > Magnoliopsida > Poales > Poaceae > Alloteropsis > Alloteropsis semialata. The sequence goes on from CM014271.1 coordinate 55,202,905, forward strand.
TCCAACTTTGTCATCCATAGGTTTCCTTGAAAATTAAGTTAAGATCCCCAAAACAGCACCAGAATATAATATGTCTGATTCCAGACTCCTCTACATAGTATACATTTCGGGGGCCATATCTCCTAGCTCCATATTCCAAATTATCCTTTCCATATGTCCAAATTGAAGATCTCGATGATGGCTACAACTTTGGTACTCAACATTTTGTCATTAGAGGCCATTTAGATCTCCGAATCTGCACCAAAAGATCATGATGTCCTGGGCTGCGCGAATATCTCTGAGGTTGCCTTGATCTCATGGATAACTTTCCAAATCTTCAATTCCTTCATGGTTAAGTCCCTCCTGCCCAAGACTCATTGAATGTGGACACCTAGGACCATGAGTTAGGCTATGAAAGCCCACATGGTCCATTGGTTGGGCTCCCTTCGCTAGGCTCGATTCCTTTGGGCTTGTAGTTAGTTTTGGGCTTTGAATACAAATGCCCCAAATTGGGCCATTTTCCTGCAAAAACACAACATGCTCCAAAACATAACACATATACAAAAATGTGGTTATTTCAAGTGCCAAGCGGTGGGTTAGTATATGAATTGGTCCAAAAATACCACCTAAATAGCACTAAAAGTGTACCACTAACGACCGTCAACATCGACCTAGCCCTCATTCTCCTTTGATGGCTTCAAAATTCGACGAGAATATACTCCCTGAAGATTCAGATTATTTTTCAAGAGATCAAGATAGACACTTACTTCAGCAATAACCATCACTTCTATGATCAAGGACGAGCAATCGTTTAAGCATGGGGGATGCCGAGTAAGTACTATATCGCCAGAAGTTCTGAGGAGCAAAAAGAAAGAAAAATGTATGAAAAAGAAAGAAAGAAAGAAAGAAAAGAAGAAAATATGAAAAAATAAAAAAAATGCTCCTTGGCTCTTTTAGCTTCATTAAAATCCAAGTGCTTTGAAGACAATTCCATACTCAATTTTCCAATCATGTGCAATCCGATAACGAGGACTTCATTTGTGCCTCGGGATCATCCCTTTGCTACTTGCACATGTCCACCTATCTAAATATGTGTGTTTCATCCTTCTCTCTCTCTCCACAAAAGCAATTATTCTTCATGGCCTTTTTGACTAGTCTCGGTAATTCCAATAGAGCTCTCTCTTAGTTTGACAATACTTCGGATATAATGTTTTGCTAGGATTGTCTTTACTTACCAAGCTCCACATAAACCTTCAATGATCTTGTGCTTTTCTTAGGTTTGCTTTGCTTTCAATCTATTATGCATATAGATTTCTTGGGGTGATCTTGTAGCCATGGTGTCTAGAGGTTCATACCAGATCTACCAAGTGGTTCAACACGTTCTTCATGAACGTGCCCTTAAGTTACCCATGCCGATAGGAAGCGCTGTGACAGAGTGTGATCCCGTGTACGGTGGGGCTTTCGGGGGTTTGACCGGAGGGTAGTAGTTTAAATATGACTTTGTATGAGATGCATGATGCGCTTGCTCTTATTGGCTAGAACTACAACTAGAAGGCGATAGGCTCGTTTACCCCTTTGGTTTGTGCTTTATCCTTGCCTATGTTATGGATGCGATCAATCTACACACCACTCACATATTATAGTAGGTTTACCCTTTATATGCAATCAACGCTTCATGTTAGGATAGATCCATTAGATTAGATGGGAAACCCTAGTAAGTACATTGTCGATTCACGGATTGATAACCTTGGATGGAATACTCTAAGGGAAAAGCTACGATGATCCGTGCGCTTGCGGTTCATAATTGGCGCGTCTAAGGACCATCAACAGTTGGTAAGCACAAGTACCTCCTCTTCAGACACGGATACCTCCTCTTCAGACATGGATGATCTCTTAGGCTTGGTGCCAATGCCGCAGGTAGATGCCTTAGTGGTTTGTGTTGGGGATCGGCTAATCAAAAACCTCCATCTGTTAGAGATGGAGTCAGCATATTTTTAGTTACCTTCGTTCAATGTCTGAATTGACATGCCTTCGGCGTAACAGAAGCTGCGGGGCATGCAAGCCAATTCAAAGGTACACACCACAAATACTAACATGAAAGGAGGAGGCATTACCTTCCCTTGGTGTTACGACGACACAAGTTGACCCGAGGAGCGACCTTGGGGTGACTCAAGAGAAGAACAAGGGAAGCCACCATAACGAAGTCGACTCAGAGAAAGAAAGGCTTGACGAAGTCAATAGAAGGACTTGGTTAAAGAAGAAAGGCATTGGGGAAAAGTTGTATACAACACGTTGGGTCACGCCATTTACGCGAGCCCCTGTAAATTTACCATTGTAACCTTTTGACCATTTTGTACATGGATCAATGTAAAATGCCTTTTGGCCTCCCTATAAAAGAGGAGCCATCTCATACGTGTAAGGGGTTGAATCCTCAAGTGAATAGTGAAATCGTGAACTTAGTTTCCTTTGTTCATTTTTTCCCTTTGAGTTCATCCTACTGCTTGCGATCAGCTTCGGTCCAAAACCAATTCGCAGGCACACACCACGTCTCGACTTCGGGAACAGGATAGCAAATTTTGCACACTCGTCCAATTGACTTTGTGTGCCCACTATCAGAGACATTACCAAGATACAATGCCTTCCCAGACCCCAAACAGTTCCTCATTAGCTACAAAGCTGCCATAGCTTTGGCAGGAGGAGATGATATAGTCCTCGCAAAGTCTTTTCATCATTGTGTGAGATGTGGCAAGTGGCATCAATGAATTGGTACATGAAGCTCCTAGGCCTTTCCATCAACAGCTGGAAAGAGCTCAAAAGAGAAGTAATCAAGAACTTTAGCATCATGGGAGATCAGGTTTTAACATATGTCGAGGTCTCAGTGCATCAACAACCTAAAGAACCACTGGAAGAATATTTTTGAAGGTTTGTCACTCTGAGAGCTTAGGTCCCACACATTCTTAACCAAGCCGCTAAAATGCAGCAATTCAAGATCTACGGCCAGACCCATTCGCCCAACACATTGCAAGAGAGCCTCTAGATACACTTGGAGATCTATATGAGGAATTTAGGAAGTATTGCAGATCACATAATGACAATAGAATGAGATTGGCAAGAGAATCCCTCCTCAAGAACCAACTAGACTCTTTGGCGAAGCCAAACATACACAAACCCCACATATCAAAACTCTCGACGGTGAAGACAACTTTGGTAGTCAAACTTCTACATTAGAGGTTGTTTAGGTCTTTTAATATGCACTAAAAGATCATGCTGTCTTGGGCTATGTGAATATTTCTCGGGTTGACTTGATCGCACGGATAACTTTCCAAAACTCCAATTTCCTTCATGCTTAAGTCTTCTTAGCTCGAGATTCATTAAATGTAAACACTTTAGGACCATAGTTGGGCTATGAAAGCATACATGACCCATTAGGGGGTCGCTTGGGTTTCCTCAACTGGGCTTGATTGTTTAGGCATTGTGTTTATAGGTAGGATTTGTGCAAATCATCTAATTTGGCATGTATTTCCTGTCATCTTGCAATATGATCCAAAATACAATAAACACGTGAATATGGGATTATTACATATGCCAAGTGACGAGTTAGTATAAGAAATATACAATAATGTCACTAAAACAATACTGAAAAGATATCATTAATGAGTGCGAACAGGCACTAATGATGATCACATGTAACCTGTTAGCCCAAACCAGTACATGCATATGTGAACGGTAGACCCATCAAAAAGTTATTATCCATGTAGAAATCATGGATAAAAACTATCACAACTCCTAACGCAAGCACATGCACTCTTTTTCGTTGGCCCTTTTTTCTTTTCTGCAGTGTATCTCTCTCCACCTGATTTGAGCCACTGCTTTTGCTGCCTGGGTTTGTGCAGGCCACTCTGACACGGACTCCATTTCGCATGCTCTCTCCTCCATGTGGCATCTGAGCATACTGGCTCTACGGAGCTACGAGCCACATTGATGGGGGTTGAACTTGATCTTACACATGCCGAATAAACACAAGTCACCTTTTTTACTTAGTCACATGTGACACGTCTTTGGTGCCGTTGTCTGTCACATACAACCATCTTTAGGGCTTGTTTGGATTTATTAATTAGTACTAAAAGTTAACTTTCTAATAACTAATAGCTACTAGTTATTAGCAGCTAACTATTAGTAGATTGTTGTTTGAATCCATCTGCTAAAAGATAGGAGGATAGTTGATTTTCAACTATTAACATCCTCTAACTAATTATTAGCAGGATGGAGTGCTAATAATTAATATAGGTGCGTTTGGATACACATATACTAATTTTAGTTGTGGGAGAAGAGAGCATTTTGGAGAGAAGATAAAAGAGTGGCCCGGACGTTTTCATTGCACAGTAACTCAGTAGAAAAAAGTTTTACCACTTAGATCGAACCCACGTTTTTAACTATTAATTAGCTCGCGTTAGAAATTCTTATTTGATGGTACATGTACGTACGTACTAACTGTACCAAGAAAACCGGCCAATGGTACTCTAACGTACATTCTCATATACATATGCGGCATAAATATATATACAAGGAAACGTACTTATTATCATGCACGCAGCACGTAAAGTAAGCACTAGGTACAGTAATGAACCAAGCTCTGATGAATGAAAACGGGTTGTTGCTTGTTGGCTCGCCCATGGTAGGTACCGCGCGTATAGTAGCAGTACATTGACTATTGGTTCCCCTTTTTAATAGAATTTTTTATTAGACCTTCTTTAATATGAACTAGCAAAGGGCCCGTGCGTTGCTACGGGTGATGAAATACTCTCTCCGTATATGAGATGAAACATGGCTAATACGATCTGGAGATGCACATGACGACAACTCTGTAATCCGATCGAGAGATGAATCCGATCAGACGGACCAAAATTGAATCCGATCAGAAGACATATATGACGGACCAAAATTTTGCAACCTAGCTAGAAAATTATAAAACATAATATTCATGCCAATAAACATAACAATGGTCTTGACAAAAACTTGAATGCTAAACATAAACCTAAATTCCATCTCAAATAGTATTGTTGTGCAGTTAAAACGACAATTCATTTTGTTATCAACCTTTTAATCTCCCAATATATTTAAGTAGCCGGGGGGCTTTGCCCCACGGTGTTCAGTCAAAAAAAAAAAAATTCATTTTGTTATCCAAAGTTTAGAAACCTCATCCTCTTGTTCTCTCTGGCATGCTAATTTATAGACTTTCAGGTTTGTTGCAGAGAAGATGTAAATAAAGAGAAAACATGTGAAAAATCAAAGATGTTTTTTTCTCAGAAACTAATCTCTCTTCACAAAGAAGCATGCATTAAATATTTAAATCTAAGGACCGGAGCTCACGTTGCATCCATCAGACCTTGTTGCAAAGACCCCTGTAGATAATGTTTCACAAAACTGGAAACACGATTAGCTGATCGATTGATCCTCCATTGATGTAAGCATGCATTATTCGGTATTCAGATCCAGGAACCGGAGCTGACGTTGGCACGTTGCATCCATCTGACCTTGTTGCAAAGGTCCCTTATACATATTGTCTCACGAAACTGAAAACAACATTAGCTAATCGGTTGATTCTTCATTGATGACTTGGTGTCCATCTTATACTTAATAACAAATGTCTCAGGGTTAGGAACTTGCTTTTCTCTCATGCTAGCCCTAGCTAGAATCAATAAGTGTCGACTTTTGGCAAGCTTTTTTTTGTTTTTTTTTTTGTTATGAAGAAACATTTATATGCACAATGCCTTTGGTCGTCACTCAAGCGGCAACAAAGGGGCATTGGAGGAAAGGATGGGAGCCACTGGCACGGGATCGGAGCTCCGATCCACCTCGCTGAACATCTTATTGTGTCCAACTGCGATGGCCTGATCTTGTCATCAAGAACACCTACGCATGTTAGCCTCGCTCTCGCCGGCGATCTTGTAAATGATCTCTGGGCCGTTAATGCCCATGAAATGGGCACCAGAGTCCGAGGTGATAGACATGCCAGAAACGTCGTCTTCCCGGTACTTGGGCGGGCCGAACAGCAGGATCACCTTGGGCCGGGTGAATTGACACCGAGCGTCTGGAGCAGCTTGGGAGGGTGCAGCGGCAGCTCGACGGGCTCATGAATGATCTGGGCTATCAGCTTGCAGACGCTGCTGACATCGTCGTAGCCATGACCATCATCAGACCCCCTCTTGATGACTGGACCCCGTTGGCTCTTTGCTATGACAGATTTCAGAAGATGGCCGTGCTGTTGTGCATATCAGACACAATCATGTTGCCGCAGAGGTAGACGCGCGCGGAGATTGCTCAGTACACCTCGTCGTCAGGGCACCCGAGGTATCGAGGTGGTGGTTCGCCCACGTAAATCAGGAACTGCTCCATGGTGGCAGGGATGAAATCGGTCGGTTGCTAAGGGTTTGGGCGAAGACCGTGCATCTGATATATGGATAGTTGGATGACGTGGCTTCTTCGTATCGTGTACCTGATAGGCATGATTCAAATCGAAACCAACTCGGCTCCGTGCTTCCAGTGCGTTGGTACGAATACTGATAGGAGGAGGCGATGTACGAAGACGAGACTACAAAGGCGACGTAAATCCATGACAGCGTAGGTTCGTTCAGTTAGATGAGGAAACAAATATGTTAGCACCGTGGTTAGAGTTCCAGAGATCAAGTAGGGCCCATATGTGATGACGGACCAAAGAAAAAGAAGAAGCAATTCTCTTTTTAGAAATAGGTAAAGATTGATCCTTAGTTGCTCTGTTAATAGTTAACTTTTGATCCGTATAGTATTAAGATTATATTAACCAGGCCGGCTGGCACGTCCGTGGATGAAGTACACACACTGCAGCTGGTTCTACACTAACCGGTTTATTTCCGTCCAGAAATGCCATCTGAAGGTTAGTATTCGCCTACACGGCCATTTATTCCGTTTACACGCCGTGTAAACGCTACACACTGGCTAATCGTGTCCGTTTAATCACCCGTTCAGCCGGTTTAATGACCATTTAACCCGTTTAAACAGCCGTCTAGCCCGAATAAAGGGTTAAATGGTAGTTGGCTGAGTGTTTAGCATGTAGTGTTTAGGCTAATATTGCCTGAAGATGTAATAGTAGTACTTATGTATAGTTAGAAAAGAAGCTAACAAAAATTTGGAATTTCACTGCATGTTTTTAAATTAAACTCGATTTCAGTTGATCGCTGCTATACAGAGATAGAATTGGCTTCCGATAGCACACTTTTTTACAATATTGTAACTTGAATACAAAATTAGGTTCAGATGTTTTTGAATGCCAATACAAAATGGAGAGCTCAAATAAGGATGATTTGTATCCACATTTCCGTATCCATTTGATTTGCGTGATAGCAATAAGCAAGCATTCATTCGCGTTTATCAATGGTTATAAAGGACAAAATTATCACAAAACACATAAATCAGGCCGCACGGATAAACCAATTTTCCTCGCATCTCCAAAGCCAGGCCAGGAGAGGCCATTTGCATCACGCAGCTAGGCCCGAAGGCTGCTCCAGGTAGCCTGCATCCCGAGAGCATGGTTGGACTACATCTTGGCAAACAATCAGGCCCCATGTTTCATCCCAAATGGAACCCTTCCCTTCTAGTATCTTCTTATAATAAATATTTTGTCATGTCACCATATTTGCTAAGGTGGCACGTACATCATCCAATGAAATGAAATCTAGACTGAAAATGCTCTAAGCGTCCCACTTTAGGAGTTCACTTCTGTCGAGTTATGGTGGTGGTCTGGGGTGATTCGGCCAAGGACCCCTTGGGAATCCCTGGCTTGGTAGAGGAGGCATGTTACACCATGCCAAAAAGGACCAATACCGACCCGATGATCAAAAAGTTCTCAAAATAGTCTAAACTAAAAAGTTCCCAAAATCCATATGAATAACACGAATGTTTCATATATATGGTGCTTTTTAAACATTCGTATGTTATATATCGTAGATGGTTGTTTCTATAAAGCCCGTTTGAAATGTATAAATCTAGTCAATGCAAAAGGTTTTTGAAAAAACTGCTAGTGCCTACCAAATATTTTAAATACTTTATTTTAGAAAAAACGTCTATTACACATCATAGACGATTTTTCCATAAAATCTATTTGTAAGGTTTCTATTAGGGGCTTTTCCTTTCTTGCCCCCATTTTTGTTTTCCAATTGTGATTTTACCTCATTTTTCTTACTATTGCATTTTTTACCCTTTTTACCACAACAGAAAAACAAGGAAAGCAATAGACCCTTCTAATTATTGCATATATGGGTTTTTAAAAATCCATATGTAGTATTGTCATCACACATGATTTCTTAAAAAATCTGTTGGCAATTATTATGGACATTAATTGTATTTTTGCATCTAATTAATTTGAGTTTGGTAACGAGATTTGATAAATATATATATCTTGAATTTCATGTGTTTATATATACGAATGCACAAGCTTAATTGTTTAAACTTTAAAGCTTTGAATAATATAACAGTTTTCCAAATGTTAGATCATTTATACTTAAGAAAATTTTATTGGTATGATTTTTATTGGAGCACACTTCAAAAAAAATATGATTATGATATACTAACCAAAGATGATAGTAAACTAAATACATTAGTGAAACTAAATGCAATAACTTAGTACACATAGAGATAAACGAGGAGGTTGGTTCATGTAAAATCCACTGTTTATAGCTACTAATTAAATGAATAAAATCTTGTCTTCCGTTCTTATATATATAATATGAAATATAAAACCACTTAGGAAAACATAAAAAAGAAAACATCATATATATTACTACCTCCGGTAAGAAAAGGATGAGGTTCAGACAAGGAGAATTTGCACAAAAGAAACTGTCCTGCTTGTCTGAAACGACAAGTTTTAGTGACCGGATGTAGTATTAGTTAATGAATGAGTACCTTTAGTTTGTAGTACAAATGTACTATATTAACTCCTTGCGTAAATCTAATCTCTGTCCTGCTTTACTTTTTTCTGTGTTAAACGTCACGAGTTATTATTACATGTGCGTACCAACCAAGGGCATTCAAGTACATGGTACACATGCATGCATAATATGATGCTAGCCGCTATATATTTATATATTTGTTGGATGTGTTTTAATTATGGACGGATGAGTTATGTTGGATGTGTTTTAAATTTGGACGGGTCGCTTTCAAATTTTGAAACAAAATCACTACTGCAGAATGAATTTTTCCAGCTGCCATTTCTATTGCCGGTTTTGAAAAGTGACACTAAAATCATTTCACAGACGTCCTATTCACAGCCAGTTTCTGGTTGGCCCCAATTGTAAATAAATTCCATTTTCACGACTGGTTCCAGCAACGAACTACCCTATAAAAATGATAGAGCCGATTCTAGCCACAAACCTCACATGGTAAAATCTATTTTGACATCCAGAACTAATTAAATGACAGTACACATCATTTTTTTTATTTTTCTATTTTCTCATGAACTAGCACCAAATACAACCACAAAAAATTGTTGCCCAACAGACCTAGGGTGTGATCTCTATAAAATCATGAATATTAAATAATGTTAATATAAAAGAATTGTATCCATCACTAGTTTGCACACCCTAAAACATTATTTTTGCTCACATTTACATGAACATATATATTACTTGTGTTATACTGCATACAAGTCTCCATGGAGGAGTTTCTAAATTTTCTCTAAAATGATTTCCTATTTTCTAATGATTAAATGGATTTCTAGTTACTTAGACTTAGTAATTCTAATTTGAACTACATGTATCTCAAATAATTTTTAAAAATTTCTAGGAAAATAGTATCCAAAGATATGTGCCCTAGGTTAGATCATATCTAGAAAAATATATGAAAATTAAAAGTTTTTCTATCGATACTTCACACTTTTATTTACAACCTTACTTGTAAAAACAATGATAAAATAAAAAAATAATTTAAAAATATGGAAATTGGCTAACTTTATAGGTGTATAACTTTCTCATAAAAATTCAACACATGTAATGGAAAATAATCATACAATATATATTGTTCACAAACACATACATCTCTTATACCGTTTCATACATCTCAAGGCAAACTTCAAGTTAGCACATTCTAAATCATTATTTTTGCTGATATTACATGAAAATATATTTTTCATGTGTTATATTTCATATAGTGCCCTAGAGGAGTTTCAATTTTTTTGAGATGATTTTCTATTTTTTATGAATAAATGAATTTTCAGTACTTATGAATCAATCTTTGTTGTTGGATGATATTTTTTGTACAATTTTAAAAATTATTTTCACAGTCGGTTCGTAAGGGGCAAACTATAAACGGTCGATTTGACCCGGCTGTGAAAATGGCCATTTTCATTGCCGCTCTTTTCTAATCAGCTCCCAAAACCGTGGTGATAAATATTCTATAGTTGTGAATAAAGAGAGAAAAATATGTTTTGCTTTGAATTCATAATGGGTATGTTTATTGTTCTCAATCATTGTGTATACTAGTATATAGAGTGTGCAGCATGACAAGCTAAGGCTGTGTCCGTTGGCTAAAGTTTAGTCCTTGTCACATCAAACGTTCGTACGGTAAGTTATTTGTACTAAACATGGCATAATTATAAAACTAATTACAGAAGTCCTGGGCTAATTTGCGAGACGAATCTATTAAGCCTAATTAGTCTATCATTAGCAAATAATTACTGTAGCACCACTTTGTCAAATCATGGACTAATTAGACTTAATAGATTCGTCACGTGAATTAGCCTCCATTTGAGCAATTTGTTTTATAATGAGTCTGCATTTAATTCTCTAATTAGTATCGAAATTTAGCCCCGTCGGATCCAAACAATACCTTAATCTGTAGGCAGCTATAGTTTTGTCACGCGTGTGCGCGTGCCATACAGTATAACTACTACACACACGTGTGCGCGCGCCGTACCGTATAACTACTACACAAAGCTTTTTACTGCTGCCTATTTGTAACCAGCTTCTTACAATCCGAAACCCTAAACTTTACACCTTACAGTTTTACCTTCAAAAAAAATGTAGTAGTTTATCTGGAGATGACTTTTTTGACTTGATATTGTTGATGTCTCAATTCTCAACCATACATGAAAACTAGATGTAGTATTATTAGGAATGAATGTACCAAGGTTTTATGCTGTAATGTTGTGAACTTGAAATTTGTGTATGATTCTAGTAACGATGATGTGATATATATGTGATAAACAATGTCTAAAGGATGAATTATTATCGCCTGTATGATAAGAGTATGTTCTTTTTTTTTTTGAGGTAAATAAGAGTATGTTCTATTGATACATTATTGAGCCACAGTCGTCGGCAGGGGCGAATCCAGCGGAGATGGCCGCCAGGGTCGGCTTCATTAACGCACTGGGGTCGACTTAGGGATGAACAGTGGTTTGCAAAAGAATTATCAAAATTTATCGGGGTCGGCTGACCCCGATAAACACCCCTAGATCCGCCCCTCGTCGGTCTAGAAACCGCCAATACGAACGGCTCGAAACCAGTATTAAGCTATTCCATAGTAGGTTATTAACTAGTAATCATTGTGTATTAAGGTCTTCATAACCTAGCAGCTAGTACTAAATTAGCTGCTACCAGCACCTTATGTACTACTACATCACACGTACATGCGTTTATTAATTATTAATAGTTGTAGACGACATGGGCTGAGAGTGCAATCCGTTGAGTACCGATTGATGATGGATAGATCATGTCGGTGACAGGATGGGTGTGAGTCAATAGTAAATATGCTTCTAGTGCATGCAATCCATTGAGCTGAGGAAAGAGAGATGACAGAGATCAGATCGGAAGAATGTCGGATCAGAGAGAAACGGGAAACACTAACACGAGTACGTGTTCAGCTATAAAGACCACCACCTGTGCGGCTCTGTGTGTGTCGTCGATCCCTAGCTCTCTCGCCATTCCATCTCAGCAAGGCACAGAAGAGCCAGCGAGAAATCTCTCAAAGGCAAGAGCTGGCAGTATATAGCTGCCAACAACTTGTAAGCTTGCTCTTGCTAGTGCAGGAGGAAGCAGAGACCAGCCTCTGGAATACGAGGAGGTCGACGCCACCAGACATGGGGAGGGCTCCGTGTTGCGACAAGGCGAGTGTGAAGAAAGGGCCCTGGTCACATGAGGAGGACCGCAAGCTCAAGGACTACATCCACAAGAACGGCACCGGGGGCAACTGGATTGCTCTCCCTCACAAAGCCGGTAACCAATTAACCAAGCTCACAGCAGAGTGTAGCACATGCTTGATTGCATTGCATTTGGTCTCGACTATGTGAAGCAACGGTAGTATCTGAACAAATTGCATCGCAGGGCTGAAGAGGTGCGGCAAGAGCTGCAGGCTGCGGTGGCTCAACTATCTGCGGCCCAACATAAAGCATGGTGACTTCTCTGACGACGAGGACAGGATCATCTGCAACCTCTTCGCTACCATCGGAAGCAGGTACGCACGTATCTACGTTACGTAAAATTGTTTGCAATGTTCTTTTTTCAGAAAAATGAGTTTTCTCCGGCCTCTGCAGCCACACATAGCAAAAAATGTTTTACACTGCAAGACCGAGCTATGGCATTGGTTACATTTGGAGTCGCCTAATGACTAAGGCCCCGTTTGTATCATTGGAATTGAATTTTATTCTAATAATCCTAATTTAGACACAAATTAACTAAGCCTTATGTGCTGCACTTCTACTATAGAGAAGTGAGTCGAAGAGCATGCTATAAATTGCACATTAGAAACATAGCATGAGGATCTGTAGAATCAATTTTCATCTCTCCCCCATGAATTTAAGATAGGCTTAGACCCTGTTTAGTTCGCCAACTTTTTTTCCTTCGCTACAGTAAATTCGAATGTTTGATACTAATTAGGAGTATTAAATGTGGATAACGGACAAAACCCATTTTATAACCCCGGGTGAAATTATGAGACGAATCTATTAAGCCTAATTCTCTAATGATGGATTAATTAGGCTTAATAGATTCGTCTCACGATTTTCCGTCCATCTGTGTAATTAGTTTTATAATTAGATCATATTTAGTCCTCCTAATCTTTGGTTTAAAATTGCTATAGTAAATTTCGTAAAGTTTTTCACCGATTTAAACAGGCCCTTATATCTAAACTTTAGAAAGTTGTGGAATGTCACATTAGAAGACAAATAGCCTACTCTATTAAGTAGATTCCAACTTCTTCAAAATGAAAGGGATCGATCCAAACGGGGCTAAGGGCCATTCAGAAATTATTAGCAATAGTTAATGAGAGAGTACTAGTTATTCTTTGAATTTCTTTGTGTATGGGTGTCGTGGTCTTGGATGCATGAGCATTGTATTGCACGAATGTATGCATGCAGGTGGTCGATCATCGCAGCACAGCTCCCCGGGAGGACGGACAACGACATCAAGAACTACTGGAACACCAAGCTAAAGAAGAAGCTCATGCATAGCCTTGATCAGCCTTACACCACCCACACTCAACACAACTCCAAGAAGCAGCTGCTGCAGCAGCTCCTGTTCCTCGACGCGTCATTATCACCAGCAGCAGCACCGCCAGACGCTGCTCCCATTTCTCTGCATCATCTCTCATCCCCTCATGATTATTCTCACTACAGCAGCGGTGGCGTTGGCTACGGCTCCAACTACAGCTCGACGTCGTCCTTCCCCTCCGCCGCTGACGGTAGCCGGGACCTCCCCAACGGCGACCACCATATGATGAGTACTACATCGTGTTCGTTGGACGGTGACGGCGGCGGCAGCGGCATTGGCCTGTACTTCGATGAGCTCTGCGACACCACCACCACCACCGGTGTCCATGGGCTGGGGCTTGGCATGGAGAGCTTCATCTTTGGAGGCTTACAGATGCAGGAGGACCATCACAAGGCACTGCTGATGGCCGCCGGTGGTGCCGCTAACCAGCTGGATCATCAACAGTACGACGCCGCCGCCTCCAGCTGCTACGGCGAGGCGAAGCCGTTGGTTGGTCGGACCACCAGCGGCGGCAATGGCGCCGGTGGTGGCGCAACCAGTGCAAATAGCAACTTCTTCTACGACAGCAGCGGCTACAGCAACAACGAGAGCTAGTTCAGGTTGTTCTTTGGCTTCCTGCATTAATCGCAATTGATCACAGACCACGTACTGTACGTACGTACCATATAGCAGCGGGATGAGGTAGCTACTCCATGTCTGTTACCCAGCAGGATACGTTAATGTGATTACGTACATTTAATTACCTGTATTATTATGGTCACTCTAGTTGTCAACTTGTGCGTATATCTGCACATGATGGGCTTGCTCATTAACTTTGTCATATACTAATTTTGGTATTATATATCATAAATATTGTTATTGAAAATAAATATATTGGGTTATGCTAAGGTACGCCGGCTTACCTCTTAGGAGGTAAGACTTCAAAGAGATCATAACCATTGATTTTTAGAAATAATAGAAATAACTGAAATACTAAAAAAAACCATGACAGTAAGAAGAAGGAAAAAGTCTAAATTACCCCCTCAACTATAGACAAAGTCTAGATAACCCCCTAAACTATGTTTTTGTTTAAATAACCCCCTAAACTATGTCAATTAGTTCAACTTACCCCTTAATAGAATTTGTCTTTTTTATATCTTCACATACAAATATAGTTTGAAGTTCAAATTTTGTAGTGTGATAGCTGACATCATAAATTATGTTAAAAAATATTTATGAATTTTTTAGTATTATTTTGATAGGCTCATATATCTAATCATAAATTAATCATAAACTGTATAAAAATTAAGTATGAAAAAATTATATGATATTTTTTAACATAATATACGATGTTCTCTGTCATCCTACAAAATTTGAACTTAAAACTCTATTTGTGCGTGAAGAAACAAAAAAGACAAATCTTACTAAGGGGTAAATTGGACCAATCAGCAAAGTTATGGGAGTAAACTGAACCAAAACATAGTTTAGGGAGTTAACTAGACTTTTGACCATAGTTGAGGGGGTAATTTAGACTTTTTCCTAAGAAGAAAGAAAACCACGACACAAAAAAAAAAAGAAAACCACGGCATTCTCGCGGTGTCCGGCGGCGTGGTTGCGAGATAAGCGGAAGGGTGAGTCCTCCCCATCTGGTTCTTCCCCAAACCGCAAAAGCAACTCCCGCTCCGAGGATCGTGGCCTCTGTCACATGAAAAAAAAAGGAACGAAAAAAATAAAAAAGAATGAGAGTGTCTTCACGGGAGAAACAAGAAACGAAAAAAAAAAAAGAACTGGTCACGGGAGAAACACAAAAGAAGAGAACGTACCTTTCAATTGTCACATACACGGACATATATAGCGCGCACACAAAAAAAGACCGAGAAACATTTAATCTATTACCTTCTAGGAGGTAAGATCTTATCCTAACCGCCTCGATCTTGTTAAAATGTACGGTCCACAACGATTTTGGAGTACTGTAGCAAAGCCCAAATATATTAAGTATATATTGTAACATAATAAATTAGGTGTCATAGTAATAGGGTCAGAAACATGGTACTTGTGTTTTAGTAACGATCATGTACGTGCACCTACTATTAGCTCCGGTACATACTCGCACAGGGTTCATGTTTGAATTTTAAGTCATCCTAGCTCGAATCGAATTAATGAATTATCCTCGGTTACAATATTAAGGTCCTTTTAGTTTTGTCCCATGTTAAAACTTTTCTATTTTTCCTGAGCACTCTTTTTGCCTTGTGGATTTTATTTCTGTTCTAGCCCTTTGTTTAGATGAATTCAAATCCTCTATTTGAACTCAAATTAAATTCATCTTAATCTCACTTTTTTCTTCCTACGAAATTGTCATTCTTCTAAACTTGTTAAAATTTCCTCTATATATGTCCTCTTTTGCATAAGATGGAATATTAATAATACATTGATTTTTGCTACATCAAACAATAGGGGCAAATTCATCGTTTCATAGGTCATTGGATTGGAAAAGCTAACAGAATTGCCTATAGGGCACAAAATTTGAACACAGTGTCAAATAGAAGAAATTAACTGAATTTTTTTGGCTAATGACAAATTAAATCACTCATTATATCAGTGCCAAATAGAGAATTTTCTCTTATTTCATAGGACATTAAGATAATTAATTGCTCAATGTGAATGTGTATATGAGAGGGGCCCCCACTGCCTCCTCTGCCCACCAGGCGGAAGTGGAGGGCCCCCTACGGCAGGGTGGGGCAGCTGCCCCAGCTTGCCGTGCGCAGGGGACCCCAGCCCCTCTGCCTTCCCTCCCCTGGTGGCCAGCTCTGCCCTTGCCATCGATCACGGCCATCGACGTCCTCGTTTGAGAGCCGGAGAAGATGAACATGCTGCGGATGAGTGCTGTGTAGTTGTGCATGCCCTTTTAGTCAGCCAATTTAGCCCACTAACAGGAAGCATCCAAGCCCATGGCCCCAAGGCCCAATTCCTAAACCAGTAGCTTATGCGTTCTGTACTCTTCTCTCTTGACGGAACAACACTAGAAGTTAGAAGCCACAAAAAGCAACACACGATGGCACCCGACGACATCGCTGTGCGTGGATGCAGGCATGCCCTTGGGAGAAAGACGCCCAAGTTCTCGGCAGCGGCAGTGGCACATGAGCAGGGGAGTGGCACCAGCGCCGCGATGCCGACGAAGTTCTCGGCAGCGGTGATGCTACTGTGGGGCGTCGCCACGGACGATGTTTAGCGACAACAATCGAATAGAAAGAGGTTACATCTAGATGTTCATTTTTTCAGGATTTTTTCAACTACGGAGTTTGATTGATTAGTGCTAGTTCATCCTGCAAAAGGAAAGATAAGGTAACTACACAACATCGTCAAGTGGTTTTGGGAAAGTTGGAGAAAGAAAGTGTTACAAATTTGGTTAGATCTAGAGAAATACGATGGGGGTTCTCATTGAACAAGATTAGCTCGAATTGAATCAACGTGGAATTCTTTGGTAAGGGTGCTGTCTATAGTTCATGAGGATAAGTGTTGTACTAGTCAAATGGGTATTCGTCCAACCTAAATTTTAGACCATCATCTGCTCCTACCACCAGCCATCTCGACTGCTCAGCTAGCTCCGACGGTGCTCTATCACCTCCGTTTGCCCCGCAAGACGAAGGGGCTCATGATTTTCCCATTTGCTTTCAGGAGGGATTGCTTTGGTCATTAGGCATGGATTCACATTCACCCACCGGGAGTGCTGGACATGCTAGCAGATCCCTGGCTGATGGCGGCACGTGCGCTGGAGAAGCTGGAAGAAGAGGGAGAGGAAGATGCGGTGGTAGCTGGAGTCTCGCTACCCTGCGGCGATGACTGGCGACACAGCGACCGCGCAATGGTGGTTTCATTGACGCGAGCATTGCACCACGCTTAGGCTGTCCGCAGTGATGTGCGTTAACCCATCCTTCAGGATAAGGATAGTATAAAAAGTGCTGCAGCGGCGTACTGGGAGAACCACGCTAAACAAGCGGACCCTCCCCGGTATGCTATCCTCAGCGGGCCTAGCGGATCTCTGCCATCGGTCACACGGCGCGAGACCCGCGTGCCCACGGAGGAGGCCATGTGAAAATAGTCAGAGGCGCTATTGGATGGGTGGAACACCGTAACCTTTCCCTGGTTCGGTGGTTCGTGTTATATAGGTGAGGAAACTCCCCTCATGTGGATTACAAGAATATCTCAAGGTTGTTGGCCATCAGCTGGAGATTATAATAAATCTACAACAGAAGATCTACTCATACAACAACTCTACAACAACCCTACAGCCTAATCTCCAGCCGTGGCAACAACTCAAGACATATCAGATTACATTACTTATCTAACATTCCCCCTCAATCACAACTGAGCTAAGTTGAGATTGTACTTAAAATTCTCTAACTGTCGAACAGTAAGTGCTTTAGTAAAGCCATCCGCCACCTGATCTCCTGTGGGCACAAAATCTATTTCAAGCAATTTATTTGCTACTCTTTCTCTAACAAAATGATAGTCCACTTCAATGTGCTTTGTTCTAGCATGAAATACTGGATTGGCAGAAAGATACTTAGCTCCCATATTATCACACCAAAGCCGTGCAGTAGGAGGGCACTTTATGCCAATCTCTTTCAGCAAGGTTTGAATCCACATGATCTCTGCAGTTGCATTGGCAATTGCTTTATACTCTGCTTCAGTACTTGACCTTGACACTGTGGCTTGCTTTCGAGCACTCCAAGATACTAAATTTGAACCTAAGAAAATTGCAAAACCTCCTGTAGACCGCCTATCATCAAGAGATCCTGCACAGTCCAAATCTGAAAATCCACTTATCAACATTGAGTTAGACTTCCTTATCTTGAGACCAATCTTGGTATTTTGCTTCAAATACCGTAGAATCCTTTTCACTGCTGCCCAATGTATCTCTGTTGGCGAGTGTAAGAACTGGCAAACTTTATTAACAGAGAAAGCAATGTCAGGCCTTGTGAGGGTTAAATATTGAAGTGCACCAACAATGCTTCGATAATTAGTAGCATCTTTGTCTCCCAAGGGCGATCCCTCAAAGGCTGACAATTTCTCACTAGTAGACAATGGAGTGCTAACTGACTTACATGCTGCCATATTTGCCTTTTTTAACAAATCAGATGCATATTTCTCTTGTGTCAAGACAATGCCATCACATACCTTGCTGATCTCTATGCCCAAGAAATAATGCAATTCTCCAAGATCTTTTAATGTAAAGTCCTTTCTCAAGCTATTCAGAAGTCCAGTGACAGCCTTCTCTGTAGAGCTTGCTACTATAATATCATCAACATAAACCAGCACAAATATTGTTACTTCACCCTTGCTGAAATAAAATAAAGATGTATCTGCTTTTGATGAATTAAACCCAAGATCAATAAGCTTGGAACTCAAGCGTGCATACCAAGCACGAGGTGCTTGCTTCAACCCATAAAGTGTCTTGTCAAGTTTGCATACAAAATTTGGACTACCTTTGTCCTCATACCCCAGTGGTTGCTTCATATAAACCTCCTCTTCTAATATACCATGAAGGAAAGCATTTTGCACATCAAGTTGTCGCAAAACCCAACCTCTTCAAACAGCTATAGAAAGAATAGTTCTGATGGTGGACATCTTCACAACTGGACTAAAGGTATCTTCATAATCAATACCATATCTCTGTTTAAACCCGTTTGCCACCAATCGAGCTTTATATCTATCCAAACTCCCATCAGATTTTAACTTGGTTTTATATACCCATTTGCAATCTATCACATTTCTCCCTTTCTGTGGTGGAACTAAGTGCCACGTTTTATTTCTCATGAGTGCATCATATTCTATATCCATTGCATTTTTCCACTCCTTGCTACTTAATGCTTCTTCTAAATGCTGTGGCTCTCCACTAAATGTAAACAAACCATAATGAACATGACCATCAGTATATACCTTAGGTTTTCTTATTCCATCCTGAAGACGTGTCCTTGGCCGAACATTCACAGGCGATTGTGGTGGTGTCACATGCACTGAAGAAGGCATTGTAGAAGTCTCCAGCGCAGGGGATCCTAGAGTTGATGCAGAAGGTCCTGAAGCCGCTGCCTCTGTCGCTGCCGGTAATGACGGCGACGGGGAATTTTCTCCGCCGGGCACCAACAGAGGAGGACACACGGCGTGCCCAGGTTGGTGCAGAGATGCTGGAGCAGGTGCGCGGGCCGCCGGTGCAAGTCCCGGAGGTGATGCTGTCGGCCCGACAGGCAGCGATCCCGGAGCAGATTCTTGCGCAGGTGTCAGCAAATCCTCCTCGTTGTGCGTGTCACTATGAGTAGCTCCGATTTGGCCCTGCGCTGAGTGCAATTCTTCACCAAAAACAGCAGGATTAGAGTCATTAGGCACATGGTTAGCTACAAATTCTCCCCCAGCAGATGGATTAAGAAGATGTGGTGGAAGGAGAAGAATTTCGGATTGAAGAGGAGAACCGGCATTAGGGTGGAGTTTGGAGAAAGGAACAACATTTTCATCAAAGACTACATCTCTAGAGATATAAACTCGCCCCGTAGAGATGTCTAAGCATTTGAACCCTTTATGGATATTACTATAACCAAGGAAAGCACATTCTTTTGATCGAAATTCAAGCTTGTGATTATTATAAGGTCTAAGGTTGGGCCAACATGCGCAACCAAAAACACGAAGGGAGTTATAATCTAGAGTAGTATCAAACAACCTTTTCAAGGGAGTCTCAAAACCTATGACTTTGCTAGGCGTTCTGTTTATCAGGAAGGTAGATGCAAGGAATGCTTCATCCCAAAACTTTAGAGGCATATGTGCATGTGCCAATAAAGAGAGACCTACCTCCACTATGTGTCTATGCTTGCGCTCAGCAGATCCATTTTGCTGATGCGCATGGGGATAGGAGACCATGTGTGTGATGCCGACTTTAGTAAAGAAGGAGTGAAGCTTCTCATACTCACCACCCCAATCAGATTGAATCGCCACAATCTTCCTATTGAAAAGTCTCTTAACGAGATTTTGAAAATCATGAAACTTCTGAAACACTTCAGACTTAAGTAAATCCAAGTGAACTTACTGTAGTCATCAACAAAGCTCACATAATATTTATACCTCCCAACCGAATCAGGTGCAGGTCCCCATACATCAGAGAAAATAAGCTCAAGAGGATATCTAGAAACGCTTGTAGACTTTGGGTAGGGAAGTTGATGGCTTTGGGCTTGTTGACACGCATCACACACAGAAGTTTTATTCGAATCAAAATAATAAAGAAGTTCGTGACTCTTAAGAATTTTCTCAACTACTGGAACAGCAGGGTGTCCTAGACAACTATGCCATCTATCAAAAGACACTTTATTGACTCCAAACACTTGCTTTGTAGACGAAGCAGAAGGGAGGGGATACAACCCCTGGCGGCATGGTCCCTTAAGAAGAGTGTTCCTCGTGTCCCAGTCCTTTATAAGAAAGAAATCAGGATGAAATTCAAGAAAAACATTGTTGTCATATGCAAGGCGATGAACAGAAATAAGATTTTTGTGTGTGGTAGGAACATGAAGGATTTTATTTAGATGAAGATTACGACTTGGGGTATGAATTGTAGACTGACCAATATGTCTAATGCTCATACATGCACCATTAGCGGTGTGAATTTGGTCCGTACCATTGTACTTGTCACGTGTAGCCAGCTTCTCTAGCTCCCCCGTGATGTGGTCAGTGGCGCCAGTGTCGGTGTACCAGTTGGTGTCGATGTTGTAGGAGTTCGTCGTTGTCCCTGCATACTTCTCATCAGGAACATAGTTCTCATCAAATCGATGCCAGCACCGATCTGCAGTGTGCCCAAACTTGAAGCACACTTGGCATTGGGGGTGAGAGTTGCCACCATTGCCATTGCTGTTCGCACGACCACCATTGTTTTGGCCACCACGACCAGCGCCTTGACGCTGCATGTTGCCGTCATTGCTGTTGCCTCCATTATGGCCACCGCGCCCACGTCCAGGGGCGCGCCCACGACTAGCTCCGTCGCGCGAGCGTCCTCCATGGCCTCCACGTCCACCCCAGTTCGCCATGTTGGTGGACGATCCAGAGTTGCACCCGCTGATGAGATGCATGCGCGTCTCAAAGGATAAGAGCTGCGCATACAACTCATCTACGGTCAGCGGTTCCTTCCTTGCACCAAGAGCGGAGACGATGGGGTTGAAGTCGTAGTCGAGCCCGGTGAGGATGTACTCCATGAGCTCGTCATCCTCCATTGGCCTGCCAGCTGCGGCCATCTCGTCGCCCAATACGCACATCTTGCCAACGTACTCGGCAACCGATTGGTTGCCCTTCTGGGCCGTAGCGAGGGCGAGGCGCGTATTCACCGCGCGCGCCCTGGTCTGCACCGAGAACATTACCTCCAGTGCATCCCATAGCTTTGCCGCCGTCTCATGTGACGACACCTGAGCGAGGACATCCCGAGTCAAGGACCCGAGGATGAAGCTAAGGACCTGCTGGTCCCTGGCGTACCATTCTTCGAACGCCGGATTTGGCACCTTGATGGTCTTGTCGTCGGCCTTCTCATCGAGTTCAGCTGCAGGAATCGGTGTCTTGCCGGAGATGTGCCCGACCAGACGCGAACCCCTGATAGCAGCAAGAACGTGCGCCTTCCAGATGGAGTGATTGGCCTTGGAAAGCTTCTCCGTGATGGCAATGCCTACCAGCGGATTGAGGACGGAAGAGGAAGTAGACATCGTGATTTGATTGGATCTAATTTGCTCTGATTAACATGTGAAAATAGTCAGAGGCGCTATTGGATGGATGGAACACCGTAACCTTTCCCTGGTTCGGTGGTTCGTGTTATATAGGTGAGGAAACTCCCCTCACGTGGATTACAAGAATATCTCAAGGTTGTTGGCCATCACCTGGAGATTATAATAAATCTACAACAGAAGATCTACTCATACAACAACTCTACAACAACCCTACAGCCTAATTTCCAGTCGTGGCAACAACTCAAGACATATCAGATTACATTGCTTATCTAACAGGCCACGCCGGAGAGGGAGGCGCATCCGCCGGCAGCCACCGCAGCGCGCCCTGTTCCTCCTACTGTCGCGCCCCTGCTTCTTCTCGCTGCGCTCCGCTGCTTCGCAGCAGCTTCCGGTCGCCGACTGGATCTGGGCCACCATGGCGAGGCGAGTCCGCCAGGGGGAGCGTGGTGGCGGGGCGCACCCGCGGTGACGCCGCTGCTGACCTGGCATTAGGGACGACGCGCGGTGGCCGTGGTGGCCCTGGCTCCAACGCCAGCTTCACCGTCCGGCGCCGATGGGCCAGGCTGTTGCGGTTACGGTGCTCTCGCCCGGAGAGAGACGACCCCGAGGCGGCGACGAGGTCGAGGTACTCGCCTAGCCACCCGCGAGATCCCAGCGCCTCCGCAGGCGGCATGCCCGACGCGAGTAGCAACTCCAGACGCGAGGCTGCTTCTCCTTGCCACCCTCGCCCGCGTGCTCCTCTCCTTCCCCTCCTTCGGCGCCTGCTCCACCTCTACGCCGGCCGCATGGGCCTCGGTTCAGCCTCCACGCCTCTCGCCGAGAAGAGCTCCTCTCCCGCCAGGGCTGCATATCCTCTCCCACCGGCCTAGCACCGAGAGCAGAGAGGCGAGCACAGGGGATCCGGCCACCGCGGGTGGCTGCGAGGCCGGCCAGAGAGGGAGGGGGCGGGTGAGGGTAGCAAGGAGGGGAAGGAACCGGCGGATAGAGAGGGGGGAGCGTGGAGGTGGGGGTTCCGGTGGATAAGGAAGAGAAGAGAGAAAAAAAGAAAAAGAAATTCTGACATGTGGGCCCCACATGTTGGTTAGTTGGTAGTTGATATAGAGTATAAGATATAGAGGATGATGGGTGCGGAAGAACTGGATATAGAGGAGAGAATTTTGATGACCAGACCAGAATATTCCTTTAGAGGATAAAAATAGAGTATGACGAGTGTGGATAGCTTTAGTTTTTTTTTTGTTTGTTGGCAAGCAGTGGTGGGAATTGCGATCTGGATAAGAAGGGCCGAAAGAGATAGACAAAGAATTTTTGCTGGCCTTCTGTATAAGCCCAAACTTGTTTTTGGGTCAAAAGCCCGTACCTTTCCACGGCGGCTCTGTTTGTTCAGTGTTAAAGCCCACTAAAATTCATCGGTAGGCACAAAGATTGACCTTCTTGAGCTCAGAAAAAAAACCCCAAAGGTTGAGCTATTCCTAAAAAAAAACAAAGGTTGAGCTTCTATCTCATCACTTGAGTCTCCCCTTCGGAAATATTTACGCCGCCTATTGAGCTAGTGTATTTGAGAATAACCAACATAGTACATGGGGTCCTCTCTCCCCTATTTGTTCATATTCTAATATACTTATATACAGATATTTTCGTCTCTTTATCCCGTTGTCATATATTTAGTTGACAACTGCTCCATATATTTTTCTCAATGTTAATTTTTTTTTCCTTTTGTGTCGCCGCCTCATGTGTGCTTGGCAGGTACTTAGTTGAAACCTCATTTATTTGACACTAAAATAGATATGCTCTTACGCATACATGGTTTATATGGTGGCACAATAGTGTATGTATACCTTGGGTTAGTTTTTTTTTCTGTATCAACAATGGCAAAAATGGATAGTCGAGAAGCATATGCATAAGATTATTTTAGAGTTCTTTCATACATATATAAGGGTTACTTTTAGGTTATTCTGAATAATGATAAGGTGGAGTAGATAATTTAGATGCAAATACAAAGAGTTTTATTATTACCATCATAATTGCATAGGTGGGTAGGTGAAGATCAGGGTGTTGCTAGGCTATTTTCACGACGACAAACGTGAATAATTTAGAAATAGATTTGGGGAACCGGATTTGAACCGGTGACACAAGAATTTTCAGTCCTCTACTCTACCAACTGAGCTATCCTGACCCTTTCTTGTGCATCATCCTAGTAAAGTATTTGCATCAGTTAAAGGGATTTCAAAATTGCTCGGGATACCCTCTTTTAGCTGCAATGTCTATTTCTTAGTTCAAGATTTCTCTTACTAACTGGAATAAAAGAATTAGTGGATCTGTTCCACCCATGTTCCGCCCAAAATGGAAATGGGTTTGATTATTTAAAATGAAAGTAGATCGAATAATTATTATTATCATCAATGATTATTACATTCTACCAAAATTGATGTCATGATGTTTCTCTATTGCTGTGAAAATATCTATGATTGGTCTTTTTTCTATCACGTGCCGTAGACTTAAAAGGTGTCCCCGGTTCATTCTAATAGTAAGATTCTGATAAGTGAAACAAAAATCAATTAGTGAAATCGGCGTGTTTGTTTTTGTTTCTTGGACACTTAGATTTTAAGGTAAACGAAGATTTTTTTGATTTTTTTATTTTAATTATTATAGCTCAAATCTTTGAATCGGATTATCACAGAAGCGAGAATGAGCATAAATAAGAATGGTGTTCGGTTGGATTCTCGATTATAAGCGGAAACAAACGGGGCAGCGATGGTAGGATTCCAATCTAGTTTTGTTGACGCGGTTTTGGAGAAAAAAAATCTAACAAGTGGTACGAATGGTATTTTATCCTTCTGATTACAATAATAAAGTGGGGTTTTATAGGAAATCTCTGGACGCACTGATCAATTCATGCTTTTTGACATCATTTCTTCCGTAGTTGTTTAATACAACCAGGCGATCCCGAAGAGCTTGCTTAGAAAGTTAGAATAAAGCGGCGCCAATTGTCATGCGGTGACAACGGCTGGGAGTAGATTAATGAGGATGCCAATTCATGAAGCACACCCACATCTCTCTTGAGCTTAAAGCAACGCATATTGCACAGCACTCGGCCCCATATATTTGAAATTCGAAAAGAAACTGTAAGATTGA
>CM014271.1:55229255-55284706 GCA_004135705.1 Alloteropsis semialata
TGGCTCATTTCGCTTAGGCGACGACGAAGGCAATGAGCTGCCGCATTCGTGGAATGCCGACAGCTTACGCAAATATTATTTATAAAAAGATGTAAAATGGCTTCGTATTCTATAAACGAAGTCATTAAGTAGAATAGCTTTTTTACTCTTTCCAAAAGCCCGTACTCTTTTCCTCACAAGGGGACCCTGACCAAGGGGTGAGGTTTTTAACGAGGCGGTGCTCACTGTAACTCGTCAAGCTATATATAAACGAGGTATTCCCCAAAAAAGCAGCATCGAAAGCGATTGGCTTCGACCAAGCCGCTGGTATTCGATAATTCAAATAGAACTGAATTGACCCTACCTAGAGTAAGGCCAATTCAGATCTAAGGAAAATCTTACTCCAAAAAGGAGTAAAAGGGGCTTGGGTCCAGAAATGCTTACTCTAAACAGAGTAAAAGGGGCTTCGGCTCAGATAACTATTTAAAAAACAAAAACAGCTTCGGCTAACAGTATTCTAAACGCTTATAAACAAACATACGAAACTTGCTTATGCAAACATAAGCAATAGGGGCTTCGGCAACCTAACAAAACTCACGCTTGAATGAATAAACCTCGCTTCGGGGGGGAGGAGGCGTTTCTCTCGCAACGAAGCCAAATCGAGCTTACATTCATTCAAGTGTTTCGAATCAAAGCAATGACCAAGCGAATTACAAAGTGTTTTACAAAGAGATGACTCAAAACATCTCAAAAATATAGCCATCAAATTGCTGGCCAGATCTCCTAAATCTAGGAGCATTAAACACATAAGAAAAATCCCTAATACCATCTAAATCTTCTGCCTCGACTTTAACCGGAAGCAGACGAGCAGCTTCGGCGTTTCTTGCACGAGCAAGTTCAACACGAGAAGAACGTTGAACGATGAACGAGTTGAAAAAGTCAAATACATCAAATTCGCAATGACGATAGAACTCGTGACAAAATTCCCAAAAATCATCAAGTCTTCGACTTGGATAATGTTGTTGATACTGTTCCCACGCGAAGCCGGACACACACAAGGGGCCATCGCGCATGGTGATTGGTATGAGTTCAAGAACCCCCTCGCCAGGGATCTGAGCATATACAAATATTACATCACTTAGTGTTGCTTTATAGCAAAAGCTAAACAAGGTGATAGCCTCAACGAATCTACACCTTCGGCTCTCCATCGTGTGTCTCATCAGCACCAGCACGAGATGAAGAAGGGCCAGCAGTTGCAGCTTTGGCTTCGGCTTCCTGCTGCTGCTCGAGGGCAAGCGCCTCGTTGTACTAAAAATAAACAAAACAATTAATACTAAAAGCAAAATAAACAGGATACGAGCAAAAGCAAAAATAACCAAAAGGGAAAAAGAAGCTAACGTTAACAAGACGGTCATACGCAGTGCTTCGGGCACACTCTCTCCCTGTAGCAGACCAGAACTTCTTAAGAAAAGTGGCACGAGTCGCCAAAACAGCTTCGTTGAAAAATTCCTTCTTGTCAGGATTTAAAGCCAAAGGAAAATGAAAGTCCCTTTTCAAGAAGCTCTTATAGTGGGAGCACCTTTCATCTGCTAGCATCTTAAAGGCATTTGTGATGCATGTTCGAGCAGCATAATCACCTACTTTGGACAAGACGTCCGGTAGGGACTTGAACTCGTCATCCAGCCATTCGAAAAGCTTGCCAAGGCTAAAATCATCAGAAGGGAAAGGCAGCGGCTCGGCTCCATATTGCTTAAGAGCAGCTTCGTATTCAGTGTAGATGCCAGAGCTGCGGCTGAGTATCTCAGAATCTAAGCTCTCTTTATCAGCCTTAAGCTGCCCCACATGAGACCTGAGTTGACTGGCTTCAGATATAAGGGAATTCTTGAAGTCAATAGCAACAAGAAGCTCCTTCTTGTATTTTTCAACATCTGATATCACCTTTTCCTTATCAGCTTCGAGAGATTTTACTTGATTTTTCAATTTATGCTCTAAAATGGAACCCTCGACCAATTTGTTCCGAAGCCCCTCGATAGTCTGAACATTGAGTTCACGGGCAGACTCAAGAGAAGAGACTTTGCTTTTGAGCGAAGCAATCTCTGATGTGGCAGACTCCCACATAAGACGAAGCTGCTCTTTTTTGTTCTCTAAAGAATTCTTAAGCTGAAGAAAGCTCTCGCATTCTTTCCTTAAAATTTCAAGTTCAGCCCGCTCGTTCTCAACATCGTTGAGATGAAGCGGAAGGTGAGCGAAAAGCTCCTGCATGGACATCATAGACTAAAACAAGAAAAGTATAAGTATCAAAAAAGTAAAACAACAAACTCGAAAACGAAGCAGAAGAAACAAACCTGGATATTGCCACTAAGGCTGGAGATTGAAAGTGTGTCCAAATCCAAAGATTTCACGCGAGTCTCAAGCTCTGAAAAAGCAAAAGCAAAATTAGGACAAAAAGCAGCACTCAATCAGCTTCATGCAAAATAACAGACAAAATGTAACCTTTTGGAGCAATAATTGGAATGTCATTGGGAGGGCGAAAACCACTCTGCCAAAGGCGATCTGCGATGGGGCCATAACCAGTATAACTTGCTCCTGAGGTAAAAGAATCAACAAATCAAAAAAAAGGGCATAAAAGAATTAACAAAGCGAAACGTACCTAGATTCAGGAGCTGGCTTCGCAGAAGCCGATTCAATGCCCATAATAGGGGCAGAAAGTCCGGCATCAGCTGGATGAGTCAATTTAACTGGCGAAGCAGTTGCTGGAGTCACCAAATCGCCAGAACCCTGCCCAGTCTCAAGAGTAGAAGCCGTCTGCAGAAGCTCCTCAATGTTAGCAAGTAAAGAAGCAGAAGCCGTCTGCGTAAGCCCTCAGAAATCTGAAGGGACTTGGCCGCTGCACCAGCCAACAAGTCCAAGGACGATGGCTGGAACGGGATAGATGATACTTCAGCTTCAGCAAGAGCAAAATCTTTCGTCTCATTCTCTCTCAGAAGACGGCTGTAGCTCACTTCCTCTTCATCGTCAATGCATCCAGGTAGGCGCTCACGACGAAGAGGTGCAACAACGGCCTTAACTGTAATAAGACAAAAATAAATAAGCAAAGCGAAGCTAATAACCAAAAGACAAGATATACAAGAAACAAACCTCCAGAAGAAGGTACATCAATTGCAGCGGAAGCTGCAGGATCAACTTGCATAGGTGCGGCAGCGGCAGGCACTTTTACAGCCGAAGCAGCGGGACGAGGAGGAGCACTGCAAAGCGGAACGGCGGGAAAAGCCTTCATAAGCTTTTGACGTTTGGAAGCCTCCAAGGAAGAAGTAGTAACCCGTTTTTTCGTGGCAACCACCTTTGAGGCGCATCCTCGGCTTTGGCTCCCGCCCCAGCTAGAGGGGGCTCCGGTTTTGCTGCCTCCAGCTTCATCGCCGCCCTCGTCTGATTGACCGCTTCCACGGCCTCCGCCACGACCCTTCCTCCCACGACCTCGACCCGGCTTCGTGGGAGGAACCAAGCTGGGGTGATCTTCAGCTGAAAATTTCTTAGATGGCTTGGATGGAGCCGTGCGCTGAGGGTAGCTAACCTTCATCTCGTCAAAGACTCTTTTAAGCCGGACTCCATCCACCAAAGCCAAACAGCTTTCATGTTCTTTGGAAGTACTTTCCACAAATAATTTCAGCCATCAACTCGATAGATTGAACAAGCAAAATCAGACATGTTCTCTGGCTTCTTCACCCCAAACTTAGGAAAGCAAACATGAGGAATCCCTCTGTAGAGCCTCGTCTCAACTGTAAATGGCTTCCAATCCGCAGATAAAATGTTAAGCCCAATAGCGAGTCCCTCTTCGAACCAAGTCCCGGCTGCTAGAAACTTGGCTGGCTTTGTAAAAGGCTTTCGCAGCGATCGTAGCCGGGCGCATTTCTGTTGAACGAAGGGCAAGCAACAAAATCACAAGGCCCAATAGAACTGTGCAGAGGAAATGATATCTACTTCGCTCCATCCTCTAACAGAGTCTCCAGTGCTGGCACCTTGACATAAAGCCAATAGTTTTTCCAACTCTTGTCCCAGGTGTTCTTCTGGCAAAAGGTAAGTTCTACCTTCTGCAATTCAGTCTGCCTCCATCGCGCGCAGAAGGTAACGCTGCCATAATCTAGCTCATATTCAAAGCCGTCAATCTTAACACTTTTTGTCTGGCGATGCCCTTCAAAGTAGCGGACGAAGCAGTCCGCATTAACATCTGATGCATTCGTTTTCATGGCCCAAAAGAAACGAAGCAGATGAGTGATAGCATTGGGAGTGAGGTGATGGAATTGCAATCCGAACCTCCCAAGAATATCAGCAATTATATTATCAACGGGCATCCGAAGCCCAGCGCAGAAGAACTCCTTGAACACCACGGCTTCGTCCTCAAGGGGTGTCGGGGTAGTCTCTGTGCCTGGGGCTCGTCCGTGACCGGCTGGGAAGTATCCTTTTGACTCGTAAAAGCGGATCAACTCAGGGGTAACAAAGGATTTACCAAAGACAGTGGTCTTTGGCTTCTTCCGATAATCCAAAAGATCTGATACATCGGCTTCTACATCCTCGAGGGCATCACCTGCCACAGACTCGGCATCCTCTGTGTCATCGCCTCCGGCGGGATCACCCTCAATGGGATCCTTGCCCCTATCATCAGCTTCCACAGCAATTTCAGCTTCTGGAGCTGCGGCCACGTTTACCTCAAGCTCTTGAGCAAAGGATTGAGCTTTGACAGCATCCATATCAACAGCGTCTGAATTGTCTCCTTCGGAATCGGAGTCAATCAGACGAGCGGTTTGCTTCGTGCGAGCCGCTAGAACAAACAAAAAATAATAAGAAAACGAAACAGCAAAAAGACAGAAAGGAAAAAATGAAGGAAATCATAGAGTATAAAAAGCAAAAACTTACTCGTAATGAGAAGAAAAAGCCAAAAACTTGGGATTCAAGAGCTTTCAAAGCAAGCGAAAGCGTCAAACACAAGCTAAGTGAGAAAATCGCCAAGCTAAGCAAGCGAAATTCTACCCCCCTTCGGTCCTATTTATAGGGCGGTAAAATCTGACCGTTAAAAATCTCGAAAAATGAGCCAGCGCTTCAAATTCAAACAAACCGAAGCAAAGTTACGGCAACGGTACCAAAATTCAACCGTTAAGAAACACTTGGGGGCTTTCTCCAACAAGGAGGAGGCGTTTCTCGGGCTGACAAGCAATCCAAAGTTCGTGGAGCTCGGCCTGTTGAAGAAAGCCCTCGTCCTCGAGGGGCTACTGTTGGGGATTTGGCCCGCCGACAAACGCCTTCTACTTGTTTTGTTCTCTCTCACGCGTAAAGGCAGCAATGGACAAGGGAGCTGAAGCCAATCAGCTTCGGTTACTCTATAGATCCCTAAATTGGCTTCGGTCAGGAAAATTAAACCAAAGCCAATCGGCTTCGGTCACCACATCTTGCAGTGTACCAAAGCGGCTTCATCCCAATTGTACTAGAAGCCAATTTGGTGAAGTATTGATACTATTGAGTGTCAAAAGCAATGATTGAGTCATTGGATAGCTTCGATTTGCTCTATATTGCAGGTTTTTAGAGAAACCGTTGGCTTTCAGGAGCGAGGAAACGGCTTCGGTTGGTCCTGATCCGGACGAAGCCGAATGAAGAGCTAAAGAGCTCGGTCTCGCAAGCGAAGCAGGTGAAGACCGAGTCCAAGTCAAACACGGTATTACAAGTCTACGCATTCACATGGGGAGGAGTAAATGTACTAAAGTACCCTTGTGCAGTTCATGTTGTGTGGTCTAGAGGATGGTGCCTGGTTTTTTAGGGTAAAAAGGGAATGTAAAGACCCTTGACCTCCCTATAAAAGGAGGCCCGTCTCCCGCATGTAAAGGTTGTTGATTCCCGAGAACACTGTTGATAAGTAATATATTGTTGCTTGTCCCAGTTACTCAATCTCTTCCGTTGCTTGGGCTCATTGGCTTTGGCTATTATCCCAACACGGGTTATTATAAGAATTAGTCCAAAACCAATTCCAAATCTGCCCTAAAAGTGTACCAATAATGACCGTCAACAATCCCCCATGCTTAGCTTTTGCTCGTCCTTGAGCAAATCAAGCTATCCAAATCTTCCAATGGGGTTGCACAAAACCTCTTGCTCTGCAAAATATACTTAAGCAAACATGTCTAACCAAAGATCTTCAAGTAAATGTCAGTGGAGCGGTAAGGATAATCAAAGTATGGGCGTTCAAAAATCTATCCAAAGCATTACTCCACAGCCTCTTACCTTTAGCTAGAAATCTTGAAAATCAACAACACTTACTTTCTTGCCTTCTTTGGAGGTTTTTCTTAGGTTTTGAAAACAATCTCCCTGCAACAAGAGTTAGACCAAAGTTCTTGCACAAGTCCTTTCAAGTCTCTCAATATAAGTGGCTATCCTACTTTGCAAGCTCTCAACTCACAACTCAAGTATAAGTGGCTATCCTATTGGGTTTGTAAACTCTCAACTCACCACATAAGTCTCTCAAGTATAAGTGGAGTTGCAGGTAGGGCTAGCAAAGTAAATACACATATTGTCGAATTAAGAAAACTTTCTAACGGTTGCTTACCTTCCGAGCCAATGATCATGAGAATGTTACCATAATGTGAGGGGTTTCAAGGATAAGAAGATTTAGAATGGTGGACATGTGGAAGGGCATATCAAAATTGACTTCAAGGCACAAGCGACATCCTCGTTGTCGGATTGCACATGGTTGGAAAAAAAGATTTTTTCTCAACAATGAGGCGGTCTTCCTTTGCACTTCTCTTATTCTTCCAACTATAGAATTCTCCCTCTTTTATTGCATTTTTTCCTTTCTCCTTTTTTCTTTCCTTTTTATTTATATATTTTTTTTATTTTTCTTCTTTCTTTCTTTGTTTCTTTTTCTTTCTTTCCTGAATTTTCCTTATCTTCTCCGAACTTCCCTTGAACAATTCCTCGTGCAGATAGACAAATAAAACACCGAGGCAACTCCACAATTTTTCGGAGCTCTAACCGCGACTGGGGGGTGCTAGGCCGGCCGGCTCAAGGAGTCCAGGCCGGCCGGCCTGGGGTCTCCCCAGCTCGGTTCTGGTTCAATCTTTTCGTACTCCTTCCTTGCTCTCTTCTTAAATTATATTTTATTCAAACTTCGCCCAGAAAGAGAACAAATCTTCCAGTAATGGGTTGTGTTCAAGGAAAAGATAATAAAATAAGATGTATTTGGGTTTAGGTTTTGGAATCCGGTAGATCATATGAGTTGTTCCAATGAAGAACTCTCATTATCGAATATTGACGAGGCTAGCAAATAAGAGATAAGATAATCAAGGACATGATCATTGCTCAAAATTAAAACTTTCGAGAGAAAGAAATCCTAACTCAACTCATTGCACCTCCAATGCTTATGGTGGAATGATTATAAAGTGGCTTTGGTAGGTATAGGATATAATCTCTCAACTTGACAAGAACTAGATCAACCTTGCATTTGCGGGGGTTTTAAAAGAGTGGTAAAATAAATTTCCTCCAATTCTAGCCTTACTAGCAAGTATCATCAAAACCAAGCACTAGTTCATGATCGATTATGGGTATTTGTAAGGATAAATCAAATAATAAGCTCCACAACTATGATTAAATTCCAAGATAATGCTCATGAACAAGTACTTTAAAGAAATAAGGTAAAAACTTGAATGCATAAGTAAATTTGCTCGATTCAACAATTATTCAAAAGACTCTTTTTATTGATTTTCTTGACTCAATGCTAAATTAAGACTCTCACATACGCTAATTTAAGACTCTCACACAAATACTCAAACTAACATTAAGACTCTCAAAATCACACCAACTAGCTCTCGGCGAAAAATGGCTAAAGAAATTTAAAACCACGACGCGTCACACCTCCCCCCTCCCCCATGCTTAGATTTTACGACGTCCTCGTCATAAGAAAATAGATCACACGGGTGAGACGCTCGCAAACACCTTCAACGGCACCTTGGGCAATTGCACTTAGCACGGTTGCTACTCCCTTCTCCTTGCTTCTTCAAGTTCCCATACATGCTAAAAAGAATCCTCACATTGCGGTTGAGGAACTTCAAGTCGCAGTCCGATTGCTGCTTAAGATCTTCCACTTTTTGATTAAGCAACTCCAAAGATTGGAGGCACTCATCTAGGGCTTCGAAAAGTGAATGAATATTCTCACGGCAAGGATGGCAACACCCGTTGTGATGCTAGGGGGAGTTTGGATTATCGCCGCCCTTGGGTTCATCTTCCTTAGGCTCATCACGGCGATTCTCCTCTGGCTTATCCACCTCCTTTGGTTCAGACTCCCATATGTACCCGTCGTCATCATCGTGTCCGGCGGCATCCCACGAAGCAGCACTCCAGTCATCTTCCCAATCGCTATCCCCTCCAAAGTCCTTAGGCTCGGGAGTTTTCTCAATGTTGCTCTTCCTCTTCACGCCAAGGAGGCATTTAGAGCGCCTTGGGAGGACGATGATGGAGCGTGTCTTGAAGCTTGCATCATCATCGCTCAAGATGATGACGGGTTGGTGTTCAGCGATCTTCTTGCTATGCACCTTCCCTCCCGTGCGCATACGAGCTTGAGTAGGGAATTTCTTTACGTAGGGGAGCTTGAGGTCGCAGGTTTTAGCTTCCAGGCGAAGGAGCTCGCCAGTCGCCCTAGGAAGGGCCTGGGCCAGCCGGCCTAGCGAGGGTGTGCCGGCCGGCACACCTCCTTCCTTCACCGCCATCGCTTCAACTTTGACACGCATGCTCATGGATGATGCCCTAGCTCTTTTGGTTCACGAGGTGGTGGTTGGAGATTGGAAAAAGATGTGAATTTTGATCTCAATGGTGCCTCTATTTATATCCCAGAAGTCTTGAACGAGAAGTCCAATCTTTCCAAGATTAAACTGCGCAAGCTCCTGGACACCGGTTTAAACTTTCCTAATTTCCAACATACCAAAAGATGACGCGAAACCGACCCCGAAAAGGGGTAGGCCGGCCGGCCTGGGGGTCTATGCCGGCCTCGGAGGTTTTTCACCCCCCCCTCCCCCGGCCTCCAGATTTTTATGGGGTGCTCTATGTTTAATTATTAACCCTTTTGTCTACCGAGAACCAGAAAAACTCAAAGAAAAATAGAGAGAAAACAAAAAACTAAAAAGGAATATTTATAAAGTTACCTCGTTTAACGTCGTTTGGCTTGATGCTCCGGTTCTTCCAACATGGTGTAAATGTCGATGTAGTGAAGAGGCACAACATCGGGCACCCAGAATACCTTATGTCGCTGCCCATTCACCACATATTGGTCTCCCTTGACATCCATGATCGTTACCGCTCCCGTCGGTGAGATTGAGTGAACAACGTACAGTCCATCCCATTTGCTTTGCAACTTTCCTTTCCCGAAGAGTTTAAATCTTGAATTGTATAGTAGAACCTTGTCTCCCTCTTTGAATTCTGTTCTTTGTAACCTTTTGTCATACCATCTCTTCACTCTTTCTTTGTAGATGCTTGCACTATTGTACGCCTTCAATCTCAACTCCTCCAATTCGCTTATTTGGATTCTTCTTTTAACTCTAGCAGCATCCTCATCGAAATTCATCTCTTTCATCGCCCAATATGCCTTATGTTCTAGCTCCACCGGCAAATGACACATTTTTCCATAAATAAATTGATAAGGAGTCATACCTATTGGCATCTTATGTGCAGTCCGATAAGCCCATAGTGCATCATCTAGCTTCTTCGACCAATCTTTTCCTCCTTTGGTCATGATCTTCTTTAGAATATCCTTTAGTTGCTTGTTCGAAGTTTTCGCTTGCCCATTTATTTGAGGATGATATGCTGTAGATACCCTATGTTCGATCCCCAACTTAGCCAAGCATTTGCGGAAATCCTTGCCCATGAAATGCGCTCCTCCGTCACTTATCAAAACTCTCGGGACACCATACCGAGGGAATATCACTGACCTAATCATGTGCATGGATTCTTCGGTTTGACGCCTTGCGACATGGAATCGCTTCAACCCACTTTGATATGTAATCAACCATCACCAATATATGCTCATACCCATGTGAGTTCAAGAATGGTCCCATGAAGTCGATTCCCCATACATCAAATAGATCAATTTGCAAATTGTAGTTCAACAGCATGGCATTCCTTTGCGATATGTTTCCCGTCCTTTGACATTCTGAGCAAGTTGCAGCAAACCTCTTAGCGTCTTCATGCATCTCCGGCCAATAAAATCCACATGACCATACCTTAGCATGAGTTCTATAATGTCCATAATGTCCTCCATATTCCGATGAGTGACACTTTCTTAAGATTTCTTCTCTTTTTTCTCTTGGAATACATCTTCTTAGAACTCCATCTTCTCCATGTCTATAAAAGTATGGTGCATCCCAATAATACTTCCTCTTCTCGGAGATAACCTTTCGCTTTGCATTTCTATCCAAATGATCCAAAGGCATCCCCCTTATCGCTCTTATTATGTCTTCCATCCATCCATCCTTATCAAGTATTCTATAGAGATGATCACCTCTCATTTTATCTTCAATAGGTTTCATCCCATCATCTCCTTGATGCATCCTTGATAGATGGTCGGCTACCACATTCTTCGACCCTTTCATGTCTCGAATTTTCACGTCGAATTCTTGTAAAGTAAAATCCATTGAATCAAACGTGGCTTCACATCTTTCTTGGATAAAAGATATTTAATCGCCACATGGTCGGTATACACAATCACCTTCGAATTCACTATGTAAGATCTGAATTTTTCGAAAGCGAATACCACGGCAAGCAATTCCTTCTCTGTTGTTGCATAATTAGCTTGAGCTCCATCAAGAGTCTTGCTTGCATAGTAAATAGCATATACCTTCCCTTCTTTTCTTTGTCCAAGAACGGCTCCAACGGCGTAGTCACTCGCATCGCACATAATCTCAAAGGGTTGACTCCAATCTGGAGGTTGAATGATAGGAGCACTTATGAGCGATTACATCAATGTTCTAAAGACATGCAAACATTTTCATCAAAGTCGAACTCCACATCCTTTTGAAGAAGTTGTGTCAATGGTTTAGTGATCTTCGAGAAGTCCTTTATAAATCTTCTATAAAATCCGGCATGACTAAGGAAACTTCTTAGGGACTTGATATCCGTAGGTGGTGGCAATTTTTCCACAGTTTCAATCTTCGCTTTATCCATTTCAATCCCCCTTTCCGAAATGACATGCCCAAGCACTATTTCTTGCCTCACCATAAAGTGACACTTCTCCCAATTAAGCACAAGGTCGACTTCTCCGCATCTCTTGAGAACTTTATCAAGATTTGATAAGCAATTTTTGAAGCTAGTACCATGCACCGAGAAATCATCCATGAATACCTCCATAATTTCTTCAATAAANCCCATGCATCTGCTGTCGCCAGGTGAAACCCCAGCGCCTGGGATGGGTGGGTATTCGGCGAATTGACTCGCCGTGGCGGCCGTGAACGGCGCCTGACGCCGCACGGTGCTCATCAAAGAAGATGCCGAATCAAAAAACTGCCATCGAGCTTGCAGATTGATCTCGTCGATCAACCCCTACCTGGCGCGCCAACTGTCGGATGTTTGGACCCGGCAGTCCACACAGGGTAGCCTACGTGGTTGATTTGTTGAGGGACAATCGAGGATCAGAAGTCGATGGTAACACAAGACGCAAGGATTGAACAGGTTCGGGCCGTCGAGATGACGTAACACCCTACGTCCTGTGTCGGCGGCGATTGTATTGCTGTGTATGAAGTTCCTGGAAGGATCTCCGTAGTTGGGTTCTGTCCTAGGGTTGTATGATCGTGGGTTGTAGCGTAGATGTTGATGGATGGTTGATGGATGTTGATGGATGTTGATGCTCTGGAGGGGGGTCTCAGGGCGCCTTATATAGTCCGGCTGCCTTGAGTTACAAGTCGGCCAGAGATCGTAACCTACCCGAATTACAAGGATTTGATCCTATAACGATTACAGATATCTTTCCCTACAATTCCGGCTAGTTTATCCTGATCTCCGAGCTTCTTGCGGGATACGCCGTGTGCTTTCCTTGCTGCGCGCGTCGTCGCGCCCATTCGGTTCGCCCGACTGGTGGGCCTTCCGACTGGTGGGCCTCCCAGTCCGACAAACCGATCCAGATGCACTCGGATTGGGCCGCCCCTTGCTGGTTGGGCCAATCCGCCTTCTGGGTACCCCTGGGGGTCTACCCCCGACACCGGCACACCTCCTTCCTTCACCGCCATCGCTTCAACTTTGACACGCATGCTCATGGATGATGCCCTAGCTCTTTTGGTTCACGAGGTGGTGGTTGGAGATTGGAAAAAGATGTGAATTTTGATCTCAATGGTGCCTCTATTTATATCCCAGAAGTCTTGAACGAGAAGTCCAATCTTTCCAAGATTAAACTGCGCAAGCTCCTGGACACCGGTTTAAACTTTCCTAATTTCCAACATACCAAAAGATGACGCGAAACCGACCCCGAAAAGGGGTAGGCCGGCCGGCCTGGGGGTCTATGCCGGCCTCGGAGGTTTTTCACCCCCCCTCCCCCCGGCCTCCAGATTTTTATGGGGTGCTCTATGTTTAATTATTAACCCTTTTGTCTACCGAGAACCAGAAAAACTCAAAGAAAAATAGAGAGAAAACAAAAAACTAAAAAGGAATATTTATAAAGTTACCTCGTTTAACGTCGTTTGGCTTGATGCTCCGGTTCTTCCAACATGGTGTAAATGTCGATGTAGTGAAGAGGCACAACATTGGGCACCAAGAATACCTTATGTCGCTGCCCATTCACCACATATTGGTCTCCCTTGACATCCATGATCGTTACCGCTCCCGTCGGTGAGATTGAGTGAACAACGTACAGTCCATCCCATTTGCTTTGCAACTTTCCTTTCCCGAAGAGTTTGAATCTTGAATTGTATAGTAGAACCTTGTCTCCCTCTTTGAATTCTGTTCTTTGTAACCTTTTGTCATACCATCTCTTCACTCTTTCTTTTTAGTTGCTTGCACTATTGTACGCCTTCAATCTCAACTCCTCCAATTCGCTTATTTGGATTCTTCTTTTAACTCTAGCAGCATCCTCATCGAAATTCATCTCTTTCATCGCCCAATATGCCTTATGTTCTAGCTCCACCGGCAAATGACACATTTTTCCATAAATAAATTGATAAGGAGTCATACCTATTGGCATCTTATGTGCAGTCCGATAAGCCCATAGTGCATCATCTAGCTTCTTCGACCAATCTTTTCCTCCTTTGGTCATGATCTTCTTTAGAATATCCTTTAGTTGCTTGTTCGAAGTTTTCGCTTGCCCATTTATTTGAGGATGATATGCTGTAGATACCCTATGTTCGATCCCCAACTTGGCCAAGCATTTGCGGAAATCCTTGCCCGTGAAATGTTCCTTGCCCATTTATTTGAGGATGATATGCTGTAGATACCCTATGTTCGATCCCCAACTTAGCCAAGCATTTGCGGAAATCCTTGCCCGTGAAATGCGCTCCTCCGTCACTTATCAAAACTCTCGGGACACCATACCGAGGGAATATCACTGACCTAATCATGTGCATGGATTCTTCGGTTTGACGCCTTGCGACATGGAATCGCTTCAACCCACTTTGATATGTAATCAACCATCACCAATATATGCTCATACCCATGTGAGTTCAAGAATGGTCCCATGAAGTCGATTCCCCATACATCAAATAGATCAATTTGCAAATTGTAGTTCAACAGCATGGCATTCCTTTGCGATATGTTTCCCGTCCTTTGACATTCTGAGCAAGTTGCAACAAACCTCTTAGCGTCTTCATGCATCTCCGGCCAATAAAATCCACATGACCATACCTTAGCATGAGTTCTATAATGTCCATAATGTCCTCCATATTCCGATGAGTGACACTTTCTTAAGATTTCTTCTCTTTTTTTCTCTTGGAATACATCTTCTTAGAACTCCATCTTCTCCATGTCTATAAAAGTATGGTGCATCCCAATAATACTTCCTCTTCTCGGAGATAACCTTTCGCTTTGCATTTCTATCCAAATGATCCAAAGGCATCCCCCTTATCGCTCTTATTATGTCTTCCATCCATCCATCCTTATCAAGTATTCTATAGAGATGATCACCTCTCATTTTATCTTCAATAGGTTTCATCCCATCATCTCCTTGATGCATCCTTGATAGATGGTCGGCTACCACATTCTTCGACCCTTTCATGTCTCGAATTTTCACGTCGAATTCTTGTAATAGTAAAATCCATTGAATCAAACGTGGCTTCACATCTTTCTTGGATAAAAGATATTTAATCGCCACATGGTCGGTATACACAATCGCCTTCGAATTCACTATGTAAGATCTGAATTTTTCGAAAGCGAATACCACGGCAAGCAATTCCTTCTCCGTTGTTGCATAATTAGCTTGAGCTCCATCAAGAGTCTTGCTTGCATAGTAAATAGCATATACCTTCCCTTCTTTTCTTTGTC
This sequence comes from Alloteropsis semialata, assembly GCA_004135705.1. Classification (NCBI taxonomy): domain Eukaryota; kingdom Viridiplantae; phylum Streptophyta; class Magnoliopsida; order Poales; family Poaceae; genus Alloteropsis; species Alloteropsis semialata. Next base: position 55,243,719 of record CM014271.1, read on the forward strand.
CAAGAACGGCTCCAACGGCGTAGTCACTCGCATCGCACATAATCTCAAAGGGTTGACTCCAATCCGGAGGTTGAATGATAGGAGCACTTATGAGCGATTACTTCAATGTTCTAAAGACATGCAAACATTTTCATCAAAGTCGAACTCCACATCCTTTTGAAGAAGTTGTGTCAACGGTTTAGTGATCTTCGAGAAGTCCTTTATAAATCTTCTATAAAATCCGGCATGACCAAGGAAACTTCTTAGGGACTTGATATCCGTAGGTGGTGGCAATTTTTCCACAGTTTCAATCTTCGCTTTATCCATTTCAATCCCCCTTTCGGAAATGACATGCCCAAGCACTATTTCTTGCCTCACCATAAAGTGACACTTCTCCCAATTAAGCACAAGGTCGACTTCTCCGCATCTCTTGAGAACTTTATCAAGATTTGATAAGCAATTTTCGAAGCTAGTACCATGCACCGAGAAATCATCCATGAATACCTCCATAATTTCTTCAATAAAATCCGAGAATATAGCCATCATGCATCTTTGAAAAGAAGCTGGTGCATTGCATAATCTGAAAGGCATCCTTCTATAGCATGGCTCAACGTCCTTTGATGCTCCACAACGGGTTTGCATTGGTCTTCAAGTTGTATGCGATGAGTACAAAAGGCGGGACTTATACTTTTCAAGTCACCAATAGTGTATCCGATCACCTTCTTGTGCTTCCTCAATAATTTCAGCAACTTGTCCGTCTCCTCCGGGTTCAGTTCATCACTAATGATCACCGGGAATGTCTTGTTGTCCCCCAAAAATTCATATTTCAGCCCCTTGGGTAATGGTTTCAATTCAACATCGGGTGCTTCAGGTTCTTCTTGATGCAAATCTCCAATATCTTCATATTTTTCTTCCTCCAAGACCCCATATTGTGCTTCGAGCCCTTCGGTTGCTTCCTTTAGTTCTCCATCTTGATCATCATGAATGCTCCCATTCTCCATTGCTCGTTGGAGAGGGTCCCTGAAAGTTTCAACAAAGCGAAGGCTCTCTACCTCTCCGTTATCGAGAAGTAGAGGTAAGGCAATACGCGAAGCGGGTAAAAAGTCATAAGTGTATTTGGTTTCATCTAATTCAATCATGACTTTACACTTTCCGGCATCAAGAACCGCATTAACCAAGTTAAGAAAATGCCTACCAAGAATTATATCATCATGTTCATCATGGCAAGCATTAAGCACGAAAAAGTTGGTTGGAATAATTTTACCCGAGATAGCAACATTTAAGTCTTTAAGAATGCCCAAAGGTTTGGTTGTTCTACCATCTCTCATGATTAATTTAGTAGATGTAGGAGCAAGATTCAAAGTTTTACTATAAAGCTCATCATAAACCTTTGAAGACATAACACTTACTTGAGCTCCAATGTTGCATAAAGCTTTGCAAAATAATTCTCCATTGATCGTGCAACTTTTGTGAGGTGTAGGTAGTGGCGTACCTTCGTCGTGATTTGCTTGTATGGCATATACCTCGGCTAGGTGCACGAAAGGAGATGCTTCCGGTTTCACTCCCATGATTTTCTTCACTTCGGCAACATGGTCGGGGTCTATTTCTTCATCTTCATCAAAAAGCTTCCGAATAATTTCTCCGGCCGATCCCTTGTCCAATATATAGCCCGTATGTTTATCCGGTAGGAAATCCGACTCTATGGCACTCATGGACTTGTTTTTATTTGGGTGTGATCTTCCTTTGTCGAAGAGTTTACCGAAGTCAATCGGGATCCAATCCATTTGCTCAAATTCTTTTAGCGACTTTGCACTCGCTAAACTTCTCCCAATTTCCACCTCCGGTTTATTCTTCTTCATGTCTCGGACCGGTGCTTCTTCATCGTGGGTTGCTCTTGTAGCTTTTTCATGATTTGGTTGTTCTTCCTTTGCTTCCGGGGTCTCTTTTCTGAAAATTCCAGCAAGCACCCCCACATGGGATTCTTGCTCAACGTCTTCCGAATGGCGATTTTCCCAATCTCTTCGCATGGCTGCCCCCTTGCTAATTTTTTGTAGAATTTGGGCAGCTTCCATGAGTGTTTTCTCCATGAGATCCCCTCCTGCGCACATTTGTACGAATACCATGCATTTGGGGGTTAGAGAAAAATAGAAAGCATGCAAGAGTACATCACCGGAGAATCCTAGCTTCGGTCCTTATTCAATCAATCCATTGAATCTATCTCATGCTTGATCAATTCCTTCATCTTCTCCTTGCGTAAAGTTGATCACTTGCCTTCTAACGTGTTGGATTTTGGATATTGGAAAGAACCGTCCACAAAATTTCTTCATTAACTCATTCCAATTTCCTTTCACCTCGAAGGATGCAAGCGCGTACCATCTTTTTGCTTCATCTGCAAGTGAGTATGGGAAAAGATTCCATCTAAACCAAGCTAAAGGAACTCCATCTTTTTGTACCGTATTGCATAGCATCGTGAACCACTTGATGTGTCTATATGGGTTGCCGGTCTCCACCCCTCTAAATGGATTTGCAGCCGCCATCCTGATGATTTGAGGCTTGATTTCATACTCGGTGGCTTCAAGTGTCGAATCTTATTTTTGCATGTCGAAGTCCTCTGGTTGCGGGCTTGCATAATCCCTTAGTGATTTTTCTCCTTCCTCCATGGGTTGGATGACAAGAGCCATCTAGATAACAAAAGCAAAAATAAAAACAAAGATTTTTCTGGAGAAAAGGTTAGGTGTTAGTAACCAACAAAATTAATACAATGTTAAACGTAGCAATCTAGCTTGTTCCCCGGCAACGGCGCCAGAAAAGCTTGTTGACAGCCCTTAGGCACGCCAATTACGAACCGCAAGCGCACAGATCGGTTGTAGCTTTTCCCTTAGAGAATTCCCCCAAGGTTTATCAATCCACAAAACAAGGGATTTCTATGCTTAACCTAGCACTAATAATGTTAGCAAGAGAGTTATTTTGATTGAATATCGATGTACGAATCTAAGAACAATATAACCTAATCAATGTTGCGAGCGGTAGAGAGGAGTACACAAGGTATAGAAGCGTTTTCCCATAGGGTCTAGGATAACTTTGAGATGTAATCGCCAAGCAAGATAAAACCAATCTAATCTATCAACGGTAAAGATGTGAACCAAACTCAACACTTTCCCTCCCGCATACTAGTCACTACACGAGGGTACTCACCTATCGAGCTATAGGAACACGAATCGTTGATGTGATCTAAGCATGCAAGACTACGAGAGATATGCACACCCGTGGTTATGTTGGCCAACTATTAAGATGAAAAGCACCATCAACTAAGAACATGATAGATAGATCTCACAAAAGGATTCGGCAATTACAAATCAAGATCTCCTTACAACCCCATGGACAAACAAGGACTTTACCCCATGAAGCTAAGCATGATGTCGCGATTCATGGTGTGGAAGCCTCTGGCAAGGATGATCTCCTTGCTGTCCTCCAACTTGAGGCGGCGCCCGGACGACGGCTAGGACCTCCGGCGGCATCTCCTCCTTGTGTTTCTCTCCAATGGTGGCTTTAGATCTAATCTCCTCTATCCTCGTTCTTGACGGCGTCCTTGGGGGTGTTTATATAGGTCTTTGGTGAATGATGGAGGAGAAAACCCTTAGGGTTTGCGTTTACTTCATGCTGAAGAAAGGGGAGCACGAGCGAGCCCCAAAATAGGCTAGGCCGGCTGGCTCACAGGCTTCCAGGCCGGCCGGCCTGGGCCTGTTCTGGCTCATCTCGTCTTCATCTTTCGCGAGCTGGTCCTCCTCCTCAATCCTTATCCATGTGAGTGCTTTGGTCCACGTCAAACTCCGCCAAATATGTCGTATTTCCTGTAATATCACAACATGCTCCAAAATACAAGACATATTCGAAAACAGGGTTATTTCAGGTGCCAAGTGGCGGGTTAGTATAAAAATTAGTCCAAAACCAATGCCAAATCAGCCCTAAAAGTGTACCAATAACGACCGTCAACAAAGCCAAAAATATAGGATACCCATGACCCTTCCCCTAAACCTTGTTAGCTAGGTTGTTCTGTTCTTTTCGATGAATGATTTTCTTGTCGACAATGCTTCACTTCTTATGAGGTGGCTAGCCAAACTTTGTCGTTCTAAGCAATAACTTTTTGAATCAACCGATTATGGAACAACATTGAAAGACCTTTCAAATCTTGCTAACCCTTGTTTTTGCTAACTCTTTGCATTTGCATCCATTCCATCATTACATCATGCATTTGTTAGCTTGGCTCTCTCACAAAACTTCATGATGAATGTTTTCATATCCTTGTCAATGCTTTGATCGGGCATTTTCCTTTTATAGTCTTGTGTAAACATGGTGTTTAGACATGATTGTGGACCATCATCATTTAGTTTTGAGAGCCTTGTTAGCATTTACATTGCATTGGTCGGTCTATAAGCTTTGCAACGCGCTTAATTTTTCTTGCGCTATAAGGAATTATTGACCTTGAGATAGACATGTGTTTTGACCTTGGTTAACAAATCTTTATGGCTATAGAGAGATTAGGCAACCTAGTTGTAAACATGGTGTTTAGAACTAGGTGTAAACATTGTCTTTATTTATATGCTTTCCTCTTATTTTCGTACTCACTTTGCACACACGCACACCCATTAGGATTTTATTTTTCTCTTTTACTAGGTTAATTATGCCACAAGTTAAGGTCTTAGGGATGTCATTGGTTGTTGGCATTTTCTTATACTCCTGACCGTCACCCCGGGGTTAGTGTGTGCATCTCAATTGTTTTGCAGGCATGACGAAGAAATCCCACAAATTTGTGATCAAAGTTGCAACCAAGATCGTCATCATCTCCAAAGATTGAAAGGGATGCAGCTGTTTTCAAAAATCTGCACATGTTCAGAGATGTACAAGGAACAAATAGTTGATATTCAGAGGCTCCAACGCATCCAAGATCAATGAATTTGAAGACCTATATAAGGAGATACGACAAAAATATTGGGCGCTGCGCGTTCTGAAATCAGCTTGGGATAGATTGCGGTGCTGAAATAAAATAGGCATAATTCTTTTGTTCGGAATCCGATTTGGGCAAATGATGACTCGTTGGAAAGAGAAATTTGTGCACTTTACAATTTTGAGCAATGATTCAATACATATTCTGTTCTGGAAGTTGAGGAAAAATTCGTGGAAGCTGAGGTAGCAATGAAGACAACAAGCAAGGAGGTGGTAACGTTACGAGGAATGATTGGGACCAAAGCTTAGTGACAATGAAAAGGGTTGAAGGAAAATTAAGGAAAGAAAGGTGAAGAAGCATAAAGATAACCTCCAAACACATGGCGGAAGGACTTCAAAAATCACATGACGGTTCACCATCTTTTTTCACGTTTAGCAACATGCTAAGCATGGGGGAGGACTTGTTGGACGAAAAGGAAAAGGCCATATGGAGTACAATGATCATGTTCACCACAAGATGCTCATCACACTTCTTCCATGCTAAGCACAATGTTTAAGCAAGGGGGAAGCCGCGCTACACTTCATAGTAAGCATCGAAAAGGACGGTAACTCTTCCTCAACCTTCTCTTTGTTCATTTACTTCTAAATGCTTGTATATATGTATGTCATCGACCATAGGGTAGAAACCTTTGTATATCTCTCTTGTTAGTAACATGGCTACTAGGAGGACAACCTAGTTTTGTTTTTCTTTTAAATAAATAAATGATCACCATCACTTTGTGCTCACCACGATGATATATGTTGAATGCCTTTGCTTATGGAATAGTGATGAAAGTTGCCGCTTTGTTCTACCTACACCATGTTGTATATGACTTGACTATTTGCTCTATATGAAATGATCTTAAATTGATTAAATACCGGCTCTTTTATTTGTGGAGGTTAAATGACTAAATTCTAGACCCACATATTCCTTATGTTGCTCTTTGATTTAAGTTTACCGATGACCTTACACCTTGTATTGTTTTATTTAAAACTTGATTCTTATGCTATCTACATTCATGAATCTCTTGCAAAGTTCTACCTACCAAATCCTTTACATATACATGATCTATCATGATGAAACATTTACGATTGCAAACTTATATTTTGATGAGTTGGATTAAGATTGATTTCTATGGTTCGAGACTAAGAAGCTGGCCATTCCATTTTGCGTACCTTCCTTTGCTAGCCTTTCTATCCATGCATTGTAAGTTTCTACACCAGAAACTTCACAAACTTCACTGGATATCCACCCTAAATCCAAATATCTTTTTGTGATTACCACCGTGACCACAACCCACAATTGAGTATGGATCATTTTCTCGACGAAAATCCAGAAGAATCGAGAGCTTAATTTAGAGAACATCAATTTGGGAGGCATCGAGAAAAAACTCCCTGAAGAGCGACTCAATGTCTCCTTCTATGCATTCTACCTATCATGAATATGATTGTTTCTTAGTCTAATTTTGGTTTAGACTATATAGCATGCTTTATGTAATCATGGTGATTAGATCTAGTATATCGACCCTTCATGATATCTAGACACGTTCACTTGTGGACGTGCCCTTGTAACTAACCATGCCAATAGGGAGCATCGTGACAGGCTGTGATTCTGTGTAAGGTGGCATTCTCGGGAGGTTGACTGGAGGTAAGAGTTTAAAGATTGCTTTGGATGAGATGCATGATGTGCTTGCTCTATTTGGCTAGAACTACAACTAGAAGATGATAGGCTCGTTTATCCTTTGGTTGCTCTTTACCCTCGCCTATCTTACGGATGAGATCAACCTTTATACTCACTCACGTCTTAAAGGTTTACCTCTATAAGCAATCAACGCTTAATGCTAGGAATAGATCCATTAGATTAGATGGAAAACCCTAGTAAGTTCATTGCCTATCCACGGATTGATAAACATTGGATGGAATACTCTAAGGGAAAAGCTACGATGATCCGTGCGCTTGCGGTTCACAATTGGCGCGTCTATGGACCATCAACAGCTTCATAAAACAAGAATGCATACATATGTCTCCTCCTAGTAAGATAATTAAGAAGGTTCCTCGATTGTTTTACTAAGGGGCAACTCCTACTAGAATTGTTCGTATTTTGATGTAGTAACTTGAGACATGATGTTGTGTTTTCTTGGTGTGTATGAAACATTGATGTATTTTGCTATAACTTTTCAAGGAAACGATGATGGACTGTAGTTTAGGTACACTTAAATTGGATTCTATTAGGTGTTGCCTTCTAGTCAAGTAGTTTGAGAAATTCCTAGACTACCTAGCTAAAAGGTAGCTCCTACTTGTATCCTTTCACATTAATCTAGACATGAATATGAGACATATATGTTTTCTTTGGCAATGATGACATGAACATATATGCTAGGGTCCCGGGTTTAGGGTCTTGTATGTGTGGTTTTTGAACAACCGTTCCCACTTGGCCTTAATCCCTGAACCCTGGCAGATGCACCTTATCTGAGCCTTGCTAGTTGCACTATGTTCATTGTCTCTATACAGATTTGTGTTGAAAATTGTTGACAATGATGTGTTGAGCCACCTCACTTTCAACTGTATTTCTAAATCCTGACCTTTGATCGTATCTCTTTAGATTCAAGGCTAGGTACATTGTGTTTCGCGGTAGAACACCAGGCATCTACAACAAAAATACTGAATGCTGGTACCAGGTTCATGGTTAAATTGGCAAAAGCTACTAAAATTTTGCTTCCTATGATGATGTCTTGCATGCTTTCAATTTTTCTTTTACTCTTCATCATGCATCTGCTCCTATGATGGCTCTAGCACCTTGCCGGTCATCCAGCTTTGATGCAAAGTTTGTTTTCATCATAGTTGTAATAGTTATTTTCTATGTTTGGGTCTTTGGCAAGTGATTAGTGGCTCTACTATTGTTAACTGATGTGAGGATCGTGTTGTCTTGCTGCCCTAGGTAGATTTCAGTGTAAATTTATACTTCTAGGACCTAATTGTTAATTAGGCAGCTAATTATCACAAATTGTATTCTATTATTATTTTGGTAGTTATGACTCTAAGTGTATTGATGACCCCCTATTTAACCTCTTTTTAATTGTATTATATCCCTTCTAATGTATGCTGTGCGGAAATCTACACATGTGCACGGGTGGTAACTTGCACCTTGCCATGCGCAAGGTGAGGGTATCTAGCCCAGGTGCGGTCTACCAAATGCTCTCTTTAGGTGGCAGTTTGGGTTAGTGCTATAGGTCCCATGAGGTATGCACCTTACCAAACACCATCACAATAACACATGGCCCAAACTAGCGCATCTACCAAACACTATCCAATGGGCCTGGCTTTGTGGGCCTAGTTCTAGGGGACGAGCCATGCTGAAGGCCGGCCACTTTACCAAACTCCCCTTCTAGGAATACTTACAGTATTTCTGACTTACCAAAATATATAGCAGTCTATTTTTATTTATCAAACGATAACTGACTATTTCTTTATGTAACTAGCAAAAATGTCTATGCATTGCCAGAAAAATATCAATGGTGCTATTTTTTTATTAACCTCATGTATGTCATTGTATGTTTATTGTACTCGGTAGATCTATATATGTTTGCTACAAAATCTATAGAATTTTGACTTAACAGAGCTTTTAAAATTTTTTGGAAGGATTTCCTCATTCATCTTTCACTTCGACGCAAGATTCTCTAGTTCTTGGATTGCAAAAAACGATCTAAGAGTAGAGACAACCAGGATGATGAAGTGGCACACTATAAAATCTTGTTACTACTTTGGAAAGATTTGAGCATTGAAGATTACACAAATGTTCAGTTAGTTGGCATTTGTCTCAGCCCCTGCTTGTCTCACACTATCAAATACCCTATCACTCCAAAAGGATTCAAAATAAAATTGGGAAGTGTTATGTTAGAGGTACTTCATAGCCTTCTTTTGTTTCTTCGTTTCCTGCTCTTCCCACAACTACCAACATATTGTATCATGCACATTAGAATCACAAACCTCTAAAGTATTCAAGAAACGTACAAACCAGATCTGAACATAAATATACACCTAGATAGGTTATGCATATACACAAAGAGCTAGATAGAATAAGAAAAACTATAAAGGGATCCCCACCTTGTTCATTAAGGGCATGGCAGGTGTACTTGCTTGGCCTCTCCATGGATGTCAAGACCGGTGGAGAGCCTTCTCTTGTGAAAGCCATTCATTGAACCCAAGGCTGACGTTCAATTAGTCAGTAGATGCTGCAAAGGGAGTGAGGCGCAAATGTAGGTGTGGGCAAAGGGGAATGGGGTCCACCTCATGCTCCCACTGCAGTCTGCAAGGCACTAGCCCTCACGACATCACAGAATATCTTGGGGCAAAAACTAAAAGTGGAATGCTAGTGCTATTGCCCACCGGCCCACATGTCGTGCATGTTGCCGCCAAAACTATGGAGGAAGATTAGAGACCATCGGCAAGCGGCTGCACTTGAGTTGGCACCAAGCCACCATGTATGGTTGTTCGGTTTGCTACATGTGTGCATTGCAAAAAGAGCCACTGAGGGGGTAGTTTTCATCCTTTAAGTATTGCGAAAGTATGACAACAATTCCTTATGTTTCAATTAGTGCAAATCAATATCTTAACTATATAAACCAGTGCACTAATCATCCCACTACAATTTAATAATAGTTTATAACATCTAGAAGCGGCTAACCATATAATTATCTAGATAATTACTATTTAGACATGTACTAAAAATATTAATTAAGCACACCAAAAATGTTTAGAAAATTCTCTAATTTGCTACATTGTAAAATTTAAGCGAGATGTTCTTTAAAAATATACATGGCAGTGGTATAATGACAACCAACATGGCAATCATACCTTTGCAGCTCCCACCCTCTTTGGATGTGGTACAGGTAATGGAGAAAGAATTTTTTAGAAAAAAATAACAAACAAAAATTATGAATGGATTCTCATTTGAACAGGGGAAAGCTATACTCTACCCGAGTATTTTATTTGCCTCTCACACCCAAATTTTGCTTCTTCCTTCTATTATTAATCCAAGAAACATACCCTAGTAAAACAGTTCGAAGTCCTCCAAACAGGAGTGGTCTAGACCTCATACATTGAGGGTGTTGGCTTTGCCCAAGAATCAAACACACACAAGTATACGTAAAAACTATAATCGCAAGGGGATGTTGTGGTGGAACACAACTATCATCTTCTTTTCCCTTTCATTGTTAATTTCAAAGAAGATTACATAGATATATATGTAGGGGCAGCACCTAGTAGGTTTCACACTGCTAAGACAGGTTCACATTACCTAGAAACTCTTTGACTAACACACAACTTTCTATGCTAAGACAGGTTCACATTACCTAGAAACTCTTTGACTAACACACAACTTTCTAAGCTTCCAAAATACTTATCACTCATAACCATGCAATTCCTAGTCTTTCCATACACATGCATGTGTAACCCTTTCACACATGCATGTACCTTGATGAATCTCCTCATGCGTGTTCACAACTAACACATGCATATCATGTCAAGATTAATTTCCAATAAGGGGAAGCTCATCTTCCTTCTCTCTTCCCTCTTCCTCTTCTTCACCTATGATCTTTTTGTCAATCTCATCTCAATTATATATTAATAAAGAAAGGACTGTGTTGGGGATCAAAATTGGCACGAGGCTAACTTGATAGCAAACACCAGTGGAACCGGATTTGAAACTGGTGGAACCGGTTGTTCTTCAGTAGCCGGTTTGGCAACAGAATCCGGGGGACCGGATTTGGAAACCGGTGGCACAGGTTTTTCCTGAGCCCTAGTAGGTTTGGACTCTTTTATAAGATTCCAAGTTGTAATAGGGCTTTTCTTGCGATGCAAGACCTCCCCACCTTATAAATATAAAGGGCTGCGGCCGATTGAAGGTTTATCCAATCGATCAAATACAAATACCTTTACTTTTTCGTCTTCTTCAAACCCTAGCTTTTCCAACCTCCAATCGCTATTCGTACTACATCTCTATGGTGTTGACGGCGTTCTGAGTGGCCTACCAACCTCAGAGCAACTCTAGGTGCGCCAGCCCTGATGGGGTCCCTCCCAGGCTGGCATACGTAGGTCTACGCAACAAGCCCTAGAAATCCGGTGGCACCAGATTCCCAAACCGGTTGTACCGGTTTTGGCAGGCTTGCTGTTGGTGATCGATCCATTATGGATCCGCGCGAGCTAGCGAGATTTTTTGGTGTGTTGACCAGAGAAAGCGTCAATAGACTGTTTCCTTGGTGCGTCGTATCACTTCATCCTGTACTTTGGTTCATTTATAGCCTTGCAGGCTCTGCCATCCCTGAGTTCCTTGGTCCATCATATCACTTGGTCCTGTATGGCTGTATTTGATTCAATTGGCGCCAATAGGTGGACCCTACCACTCATCCCTCCATGTGAAAAGTGTGTGTTTTGTCCCTTATGTATTGCAAAAGTGTGGATTTCATCACTTGTGTTGCAATAGGTGCAAATCAAACCTTTAACTAATTAAACTAGTGCACTAATCATCCTAAACCCTGGCTTAACAATGGTTTAGCACCATCTAACAATGGTTTAGGCAAAATAAGCATCTCATCACTCACTACTTAGCCACTAATACACCGATTGGAGCAATATATACCTTAAACCTGGGTTTTTCCCCTCCCCACACCCACATTTTTTTTGGCCATTGGATCAAGATAGGGTGATCGATGCACATATTTTCTTCTTCCTCTACCCCTCAATACAGGAAACAGGGGGTTTGCCGAGTGCCTAGGGCACTCCGCAAACCCCCAAATCCACTTGGCAAAGGCTATGCCGCAAAGCCCGACTCGACAAACAGCCCCTTTGCCGAGTGCCATCTGTCGGGCACTCGGCAAAGGGTTTGCCGAGCGTAATCCAACACTCTGCAACAATTTTTGACACTCAGCACAAAAAAGTAACTTGACGGCGAGGGATGGTGATGGAGGAGGTTTGCCAAGTGCCAAACAGTAGTGGCACTCAACAAAGACCCAGGCTTTGCCGAGTGCCTGGCTGCGAACACTCGGCAAACCCAGGGTCTTTGCTGAGTGCCAAGGCCAAAGCACTCGGCAAACCCAGGGTCTTTGCCGAGTGCCAAGGCAATAGCACTCGGCAAACCCCCAGTCTTTGCCGAATGCTTTTGCCTTAACACTCGGCAACCCCCTGTCCAAAAGTGACAGAATGAGCCCCTTTGCCGAGTGTTATGGTAAAAGCACTTAGCAAATGCCCCTTTTGCCAAGTGTTGCACTCAGCAAAGTGACCAAACATGACCTTTTATTATTGTTTGGTCATGTGTAACGTACCCCACTCTCACAGATATCGTAGGATCACACATATAACACAATAAGCATCACATAGATCACAACCACAAATATATCACGATAAACATCATAGGCAATTCATATAGTTCACAACCAAAAAAGTATCACAAAGACGTCCAGTCACAACCACAAAACTATCACAAAGACGTCCAGTCACAACCACTAAAGTATCACAAACACAAATGCAAGTAAAATGATAAGTCACTAAGGTTGGGGACATGGCTGCGACAAATCAGCGTCCTGATGAGGCTGGTTCGATGCCGCCGATTGAATTTGCACAAAGGAGAAGACATTGCATATGTGAGACAAGTTTTACATCAAAAACAAATTATCATCTAAAACTACAAGTCCTGAGATGAAACTATAAATTCTCTAAGTCATGAAATGAAACTATATGTTCTCTAAATTCTCTAAGTCATGAGATGAAACTATAAGTTCTATAAATTCTCTAAATTTTCTAAGTTCTCTAATACTCTAATTTCTCTAGGTAACAATCTAAAATTATAAAAGATGAAACTATAAGGTGGTCAAAAGTGACTCATAGGAGTATTTGATGCAGGAGGTGGCATCGGTGGAGGAAATACCATCTCCGGTGGCACCGGCCCACCAAGCTGTGCCGAAAAGCCCTGCAGGTACAGATACATCTGCTGCATCCTCTGCTGCTCATACGCCATCCTTTGCTAAAACTCCTGCTCCATCCTCTAGTGCTCGGCCTCCATCCTCACCTCCATCCTCGTCTCCATCTCAGCGACTCTCCTCCTCTCTTCTTCCAGCTGGGTCTACAATATATCATCCCAATGTTACAATGCAAATCAAACATATGTAAAAGTCAATGAATGATGAATAAAACAGGAATTACCTGGAGTGCCTCCATTCAGAAGTGTGCAGTGTCTGGCCGTGGGCGTTTGGCCTGGCTCGAGCTCGTGCCCCTTGCTCAAATCTGGGAGAGTGTGGGAGTAGTGGCCATGTCGAGTGTGCCATCGCCAATATAGTACTGCCCATGCTTACTGCCTCCTCCCACCCTCATGACGACTTCTCCATCAAGGGGCTGGGTGCTCGGATCGTACTCTGGCCCATGGACCTCTCTTGCCATCGATGTGTATTCATTGAGGCGGCTGTGGATGCTTGCACTGCTGTACGCCGAGGGTGGGTCCTCCGGGTTATAGTCAACGTCGGACGTCGCCTTGCCCTTGTGGGCCAAAGCATATGCCTTGAACTGGCCACATGGCTAGCCAGCATGTGACGATGACTACGAAAAAAATAGCACCATGATTAGAAATTATGGAGAATTGAGCGTAAGAATAAAGAAATGAATTCACGTACCAATCTAGCCACGTACTCGTCAAGGCTAAGGTTGCCTTGATGGTGTGGTACACATGGCATCAACAAACACCGCTCCCGGCAAGCGTTGTGCGTCTCTTCCCACTCGAGCTGCAATCACTTGTCCACTATGTATTCCCAGCACTGACGATGCTGGGCGCACCACCACGGAGGCACCTACACGTCATCAAGTACATGACATATGAGAAGAACAAACTAAGCGTACTTAATTTCAGAAACAATCAGTATTAATGTTCTATATTTACCTACAAGTGTTGTTCCCGGGTCAGCTTCATGTTTCTTGCTTCAGCTTTCGAGACATTCACTTGAAGAAACGCGGCGCTGTATGTTATCACGGACTGGACGCGCGCCTCGTAATGCATGTCCTTCACGGGATTAAAACATGCTTTGTGAGCTACAGCAGCCGCCCTTTCCTCGTATCCTGGATCGCATCTAAAGAAATCCTGCATATAGATGCGATGTATGCAGTCATTATTTAAAGAAGGTCCAATGAATGCGACGCATTGAGCAATGTACTACGAGGAAGACTTATCCAGAGCTCGCCCTTCACCTGCTCCACCTTGTTCACGAACATCCTGCCCTCTTGATCAGGTACATTGCGGAAGGCGATGTAGTGGTCCCACATGTAGGCCGGCTCCGTGGTGTCGGCATGCTGAATGAAGCCAGGGAAGTGTAGCCTGCACAGAAGTCCAAGGATCCCGTTGACAAGGCGGTTGTGATCACCTGGAGCGATCCTCAATCAATTCCTGCCCAAGTGATTAAGATAAATTATTAGTTTCTAATGTGATTATAAACATATCAAATGAAAATGTAGTGATAACATCTAAAGCTACTTACCTGGTCGCTATGGGGCGAATCATCGGACATATCTCCAAAGATATCGGTCGCTGAAGGAGTTGCGAGGGACCTCACAACCAGACACCGGACGAAGTGGAGGAAGAGGAACCCCCTTCCTCCTCCTCCTCCTCCTGCTCTCCTGCTCCTGCCCCTCCTGTACCTACACCTCATCATCAAAGGCCTCCGCTGAAGGTAATACCTCCTCAGAGGAAGACGACGACGAAGCTACAAGAGATGGCTCTCGAGCCTGCTTCCCTCAACCCCTGCCTCCAGCCTCCTTCCCTTTCCATCGACCCTTCCCGGACCCCTCACCGGAATGGGACCCCTCACTGGAATGGGACCCCTCACCTCCACCGGTAACAGTTTGGTAAAGCGCATTTATTGACTTCTTCAAACCGCCCACCATCTGCAATTAAAAAGAGTAAACCAATCAACCCAGATAAATGAAACATATTTAGAAATAGATGCAAAATAAATAGAACATAATTAGGAAATAACATGGTATTGCAAATAATAAATACAGATCTTACATGTATTAGAAATAATCATCGTGATCGGGATTTTTTGGATCATAAGTCTCATCATCACTATCACACAACTCGAAATTATCATGCCCGTGCTCCGAAAGAGGAATGCCGTCATCATTATCATTGTCTAAATGTAATCGCCCTAGTGACTCTAAGTCCTTCGCATTACGAACCTCATCTCCAGCGTCCTTGTCCACAAACATTTCATTGTCTACTTCCATTCTGATCGCTTCGGTTAAGTCTATCTTAAAACTCCCTTCTAGCTCATCTTCTTGGAAGAACTCTCTGTCGTCATATGTATTTGGGTCTATGTTGTAATCTTCATTGTTTGGGACAGGTAGTTTACCACGTGGCGATACCTTGCACACAACATCCCACCCCTTAAGCCGATCATCGGTTTGGCACAGGTATGAGAGATAATAAACTTGCGTGGCCTGTCAAGCCACAATATAGTAAGACGGTTGATTGTCGAATTTCTACTAGCCCAAGGTTAGGTGTCCATCTCATTACTTCGAGGTCAAACCAATGGCATTTGAATATGACAGGATTAAGAGGTTTGCAACCATGAAACATGAGTTCGTATGTTTCTTCAATTTTTCCATAATACTCGACCCCATCTAGGCCTGGCGTAAAAACACCGGAATTTCTGGTTTCGATTGGGCCGACTCTGCTCGTCGCGTGTTTGTGTTAAAGCGATATCCATTCACGTCATAACCAGAAAATGACTTCACCCTATAGGCACAGCCATCGGCAACCTGTCCCAACTCGGCACTCATAGACGCATCAGTTTGGCCCTGCAAGTTCAAGCAGGATAGTTCGTTATATTATTCGCTAGTACGAGCAACAAGTTTGTTGAGCACTTACCCCATGTACGGCTCCACCTCATCAAAGTTGGTCAACACATATAGCTTGATAGTGTGCCACTCTTCATGTTTCAAGGTCTTGTATGTTGCATCACTTGTAGTTCTGAGTTGCCCTCGAAAAATGCTAAGGTTCGATTCATCTTCACGAGCATTGTAACGAGAGGGTGGATTATGCACGTTATGAAGGTTCTTAGCATAGTATTTTGTTGTGAAGTTTGACATCTCCTCCAGAATGTATGCCTCAGCAATGGAAGCTTCAATTTTGCATTTATTTCGAAGAACCTTTTGACATCTCTCAATTGAATAGCACCAACATGCTTGCACACCCCCCCCCCAATTCTTGCCTCATACGGGAGGTGGAAAATCAAATGTTGCATTGGATTGAAAAAGCTGGGTGGAAAGATCTTATCCAACTTACAGAGCAACACAGGGGCCATCCTTTCCATTTCTGCAATCATGGTCCAAGATATTTCCTTAGCACAAAGCTGGCGGAAGAAATTGCTCAACTCTGCCAGCACTAGCCAGACATGCTCAGGGACATAGCCTCGAACCATCACTGAAAGAAGCCGCTCAAGCCATATGTGGTAGTCATGACTCTTGAGCCCATTGATTCGCATAGTAGCTAAGTTCACTCCCCTCTTTAGATTCGCTACATACCCATCAGGGAACATTAACATTTGGAACCATTCTAGTACTTCCCTCCTTTGGGCCCTCGTCAGGACAAAATCGGCCTTAGGCTTTCTCCATGACTTGCTACCTTTGGGAGGCGGTATGTCTAGCTTTGGTCTATTGCATGACCTCGCCTGATCCACTCTAGCCTTAACATTGTCTTTGGTCCTATCAGGAATGTCCATGATTGTACCCCAAAGTGCCTCGGCGAAATTCTTTTCAGTGTGCATTACATCAATGTTATGTCATCCATATAGGGGAGCCTCCACAAGCCCAAC
Organism: Alloteropsis semialata; assembly: GCA_004135705.1. Lineage (NCBI taxonomy): Eukaryota > Viridiplantae > Streptophyta > Magnoliopsida > Poales > Poaceae > Alloteropsis > Alloteropsis semialata. The sequence continues at coordinate 55,260,533 of CM014271.1, forward strand.
TTATGAGTCCAGGCATGTTGCTCACCATATCCCACAAAACCACCTTCTTCTTGATTGACCTCGAGAGCATGTAACTGAGCACGAACTGTGGCACATGTCATCATTTGCGGTGGAGGGTCTTTAACTACGATATTTTTCGTAAAGTTCTTGATGTCTCGTCTGAATGGATGGTCAAGAGGGAGGAACTGTCTATGTTTGTCGAACAAACAATACTTGCCACCCTTCGTCAACCAAATGAACTTCAGAGATGCCTTGCATACTGGGCATGGGAACTTCCCGGGAACACACCAGCCGCAGAACAACGCATATGCCGGTAGGTCATGCAGGGAGTAGTGGTATCAAACATGCATTTTGAAGTTTGTCTTTGCAGCTTGATCGTATGTCCATACCCCTTCCTCCCAAGCACGGACCAAATCATCAACCAGAGGTTCCATGTACACACTCATATTATGCCCCAGGTATTTAGGAATTTTCAACGACAAGGATATGTTCAGTCGTTGAAAGAGCACGCCGGGGGCAAGATTGAGGGGGATAATGAACATGGGCCAACAAGTGTATGGGGAAGCCGTCATTCCATAAGGATTGAACCCATCTGTAGCGCAACATGTACATTACGAGCCTCTATAGCTTTCGCACGATGACTCCCATCAAAGTGAGTCCATGATTCACCATTGAATGGATGTACCAGCTTCTCAGGATTGTATCGACGACCATTTTTGTGCCATGTCATCTGTTTCGCAGAATCCTCGATCATGAAGAGCCGTTGGATCCTCGGTATGAACGGAAGGTACCATAGGATTTTCACGGGGATTGTGATATGCCTCTTATTACCATCACCAGAGTCTACCTCCAAGAACCTAGAGGCTCCACACTTTGCACAGTACTTTGCTTCTGCATGTTCTTTCCTAAATAAGATGCATCCCTTCGGACAAGCATGTATCTGCTCATATGGTATCTTAAGTGCATGAAGGAGCTTCATAGCCTCATACATGCTCTTTGGCAGAATGTGACCACCCAGAAGTAGGCTGTCAACAATTGTCAATATAACATCGAAGGCGTCTAGACTCAGGTTAAACTGAGACCTTACAGCCATTAGGCGTGCAATGCCATCCAGTTGAGGAACATTGGTATGCTCATGAAGGAATTGCTGTGCAGCAGACAACATGTGGTCATATGCATTTGCAGTTGCCTCTGGCTCCTCCTCCCTAGGTCCTTCATCGAAATATGCTTCATGATAGTCATTTAACATGTCTCCTACCCCGGCATCAGCATCAAAATTCTCGATGCATTGTCTCACGACCTCGTCTCTCACATGATCGGCTTCACCATGGTAGATCCACCTGGTATGGTCTATCATAAATCCATTCTTGCAAAGATGTTTACCCATGGTGAACTTTGTTTGTCGGCGTGTGTTTGCACAAATAAGGCAGGGACACCAGGTGTCACGTGCTCCTTTAACCTTGGCAAATGCTAGTTCCAAAAAAAAACTTCAGTCTTAATCCATTCATTGGTGTACGAACCCTGACTTGTGCGGCCCCTGTACATCCACTCATGGTCATCCATCCTCTAATATATCAGCAAGTAATATAAAAATCAATTGCATCTACCTAATGTTTATATTGTCTAATAGGTGAAGATAGGTCCTAATCCCACCCGAGAATGCGTAGATGGGTTAGTTTCCATGGTCTACTCCTATGCGAGACAGAATTTCGACAGCATCTCCCCGCTGTTCTCCAAATACATGTCCTGCCAGGGAGATTGTGTATCCGGAGAACAACAAGGAGATGATGCCAAAATTCTGTCTCGGAACGGAGTAGACCATGGAAACTAAACCCATCTACGCATCCTCGGGCTGTCCAAAAAATGTGCACAATTCGAAACAGATACGGGTATACATATGCAAAGATCTGCATACTTACAACCGTATATCTTTCGTACGTGATCTGTCCTGCAAAGTGTAGCCGACGGTGCAGTAGCCGATCCTGCAAAAAAAAGGAATATTATAATGTCATATACAAATTTCGACAGCGCCTCCCCTGCATGGTGAGGTTTCAAAACCTGCAACAAAACAACAGCACAATGGCCTGTAACAACATACACACCCTGCACGAGTCGTGCACGGTCGTAGCGCGCAGAGCTCGCGCACAACAAGGGCTCGCGCATGGGCACGGCAGCAGCTCGCGTAGCGCATGGGCACGGAGGGGGCCGAGTCGCACACGGGCACGGAGGTGTCGGTTTTTTATACCGGCTAGCCTACTATGGGGGGTCCCTAAGTAGTCGAGTTGTTCGTGGGGGCCTCGCCGGAACCAGAAGCACGATGGTGAACACGAGACGATTTAGACAGGTTCAAGCCGCCTCGAGTAGAGAGCGTAATACCTTACGTCCTGTATGGTGGATCTTCTCGTATTGATGGTATGATTTTACAAGGGGTCCCTGCCTCACCTTATATACTCGGGAGACAGGGTCTACAAGGCAAGAAATACAAACTCCTAGTCGGATACAATACACAGAGTCCTAACATGAGTAGGCCGGGTTGTTTCCCAGTACCCGACTAGTTTCCTTAAGCTGTACAGTCCTTCCTTGTATCAGTCAGGGTTGCCGGCCCAATTTCCTAACGGGACTGTGGCCCATGAGGACTCCCATGGATCCTGGACCGTCAAGCCCCCGAGCGTCTTCATGTCTTCATGCCTGCCGGGTTGTTTCTCAACGATTTCAGCATCAGCCGAGTTGTTTCCTCGTCGTCTTGCATGTTGAAAACCTTCAGAAGTGAACATGATGTGCTCCTTTGCCGACTTCTTTTGCAGCTAGCCCCCGGGCCTTGGTCTATGAACCAAGATTGATGCAAAAACTTCCCCATTTACTATAATGGTGTCCAGCTTTTGAAAAAAGATGGACCCATTATGGGTCTAGCCCCTGAGCCTAGAAATGTTTTCAAGGATTAAAAACAATTCCAGGGTCTTTATTGAAAAAACTTTCCAAAAGAAATATACTATTTCCCCCCAGCCCCCAAGCTTAAAGCAGATGACAATAAGCTTAAAGACTTCTATTGAAATATGTATATTCTTTGATATGGAAATAACTCCTATTAAGCATCAGCCCCCGAGAATGAAAATTCATCGAAAAATGACCTAGCTCATTAGGAAATGGCCGCACAAATATGCATCTGGTTTGTAACCGCGAATACATAAGTGTTGGCGTATTTTGGAAAACGGGTTACGGAGAATATGCTTAGGGTTACCGCTTCAATCTTATAAGACAGAGGGTGAACCGTTTGTATTCTCCTCCCCACCGCCGTCGCTTTCACTACTGAAATCCTCAAACTCTTTTCGCCTCCGCGCGCAATCTGCAATCCACTCAAGCCCCATTCGAGAATCAATCAAGAATCTCGTCTGGCAAGATGGGTCGCAAACCTGCTTCCAGCAAGGCCACTGAGAGCAAATCCGCCACAAGCAAAAAGAAATCCAAGATCCCAATCACCGATATGCCAGTGTTCAAGAACTCTCCTGCGCCGGCTCTCACCTGGAAGCCATCCAAGGCTACAGACGAGATGGTGCAGGGTCTTGTGGAGCAAGGCTACCTGCTGGACAAGTCAATCTCCTGTTGGCGCACCGATGCTGGTAAGGCCTGGCCCTTCGAAGAAATCCACGAAATCGTGGTTTTTGTCGCTTTTTATGAACGCGGTTTCGCCCTCCCCGCTCATGATTTTCTCCGAGGGCTTCTTTCTTACTACAAATTGGAATTGGTCCATCTCAATCCCAATTCAATTCTTCAAAATTTCCCTCTTCATTCATCTCTGCGAAACCTTCTTGGGGATCGATCCCCACTTCAATCTGTTCCGCTGCCTCTTCCGTGTGAAGGCCACCCCAGACAAAGTAGTCGGCGGGGCCGGATTTCAGTTGCGTCAGGGCATGAAGAACGTCTACTTCGACTTCAAGATGAACGACTCCATTAAAGACTAGAATGACAAGTGGTTCTATGTGGAGAATCAGCCCCCGAGGCTATCCAAGCACTCCGGTCATCTCCCTCGGCCGCAAGATTCATGGAATGAATCCCTCGATAGGGATAAGGTCGACGGAATCTCCAGGCTCATCAAGATGATCGCTGCGCTGAAAGATCAAGGCTTAACCGCCATCGGGATCGCCAGCTCATTCTTGCGCCGGCGCGTACAACCCTGCCAGAAGCGGGTGCACGCTGGCTATGAGTATACTGGTCCGAAGACCCGACCAGGATCTCCACCAGCGATTTGTCGTCAGATGAAGTCGCCGTCCGTGTCCAGGCACTCTTCATGGATGCCCAGGATCTACCACGCCGGGTACCCGAGTACTCGGCAAGTCGTCCGTCATCATTGGTAAGCTTGAAAACAACCTGAATATCAATTATGATATACACCTTCATGCGTCTTGATAACTGATTAGTTGCCGCACTATCCAATGCTAGGAATTGCGCACCAGACTAGCTTCCTCGCCCCCAGATATTGCAGAGAACCAATTCGGGTTGCCTGGAACTCCCCCGTCCCAGCAAACTGCTGAAAGTTCAGGGAAAGGGAAGAAAAAGGCGCCGCCAGATATGGACCAGGTGATTCTGGAAGAAGTAGTCGATTCTGATGATGACACACCCCAACCTCCTCTCGGGAAGATACTCAGGCAAGGAGGGTCAGGCTTGAAAAGGCCTTGTGATGACGATGCCCCAAATCCAACCATCCCCAAGAAGAAACGGGCTATGCGGAAGAGAGTGTCTCCTTCAGTGCAGAAATCATCAGATACCATTCTTGATGAAGCAGAAGCACTTGAAGCAGAGCCTGAAGCCAATATGGAGATCCCAGTGGGAATCCCACTACAGTCTCCTCCACCCAAGGTACCCCTATTATCTTGTTTGCCAAAAAATCTTGGTTTTATCCTCTTGCCGAGTTGTTTTCTGAATTGAATGTATAATTGCAGAATCCTCAACAAGAAGAACCCGCTCAGTCGGAAGAGCCTCAAGGACCTCAAAACAACCCTTCTGGCGGTTTTGACTTTGTTGTAGAAGAGCCTGAATTCAACATGGAATTTGCCAGGTAGATGATCCAACTTCATGGAGCAAAATTCTGAAACACGAATATTGCTAATCTTCAATCTTCCTGCAGACGTACCAAAGACTCCAATCATGGAGACAGGAGGAGGAGAAGGGCCAAGCCCCCAAGCATCTTCACCGCCCCGACCTCAAGCAGCATCCAGCAATGTCGCGCCATCGTCCCCTGTAAGAGAACAAGCCGCTCCGGGTACTTCTGCTCCTGGGTCTTGGCCCAAAGCAACAGAAAGTATCCGGATAGCTGGCCTCCGCTCTGAAGGATTGGACACCACCAGTGGCCTGATGAAGGAAGCTGCTGTTGAAGAAATCATCCGGGAGCAAAAGAAACCCCGCGAGCCTTCACCAGAGCCATTCCAGATCTTCACCGGCACACCCGGCGTCAACGCCAATGAGGATGAAGACGCCTTCTTATTCAACTCGGAAGTTGACCATGAAGATCTGGAAAAGGCCGCCGAGCTGTACAAACAACTCTCCAAGCTCACAGAGGTTAGTAGAAATAGCGTAGTATTGTAAATACTTATCTCCTTTGTACATTAATCAACCCTGCCTCCTTTAATCTGGATGTAGAGTATACTTGTACGATCTCAGCAGAAATCTGAGATGCTTCGGAGAGCAAGCACGTCCATTGCCCGCGCTGAAAAAGCCACAGCCGATCTGGCCAAGGGACAAGCAGCTTGGGACCAAGAACGCGCCCAATTGCGCCAAGAGCTGGATGAGGCATACAAGAAGATCAACTTGTACCAGGACCAGCGCGATGACATGGTTGAGAAGAATAAGTCTTTGCGACAAAAACTCTCAGGTGTGTACACCGGGTACTTTTTCTCTGCTTGCAGTGATCATATAATGAATAGGATCTGATGTGCTGTCTGCAGAGAATGAAAAGCGCGTTGAAGCTCTAAAAGGCGAGTTCATCGATATGAAGAATCGCTTTTATCGGGAGCAGGAGCGCGCAAACCAAGCGGAGCGGAGGGAGACGGAAGTGCATGGCAGATCTTGCAGAAGAGCAGAAAATGCGCCAGCATGCCGATGCCCAACTCATCGAAGACCTGACCAAGATCCGCAACCAAGAGGCTGAAATCCAGACACTTTGCGTGGAGGTCAATCGCCGTGGTGCAGAAATTGAGTCTTGGAAGGAAGCCGCCCTGCCTTTGGTTGATGTTTATGCCAAAGTACCCGCCGGAAGTGTTGCTCCTCCTCTCCTTGATCGCCTTCGAGCAACTCCTGGGCAAGTGAAGCTGTATTGCCAACGGATCGCCCATTCATGTACTAAACAAGTACTCGGGGTTGTCCAGTCATGGTTTCCTTCACAGCCATTAGGTGTTACTGAAGGAAGAATCAACCCGGCTTGCACCCGGGCCATGTATGATACTTACATGGAGGAGGAGAAGGACACTGTAGAGAAGATTGTATCTCGTCTTAAGTTCTAGAGTCTCTTTTGTAAGAAAACCCTTTGTAAAGAACTTGGTTTCAGATGTAAATACTTAATGTTTTTATTCAGAAAGTATCCGTTTATCTGATTGATTGTGCCCGATCTCTTTGCTTTGAACAAACAGTAGATGGCTTTTGAATGTAGTCTTTCTGGATTGTTTTTAAACAACCCGACTAGATTCAAATAAATAAGTGCGCCCGATCTTTCTGTGTGAAACAGAAAGTAGATGGCTTTTGAAACAACCCTTTCTAGATTGTTTTTAAACAACCCGGGATGAGTCAAAAAAGACGCGCCCGATCCTTCTGTGTAAAATAGAAAGTAGATGGCATTTGAAACAACCCTTTCTAGATTGTTTTTAAACAACCCAGGATGATTCAAATTTGTAAGACTGTATCTGATTTCCAAGCTTGAAGACAATGGAATATTGATACTTTATTATTATTAAGCTAAGAAGCCGATATCAGTACATAAAAAAAGCTGACTATTTATTGACTCTTAAAAAACTCTAATAATCTTCTTCAAGGGTAAAAATGCCGCAAGTGCTCAATGTTCCATGCATTGGGCACCTCTGTTCCGTCTTCCCGTTGTAGCTGATAAGTACCCGGACCGATGACCCTTGATACTATAAACGGACCTTCCCAAGGAGAAGATAGCTTGTGCTGATCTTTTGTACTCTGAATTCTTCGAAGGACCAAATCACCAATGTTAAATGATCGCATTTGGATGTTTCGGTCATGATACCTCCTGAGTCCTTGCTGGTACGTGGTTGTCCTGATCAACGCAGCTAGCCTCGCCTCTTCTAGCATGTCCACATCTTCTGCCCTACTTTGCTCTGCTGCTTCCTCCGAGTAGTTTTGGATTCTTGGAGCATTGTACTCGATGTCCACTGGGAGTACTGCTTCTGAGCCGTAGACCAGAAAGAAGGGTGATTGCCCCGTCGCGCGGCTGGGCTGGGTTCTGAGCCCCCATACCACGGCTGGCAATTCTTGCACCCACTTGCCGCCGTACTTTTTGAGTGGTTCATAGAGCCTTGGCTTGAGACCTTGAAGTATGAGGCCGTTAGCTCTCTCAACTTGTCCATTGGTTCATGGGTGCGCCACTGATGCGTAGCGGACTTCAATTCCCAGGTTATCGCAGAAATCAAAGAACTCGCTCCCTGTGAATTCTGAGCCAAGGTCGGTGATAATGCGATTTGGGACGCCGAAACGATGAGCAATGTCTTGGATGAACTCGGCCGCCTTCGCTGCTATAGCGTTGACTAGCGGCTTGACTTCAATCCACTTGGTAAACTTGTCGATCGCCACGTAGAGATACTTGAAACCTCCTGGCGCAGTCTTGAGTGGTCCAACCATATCGAGCCCCCAGCATGCGAAGGGCCAGGAGGGCGGTATGGTGTTGAGGACCATTGCAGGGACATGAGCTTGCCGGGCAAAGTATTGGCAGCCCTGACAGGTCTTCACGATTTCTTCGGCATCGGCCACAGCGGATGGCCAATAGTACCCGGACCGGAAAGCCTTGCCTACGATCGTGCGGTGAGCAGCATGGTTCCCGCAGATTCCTCCATGGATTTCTTCAAGGATTTCCCGTCCGACTTCTGGAGTGACACACTTCATCAAGACTCCTGATGAGGCGCCGCGTCGAAAAAGGGTGGAGCCGACTACTATGTAGTTCTTGCTTCGTCTGATAACTTGCTCAGCCTCCACCTTATCTTCAGGCTCCCTCTGGTGCAGTATGTACTCGATGAAGGGCTTTGTCCACTCGGGTGTAATCACCATGACTTGCTGATGGGATGGTGTTGTAGTCGGCTGTACTTCCTACTCCTTGATGGATGGTTGTAACAGCTCATGGACGAAAACGCCGCCTGGTACTTGCGCTCGGTGGGAACCCAGCTTTGAAAGTGCATCAGCAGCCATGTTGTTGTCTCTGATGACGTGATGAAATTCGAGCCCATGAAAGTGCTTCTCGAGTTTGCGCACCTCCATGCAGTATGCATCCATGTTCTTCTTGGTGCAGTCCCAATCTTTATTGACCTGATTGATCACCACAGAGGAGTCGCCGTACACCACCATGTGCTTGATGCCAAGGGAAGCTGCCAAGCGTAACCCGTGCAGTAGAGCTTCGTACTCGGCTTCATTGTTGGTGGCTTTCCACAGGATTTGGAGCACATATTTAAGCTGATCGCCTTTTGGAGATATGAGTAGTACTCCTGCACCTGCCCCTTCAAGCTTCAGTGATCCATCGAAGTACATGATCCAGTGCTCGAGGGGTTCTTCTGGTACTGCGTGTTGTATTTCTGTCCACTTAGCGACGAAGTCCACCAGGGCTTGAGATTTGATGGCAGCTCGTGGGACGAAATCGATGGCGTAACTCGACCGCCCATTTGGAGATTCGCCCTGTCGCGTCCCGGTTATGGAGTATGTCGCCAATTGGAAAAGAGGTGACTACAACAACCCGGTGGGCATCGAAGTAGTGGCGCAACTTGCGAGATGTGATCAAGACAGCATATAATAGCTTCTCAACCTGTGGGTATCGCACTTTTGATTCTGAAAGCACCTCGCTGATGAAGTAAACGGGCCGCTGTACTTTGTATACATGGCCGGGTTCCTCCCGCTCGACTACAATAGCAGTGCTCACGACGTGAGTTGTTGCTGCTATGTAGAGAAGCAGTGGTTCCTGATCAGCTGGTGCAGTTAGTACTGGTGGTGACTGGAGAAATGTCTTGAGGTCTTCAAACGCCGCATCAGCTTCTGGAGTCCATACGAACTTGTCTTGCTTCTTGAGGAGCTTGAAGAAAGGTAATCCTCTGTCACCCAACCTTGAAATGAATCGGTTGAGGGCCGCCATGCATCCAGTCAGCTTCTGAATGTCCTTGAGGGATTTTGGAGGCGCCATGGATGTAATAGCGGTAACTTTCTCGGGATTAGCTTCAATTCCCCGGTGGCTGACTATGAAGCCCAGCAGTTTTCCCACGGGCACGCCAAACACACATTTGGTAGGATTGAGCTTCCATTGGAATTCCCTGAGATGTGCAAAGGTCTCAGATAGGTCATCGATGAGACTATCCGGGTTCTTTGTCTTGACGACGACGTCATCAACATAGGCTTCCACATTGCGGCCAATCTGAGCCTTGAGACAACTCTGAATTGCACGCTGATATGTGGCTCCTGCGTTCTTGAGTCCAAAGGACATTGTAGTGTAGCAGTAGGCACCGAACGGAGTGATGAACGCCGTCTTGATCTGGTCGTCTTTGTGCAGACTTATCTGATGATAGCCCGAGTAGCAATCCAGGAAACAGAGTAGAGAGCAGCCAGCTGTAGAATCCACCACCTGATCGATGCGAGGTAGCCCGAAGGGATCCTTTGGGCAATGCTTGTTCAGGTCAGTGTAATCGACACACATTCTCCACTCGTTGTTGTTCTTCTTGCGGACCAGGACAGGATTAGCGAGCCAGTCTGGGTGGAACACCTCTTTAATGAACCCGGCTGCTAAGAGTTTCGCCAGCTCCGATCGGATGGCTCCTTTCTTGTCCTGGGCAAAGCGTCGTAGACGTTGTTTCTTTGGCTTGGCGGCAGGATCAACGTTGAGTTTGTGCTCAGCCAACTCCCTTGGAACTCCCGGCATGTCAGACGGCTTCCATGCGAAGATGTCGCGGTTGTCCCGTAAGAAGCTGGTGAGCGCGCTTTCCTATTTGATAGGCAGGTCAGCGCCGATCAGCGCCGTCTTGGAGGGGTCGCCCATCCCTAGGTCGATTGCCTTGATTGGAACTTCCTGGGAGGGCTTCATGTTTGGCACGGCTGGCTTTTTCGTTGGGATTTTCAACTCAGCCTCGCCGAGTTGTTTTGCCATAGCTGCTACGATTGCTGCCTGGCTCGGTTGCTGCATGCTTGCAGCAATCGTCACTGCCTCGGTGTCACAATCGTAGGAGGTCTTCAGGTCGCCCTTTAGGGATAAGATCCCCTTAGGGCCTGGCATCTTCAGGACGAGGTAGATGTAATGTGGGATCGCCATGAATTTTGCCAGAGCGGGTCTTCCCAGGATCGTGTGGTACGATGATTCGAAGTCGGCGACCTCGAATGTAATGTACTCGGTCCTGTAATTGGCCTCGGTACCAAATGTAACTAGGAGTGATACCTGGCCTAGGGGCACGGCAGCGTTGCCTGGAACAATGCCGTAGAAGGGTGAATCAGTGGGCTTGAGCAGGTTGGTGATGTCTAAGCCCATCTTCTTCAAAGTCTTGGCGAACAGGATGTTGAGTCCGCTTCCTCCGTCGATCAATGTTCTTGTGAGTCGCGCGCCAGCTACCACAGGGTCGAGCACCAGAGGGTATCGCCCCAGGTTCTTGATGTTGGTCCATTGATCGTCGCGAGAGAAGCTGATGGGGACTTCTGACCACTTCAGGAAGGTGGGGATGGCAGGCTCAATGCAGGCAATCTCGCGGTGAATAAGATTTTGCTTGCGCTTTGATTCTGACTGAGTGATTCCCCCAAAGATGACGTTGACAACCTTGTCGGCTTGTTGGTAGCCGGTGTCTTTATCACCCTTGTCTCCTTTGTTGTCAGGGTTGTTTGGTTTGGGAGCGCCATCTGCTGAGAATGCTTTCTTGAGTGACCAGCAGTCCCTGCTTGAGTGCTTATCCTTTGGGTGAAAAGGGCACTGCTTGTCGAGTAGTTTTTCGAACTACCTGCGGGAAGAGTTCTTCTCAGCAACATTGACCGTGTCTTCAGGTTTGCGCTTCTTATCGCTGAAGTCGCGTTTGCCGTTATTCTCAACTTGCTTGCCCTTGTTACGGTCGTTGTTGCGATCTCCTCCCGACTTGTTATGGTTGATCTCTCACGCTGCATGTCTTCAGCATCTGACCAGCGGCTAATGAGTTCTCGCATCTGCTCTAGCGTCTTTGGCCTGTTCCTTCCGAAATCGAATGCAGCACGGGGTCTGTAAGGCCACCGTGGAAGCAATCAATGACATCTTGGTCGGATAGGCCAGCACAGGTTGAGCGTTTCTCCCAAAATCGCCGGTTGTAACTGCGCAAGTACTCGTTCTGGCCCTGTTTGCACTGGGCGAGGTCAAAACGAGTACCCGGCTTTTGCCATGAACCTTGGAAGTTGTTGATGAAAGCCTTGCAGAGTTCATCCCAGGAGTCGATAGAGCCTGGCTTGAGCCCTTCTAACCAGGTCAGTGGGGCCTGATCGAGGACTACTGGGAGATAGGTACACATGGTGTCGGTGTTGCCCCTTGCCGCCTTGATTGCCGAGTAGTAGATGCGAATCCACTGCTCGGGGTCGCGTTTCCCGTCATATCTGTCGATATGAGCTGGTTTGAACTTGTCGGGCCAGGAAGTAGCGCGGATGCGGTCTGAGAAGACCGGGAACCCTTCGTACTTATGGAGGTTGTGGTGATCCTGACCCGGCGCCCCGTAGACTTGGTCGTACTCCTGGCGTCTGCAGCGTTCTTGTTCTTCGCGATCGCGCGCCCGTGATGAGATGATGGTGCGCGCGTCTCTGGGTGGCAATTGTTGTCGCAGATCCCTGTTATCACGATTCTCGGGGCGTCTGTCCCTGTTTCGGTTGCCATCACGACCGCCGATGTGGCTCTGCTGAACCTCGCGGTTGCTTGGTCCGGCGCCGTGGTCACGGCCTCCGCCGCCGAGTACTATGCCTCCTTCATGTTGGCGTTGTTCTCTGCTCGGGTGGTGGGACTGGTTGCCTCCAACTTCAGGGTGTGCGCTGCTTCCCTGGCGGCTTGGTGCTCGAGCGATAGTCTTCGCCGGGTTGATTGCGTCATGCTGGATGGCCGCTGTCTCGAGCATTGTCTTCATCCTGAGGATCTCAGGAGTTTCGGGCATCTGTCCCAGCTCTGTGACGACAGCCAGGATGTTGGCTGTAGCACTGGAATAGACGTCTTGGCCGGCAACTTGCCGGAACTTGGCGTTGAGGTCCTGTGGAGGTAGCCTACGGCCGAGGCGGCGACGTCGTTCTGCGCGAGCGACATTTCGCTCCCTGCGTCGGTTACGATCAGCTTCAGCTTCGTTCTCCACAGTTGGCTCGTCGTTAGAGATTTCTTGTTCCTGGCCGATGATCACCATGGCTTGGCGCCCTGATGAGTAGCTCCCTGTGCTTGAAGTTACTGGGACAGTTGAGCCGCGGCTGCTTGAAGAATTCAGGGGTTGCCCGTGTTGAAATGGGAGTGGATCAATGCACGCGATGATGCGAGACATGTCCAGGTCCTCCTGTGGTGTTGCTCCAAGTGCTGGCTTGCGTCCCGGCCAGTGAACAAATCGTCCTTCGGGGGTTGAAGTGATGACGAGTCCGACTTGTTTCCCGTTCAGGGGAAATTCGTCAAATTCGACCAGAGATCGGAGTTGATTTGAGGACGCCGCCTGGAAAGCAGAGGTGGGGCCCGCGAGTCCAAAGGGATATTGGCTCGGGGTGTCGGCCTCATGCTTAACAGTGGCTGGACTCCTTTTCTTCTGGATTTTTGAATTGGCGGATTTTGGCATAGCCGATGGTTCAGAAACCGACTCGGGTTGCCTGGTCCGCTTCGGAAATTTCCCAGCCCGAGTTGAAATCGGGCCAGGAAGAGTGATTCCTTGAGTCCGAGTTGATTTCGAACTCGAGGTTCCCCGAGGCCGAGTTGTATTCGGTCCCGGGAGCGCGATCTCGTCGAGCTTGTCGGCGAGTTGCTCCGGAGTCGGCGAGTTGAGGACGCGGTCAAAGTTGCCCGCGCCGTCCGCCGTGCAGACCCAGGAGCCGAAAACGAAGGTGGCGCCCCTCTCGAACGCCATGTCGCCGTCGCAGTTGATGATGACTGGTGCAATCGAGCTTGCTGAACGATTCTCGACGAGAGCCCCTACCTGGCGCGCCAGCTGTCGGTTTTTTATACCGGCTAGCCTACTATGGGGGGTCCCTAAGTAGTCGAGTTGTTCGTGGGGGCCTCGCCGGAACCAGAAGCACGATGGTGAACACGAGACGATTTAGACAGGTTCAGGCCCTCGAGTAGAGAGCGTAATACCTTATGTCCTGTATGGTGGATCTTCTCGTATTGATGGGTATGATTTTACAAGGGGTCCCTGCCTCACCTTATATACTCGGGAGACAGGGTCTACAAGGCAAGAAATACAAACTCCTAGTCGGATACAATATACAGAGTCCTAACATGAGTAGGCCGGGTTGTTTTCCAGTACCCGACTAGTTTCCTTAAGCTGTACAGTCCTTCCTTGTATCAGTCAGGGTTGCCGGCCCAATTTTCTAACGGGACTGTGGCCCATGAGGACTCCCATGGATCCTGGACCGTCAGGAGGGGGCTGAGTCATGCACGGACACGGAGGGGGCCGAGAGGCTGTGGATGGTCGGCGGAAGGGGGGCCGAGGGGCCGAGGGTGGCCACCGGGGAGCCAGTAGGGGGCGCGGCGGGGAGCAGGAATGAGCTAGCTTGTGCGCGTGAGAGTGAAAGCAAAGACTGAGAAGGCCAAGCTCGGTTAAGTGGGGGTGCAGGCGGTTTGCCGAGTGCCCACGATCTGGCACTCAGCAAAGTCGGCACTTGGCAAAGGACTTTTTTTTCATTTTTTCTCCTCTCATATTTTCAATAAAAATGTTGTAATAAATTCAGTGCACCCTGCTTCATTGAAAATATGTTGTTAGATTCACTCAACAATGCATGTTTGATACTTCTACGAAATTGAGTCAATTATTTCATACAGTTATAGCACAAATACAATTTATATATATTAAAACTCTACAATTGCGGTTAATACATTAAAATTATCAAACAAATTGAGAAAATTATGAAAATTTAACTGGAAACGATCTATGTTGTCTAATGTCTACAGAAAAAGTTTTGAAGTGAAATCGCAATTGGACCGTCACTTTGACTCCAAATATTACCCAATCCTTCTTAATTCTACGACTCTTTTTCAGAGATGTTTTGGTTTGTAAGCATCGTACGTGACAACTTATGCAAAACCTTCTCTATTTTTTACCACAGCCTCCACATATGGTATCATGAGCTCTTGACAAATCTCATGATTTTCAGACTTCGTTTGCTTCTTCTAGAATTTTAAAACAATTTGGACACACGTAAATCGGCATCTTTCGTGAACAAGAAGTTCCAAATTTACCTTCATTACCCAGATAAGGCCTCACAATGGGCTCGGTAATATGAATATCATTTTTCCACTAACTCTGTTCCCTTATTTGAATCAATTGTAGTTCAAATTTGACTTAAACCAAAAAAATCATTTAAATGACATAAATTAATTGAATATAGCAAATGGACCGAGAAAAATACCAAATTTTTAACATGGCGTACCTCGTATTGCATGTGAAGAACAGAAAAAGTTTGAAAGGGATAGCATGAAAAAATTAGTACACATTTGCCGAGTGCCAAGAAAAACACTCGGCAAACACTTAGGTTTGCCGAGTGTCTCCTAAATATCACTTGGCAAAGGATAATGGCTGCCCACGGCTGTCCCACAGACTCTGCACGTGGGCGTCACGTGTGCGCTTTGCCGAGTGTCTGACGCCTGGCACTCGGCAAAGCCATCATGTGCCGAGTGTCTCAGGGCTGGCACTCTGCAAAGCCATGTTATGCCGAGTGTTTGGGCTTTGCTGAGTGCTGTGCTCTTGGCACTCGGCATAAAGGTGATTTACCGAGTGCCTGATAGAATGCACTCGGCAAACAAGGGGTTTCCAGTAGTGCCTCTCACCGCCACTATGCATGGTCGTCATCGCCCCAGCCCAATCTGGCCCAACCAGCCTCCTACACTGCCAAGACCGCGGTGGCACTGCTGCTGGGCCAACCTACCTCTCCCGGCCTCCTCTCTCTGAGGCCGGCAATGGAGTAGCTCGTCAGAGCCACAACCTCAAACCCCCAACTCCCAAATCCTAACCCCACAACCCGAATCATAAATCTTGCCGGAGATGTAGAAGAAGACAAGAGTAGGAAGAAGCCTTCCATTAGTAATATAAGGAAGAAACAATATTTGGATGTCAGAGGCAAAGAAAATACTCTATGCTATGATGCATATAACGTGCACGTTTTGGCCACAGTTTATGATATTCCGTTGGAACTGTCCCTCTCCCGTGGCAGTGTACAGTAGAGGAAGATTATTGGGTCCTTACTGGTGTATGTTTGGACCACAAGTGCTTGCATTGCAGCACTGAGCAGATTAAAGCCAAACAGAAGAAATAGAAGATCTTCTGACTCTCCTTCCGAGGAAGAATCAGTAAGAAATCAACAAAAGCGGGGGCAGGCAGTGAAGACAACAGATGTGACAGGAAATAACTGGATCAACAAGAATTTGCAATGGTAAAAGTGGATAGAATGGCCTTTCACCTTTACTCTGAGGACCGATAGACGACGGGCGATGAAGATGAGCGCGTATCAGACAAGTGAGAAGTACATAGTAGCAGACAGACCGAGGAGGTGTCAAAGGCGCCTGTCTGCGGATGCAGCATCATCAAGATTCTCATGCGTCTCCCTCCAGACTCCAGGGACCACCACAAACCAATGGTCTAGAATGTAGATGGGACGATGTGAATCTTGATGATGCCACGCCCGCAAACACCGACTGTGGTAGCTATTGCAAAATCCCCGCATCATGAGCTAGCTATAGTACTAGTCCTGAGCTACATCAGGAGTCTCTGGAGTGGAGACATTGCAGCTTGAGATCGAGAAAGAGAGAGTGATAGAGATGAACGATGGCAGGAGTGATGGATGGAGCGGCTATATATATATATATGCGATCTATATATGATGCAGCAGGATGCAGGCAATTAAGATGCGACGAGATCACGAGAGTGGCTGATCAGACGAGCGGAATATATTGGTTATATATGTGATGCTAGTGATCCGTACGTCAGGACCGTATTAATCAAATCGTTAATCCCCTGTTAATCTGTTAGTATGAAGTGGATGCCGGCAAGCTCAGTTGGCCGGTGCGTGGTGTGCTCCGCTCCCGCGGCCAAAAGCTGCCGGGGTCTGCAGCTGCATGCGTGCATTGCATGGCGCGCACGCCTGGCCACCTGATGACGTGGGTGGGACCCACGCGCATTGTTTTCTTCCATCTACAAAATCCATGCCGACTTCGACGACGGTGGGTGATACTCATACGATCCATTGAACCACGGGTACATGTACATTGAACGATGAAGCAGTGGATTAGGATTAGAGGATTACTGAGGTCCGATGAAACATAGCCCAAGCTTAGGCGATCTCCCAGAAGAGTCAGCAATGCTCAATTCCAACCTAAACTGCTTAAAAAGGCAATCCTAACATTAATAACCCATTGCTGGCGCACTCCCAAAAATTCTACACAAATGCTCCTGCACTCTCTGCGGATGCTGTTGACGAGGTGGCGTCCACTTGCTGGGCAGGAAGCCAGGAATCAGCAGGGCCCTGCACGCAGGCCATAGAAACCTTCAAAACCACCGCGTCCATGCCTATTAAGGACCAACTTGATGGCCTTGCCACCTTTCAATAATTTGTTTTAGGGAATTAACGGGTATTTTTGTTCATATTCCATACCTAGGTGTTTTTCGAACTATTCCCAATACATTGTTGCTTTATTGCTTCATCGTGCCATATGAATAGGAAAAAAATGTACAATCTTTCCAATGCACGGTGCCTCAATATAGTGTGTTAAGAGTTCCGAAAATTTTGATATATTTTGTCCATCGTTGTAGACACAATACTGATGTCAAGAGAAAAGTTTACGCAAATAGGATTGTGCAGTTCTTATTGGATGGATCTCCTCCTTAATTCAATTAGTATCAACTATAAGTCAACAAATTCAAAATTCATGGGTCTACCACCCAAGTGAAGAACTCACTCTTTTTCATTATGTTTAGCCAAACCACGCCATGCACAAAGACCTTGAAAATATGAGTTCAAAGTGGGAAAAAAAAGTGAAATGACCGTCCACACCGTACTATGTAGTCATTTCTCTTTTAAATCACTCATTAGGTGTAAGGGGAATGCATTCTGGGGATACAATGATGTATTCTCCACTCTCCAGAGGCCATGACTAAACAGATCGAACAAATGGAGTATCGCAACAAATAAAAAAAAAGACTCATCATCATGCCAACCCGACCAGTTAAAGGGCCGGGAGACCATGTGAAGCAATCACGCCCTTTAATTTACACCAATCCGATACATTTGCTCTTGTTATTGACAAACTTACAAAAACAATAGCAAGGTATACATTTTTCACTACATGCCGTACTTCAAAAAGACAATTCTCAACCGACTCATAATGCCTCAGATTTCGTATTTTTCCTTTGGAATTTATGCTCAAAAAACAAGACAAAATGCGTCTTTGCAAGGTGAGCTACGTCTCATCAGGAGCCACAGGAACGGGTGGTGAACCCTTGTAGGTCGACACCAAGTCCGGAGCACTCCGTGGCCGTGAACGGAATGAGTCACTCAGGGAGCGCTTCCACTTCCTGGCGGCATGCCTCTTGCTGCTTGTGCCAGCAGGGACTGCAGAAGAAGAAGACCGTGCGGTTTCAGGAAGACCTGCATCGAGCTTCCACTGGTGTTTCTTTGGTATGCTGTGACTTCGTTGATTCCCATCCAAGAACTTGCCGCTCGATGATTTGCTTAAACCAGTATAAAACATGCCATCATCAGTTAAATAGCCGTTCTCCATACTGTCCCGCATTGCCAGGTCATCATACTCCTCATCAGACCTGTTGCAATCCTCATCGACAGACCCTTCCATCTGCCATGCAAACATCCATAGATATGCTCATAATGGTATCCAGAGCATTGAATAGAGAAGAACATACATGGGTGCATCACTTTACCTTCTGTTTCAGAGGATCAACAAAAAAAACTGTAAACAATCCAAATAAAAGGTGATACGTAGACTGTTTTGTCTCACCTCCTCATGGATCTCCCTGTTGTCTTCCTCACTTAGGTCCTCGTCACTCCCTGAGTTAGGCCGAACATCAGCTTCTTCTTCCTCTTCTTCATCACTGCCAGATGCTGCTGATGACTCTTTGATCTAGCCCCAAAAGGTAGAAATGAAAATTCAAAATTAAACACTAGCCTTGCCTCTCTCACCAATGAAAGAACAGTAATCACAAAAATAAGACAAATCAACACTAGCATGGTACAAGCAGCATCAATTACCTCTTTACAATGCCCATCAGACTTCTTTGGAGAACCAGATGATGATGGAACATGTCTGCTACTACCTTCAGTAGCATTAGCCCACGATTCATCAGCATTTCCAGCTTGACTTGTACAGCCCGTATCAGTAGGCCAAGCACTTATCCCAAAGGTACCAAACTGCAGATTGACTGATTCTACTCTTCCAATATTTAAAGGTCCATAAATTGGATTCCCAACAGATTTCTGAATACTGCTATCAGAACTGCATTTTCCGTCTCCACTGGACTCAACTGGCCAAGCCTTGGATACAGATCCATCGACATTAATGATGGCCATGAGCTTTCTTGAGGATCCAAGCCGTTGAATCAATTTGAACATCCCCTTGGAACTCATGGTGTTAGCTACGCACTGGTTTTTGTACTCTTCATTTACCAGAGCCACAGTATTTGTATCAGGGTCATATAACTGATCTCCATTAGCTCGCCTCCGGAGGCAGCTAAAGACCGTGGCATGGATTGAAGCAACACTCCGATCAACATTAGTATTGTTTACCTTGGGAACTAGGTACTTATCAGCACGGCTGATGAGGTACTCCTGGATAGTTCTAATGTTGCTGATGTATTTAACATACTTATTTTTTGTTGGGTCAAGTGTCATGTACTTTGCACGTACAGCAAACCTCTCTGTGTGTTTACCCTCATTCGAGATGTAGATCATAAAAGGTATAATCGAAGGATGTTTCCTCATCAGACCCATCTGAAATAATTAAAAGGAAATGAGGAATAAAGCGGCCATGTCGATCAAGAAATTTACAGCTCAACCTTTACTAGCAGAACAGATGTGGTATGGTAGGTTTAATATGAGCTGAAGTAAATCAACAGCAAGAAAGAAAGGAAAGAAATATGCAAAAGAATAGGTCTTTTCTGGAAGCACATACCACAAAATTAAGGCTTAAGTGAACACCCTCAACAACAACTGATTCTTTCCTATCTTCCCATGCAGTAATTAACCGATCCAAACTGTCAATCACCATCTCACTCTGCGCTTTATAACCTTCAATGGCCATTTGCTTCTTCCCAATTGATTTCCCATCAGTTTTTTCAGTAAGAGCCACACTTTTCTCATAATCGATATTTGAGCTGCTTGACACACCTGACCCTTTTTTTGCTTTCCTCCTAGCTTTCGCTTCAGCAACTGCTACTGGGTCAAGACATTCACCTGCATGATAAGTTGATGCCCAGAGAAGAGGGTTTTCTTTCTCTTCAACAAAGCTCCGCATCATGTGACGTATCGAATCTGTGGAAACTACAGTTGTGATTCCTAGCCTGCTTCCCTGTTAATACATTCATATCTCCGTGAGGACGAAAACAGGGGGGGCTACGGTTTGCTGCATGAGTGCAGTGGACATAATCTAGTTTTGAAAACAAGATGATATATTATTTCTAGGTGTTCTCAATACCAGCAATGGAGGAGGGTACATGAAAAATATGATGGCGGAGAGACTTAATAAGCTAATAAATTTACTTTGTTCTATCCAATCAAGCAAGGCAGGGGTTCCTCTTATCCTGGTGGCACTGACAGTCTTTCAGTGAATTAATAATACAACATTACACCTTGTAGTTCATTGCATACCCTGTTTATCATTACATTTTGTTAGGGGCAAAAGTGTCCCATAGATTCCTCCAAACCCTAGAAGGGTGGGCTATATAGTAGCGGTACATGGGCCTAACACATGGGCCATAAGGGCCACATATATACACCAACACCCCCCTGCAGTCTAAACTACCGGCACAGCGGAGTTCAAGACTGAAAGAAGTACACACACCCCCCCCCCCCCCCCGCAGTCACAACTAGCCACCGGCTATGTTGAGACTGGAGCGAAACTCCGAGAAGGTCGAGGAGGGGAGACCCTTGGTGAAGATGTCAGCGAACTGGGAGGTGGTCGGGACATGAAGGACCCGAACGTGGCCAATAGCGACCCGGTCGCGAACGAAGTGCAGGTCAATCTCCACATGCTTCGTCCGCTGGTGCTGAACTGGGTTGGTGGAGAGGTACACGGCGCTGACGTTGTCGCAGTAGACAAGTGTGCTCTTGGCGAGAGGGCTGTGAAGCTCCGCCAAGAGCTGCCGAAGCCAGGACGCCTCAGCCACGCCGTTAGCAACTGCCCGGTACTCCGCCTCTGCACTCGAGCAGGAGACAACCGGCTGTCGCTTGGACGACCAGGAGACCAGGTTAACACCAAGGAAGACGGCGTAGCCGGAAGTGGAACGTCGAGTGTCAGGACAGCCAGCCCAGTCAGCATTGGTGCAGACGACGAGCTCAGTGGCAGGAGATCGGTGAAGTGCCAGGCCGTAGTCAACAGTGCCCCGAATGTAGCGTAGGAGACGATTCAGAGCAGTGAGATGTGACTCCCGAGGATCATGCATATAGAGGCAAACCTGCTGAACAGCATATGCGATGTCCGGCCTGGTGAAAGTGAGGTACTGCAATGCACCCGCTAGACTCCGGTAGGCAGTAGGGTCAGCAACAGGATCACCCATATCCGCAGAGAGCTTTGCCTGAGTGCCAACCGGAGTGGAACATGGCTTGCAGTCAGTCATTCCGGCCCGCTCCAGAATGTCAAGAGCATACTGCCGCTGGTGAAGAAAGAGGCCAGAAGGACGAGGCTTAACAGTGACACCCAAGAAGTGGTGGAGCACACCTAGATCCTTCATAGCAAACTCCTGCTGCAGTGATGCGATGATCTGCTGAAGCAAGGCCTGACTGGACGCAGTGAGAATAATGTCGTCCACATAGAGCAGCAGATATGCAGTCTCAGTGCCTCGGCGGTAGACGAACAGAGAAGTGTCTGACTTGCACTCTGTGAACCCCAACAAAAGCAAGAAAGTGGCAAACCGAGAGTACCAAGCCCGAGGAGCCTGCTTCAGACCATAGAGGGACTTGTTGGACGGCATACCAAGTCCGGACGACTGGAATCCACAAATCCCGCTGGCTGACTGCAGTAGACTGTCTCTGACAAGATGCCATGAAGAAATGCATTCTTGACATCCAACTGGTGCACGGGCCAGGAGTGAGAGAGAGCAATCGAGAGAACCGTGCGCACTGTAGCAGGCTTCACCACTGACTGAAAGTCTCATCATAATCCACACCAGGTCGCTGAGTGAATCCCCGGAGAACCCAGCGAGCCTTGTACCGATCCAGAGAACCATCAGCCCGACGCTTATGCGTCCAGATCCACTTGCCAGTGACCACATTGCAACCAGACGGACGCGGCACGAGGTCCCACGTCGGTTGGCAAGAAGGGCCGCATACTCCTCCTCCATCGCCCCACGCCAGTGAGGGTCGGCCAGGGCGTCACGGACAGAGGAAGGGATCGGAGAGATCCCCGGCTCTCCCTCAGTGGCAGATAGAGACGCGGGTCGTAGAACGCCCGCCGCCCGCCGTGTCACCATGGGGTGACTATGTCCAGGATCCCGGTGGACCACCGGCGGGTGGTACACACCCGGATCGACCCGAGCGCGGAGCCGAGCTCGGGCCGACGGCTCCGGAGGAGGTGGTGGTGGGGACGACTCCGGTGGTGTCGGAGACAGAGGCTGCGGAACCGGCTCCGGTGCCGGCACTGAACGACGCCGGTAGGCCAGCACGGGCTGGGCGTAGCGAGCGGGAAAGCCCGGGGGCTCTCGTGGCGCAGGAGAAGGAGCCGTAGCCGCACGTGGCGCAGCAAGAGGCTCCTGGGCCGCGCGTGGCGCAGCAGTAGACACCGGGGCCGCGCGTGGCGCAGCAGAGATCACCGGAAACGGTGTCGGCGTCCCAGGAAAACCTGCTGACAAAGGGTATAGAGAAACAGGTAGCTGAACCACCAGGTCAGTCGTAAACATGGACTCCAACTCAGGGTCAGGAGCAGGAGCAGGGGAGGTGGAGTAGGGAAAAGCCGACTCGTCAAACACGTCGTGTCGGGAGACGAGAATCCGGCGAGAAGTGAGATCGAAGCAGCGGTAACCCTTGTGGTCAGGGGAGTAGCCAAGAAACACACAACGAGTCGACCGAGGCGCCAACTTGTGAGGAGTCGTGGCTGAGATATTAGGATAGCACGCACACCCAAAGATACGAAGGTGATCGTAGCGGGGTGGTGTGCCAAAAAGAGCGTGGTGTGGAGTGGGAGCAAGGGAAGCAGTGAAAGGAATGCGGTTGAGCAAGTAGATGGCAGTGCGGAGTGCCTCGGCCCAGAAGCGGGGAGGAAGGGAGGCCTGGAGAAGAATTGTGCGCATGACATCGTTCGTGGAGCGAATCATCCGCTTAGCCTTGCCGTTCTGAGAAGTGTACGGACAAGACATGCGCAGCTGAACACCACGAGAGAGGAAGAAGGCACGGGAGGTGTTGTTATCGAACTCACTCCCGTTGTCACACTGGACGGCCTTAATGGTGAGGCCGAACTGAGTGGAAACCCAGGCGAAAAAGTGAAGAAGAGTGGGGAACGTCTCAGACTTAGTGCGCAAGGGAAAAGTCCAAGAGTAATGCGAGAAATCATCAACCACCACCAGATAGTATTTGTAGCCAGAAATGCTGAGTACAGGTGATGTCCACAGATCACAGTGAACGAGATCAAACACATGACTCGCATGAGAAGAAGAAGAAGAAAAAGGAAGTCTAACATGACGACCTAACTAGCATGCATGACAAAGGTGCTCATCAGGGGTCCTAGTACAAGGTAGATCTGCACTACGTCTGAGCTGAGCCAAAACGTCGCGGCTGGGATGACCAAGCCGGCGGTGCCAAGTAGTGGAAGAAGTGGTGGCGAAAGCAGCTGACGAAGTGAAAGTCGAGGGTGGAGCAGCGGAAGCAGGAAGGCGGAGGGTGTAAAGGGGCCCCGTACTGTCACATCGGAGGAGTGGACGTCGGGAAGCCGAATCCTTCACAGTAAGACCAGAAGAGTCAAATTCAACAGAACAGGAATTGTCAGGGGTAAATTGTCGAATGGAAAGAAGATTATGGACCATCTGTGGAGCAACAAGAACATTGGGAAGACGAAAGGAACCAGGAGCAGTGCCCACAGAAGTGACCGAAAGACAAGAGCCATTGCCAACCATGATAGAGGAAGGGCAAGAGGGGTGTGGTGGGTGGACAGAACAGAGAATACCAGCATCAGGTGTGGTGTGGAACGAGGCGCCCGAGTCAGCGATCCACTCAGTGCTGATCGGCGATGTCAGCCCCATGGTGCTAAAGGACTGCGCCAGCGCAGTCTGGTCCCATCCTCCAGGCCAGGTCGGAGGCTGGCTGGACGGAACGGGTGGAGTCATCCCCCAGGCCAAGCCGGAGACTGGCTGGGCTGAGCGGGTGGAGCCCAGGACGTCGGGGACGGGAAGGCAGGACCAGCGAACATGGCCGCTGGCTGGTGCTGAGGACGTGGCCCCCCTCCCTGAGCCTGGAACGGCCACATCGAGATGCGCCCTGACCATGGGTTGCTGAAGGATGGCCAGGGTGCACCTCCAGGGGCAGGAGAGGGAGCCAGAGCCGGGGTCGGGGTGCCCTTGCATCCCCCACCCGAGCCACCACCACGTCCCCCCC
>CM014271.1:55289028-55301195 GCA_004135705.1 Alloteropsis semialata
CACGTCCACTGTGGAAGAAGGGTGCCAACCTTGGTGAGTTGATGGACATGGCTCATGGTAAGGCCATGGTTGAGAGCTCAAACAAGGTAAACATCAAGAGCTCAACCAAGGTTAATGCAAGCAACAAGAATGTGACACATTCTCCTTCTCCCAACTACACCATTGACTACACGGTTGTATTCCAAAATGGCAAGATGGTGGTCAAGTATATTGGTGCTCACACTAGGAAGATGATGAGGAGTGTGTGGATACCTAAGATTGCTTACTCTAACCTTCAAGGACCCAAACAAGTTTGGGTACCTAAAGCTTGAGCTTAACTTGTTTTGTAGGCATATTCCTCCGGTGGGACTTCATGGTTGCTTGATAGTGGATGTTCAAATCATATGACCGGAGAGAAAAATATGTTCTCATCATTAGAAGAATATGATACACCTATTGAGAAGATCACATTTGGTGACAATAATCATGGTGATGTGGTAGGACAAGGTAAAATTGCTATCTCCAATGATTCATCACTTTCAAATGTTTATTTAGTTGATTCTTTGGGATACAATTTGTTGTCGGTATCACAACTTTGTGAGATGGGCTACAATTGTCTCTTTACTAATGACGGTGTGTCCATTTTGAGAAGGGAGGATTCCTCTATTGCTTTTACGGGTCAACTTAAGGGAAAGCTTTATCTAGTTGATTTCACAACTACTAAAGTGGAACCGAAGACTTGTTTAGTGGCAAAATCTAGCATGGTTGGCTTTGGCATCGCCGACTAGCTCATGTTGGCATGAGGAACTTGGCCAAACTTTAAAAGAATGAACACATCCTAGGACTAACAAATGTTGTTCTGAAACGCTTGAGAATCCTGAAGATTGGTTTAATGCGGAGGAAATTCCAACCGTATCGCTTAGTGGTAAGATGGGTATAACTATAGCTTCATATTTAGTGGAGTTTATGGTGATGAGAGGTGTAATTGGTGTGGTTCTTGGTAAATCAGAGACTTTGAGAAAGATAGGTTGTGTAGCGCATGTCAAGCCGGAAAGCAAGTTGGTGCTCCACATCCACCCAAGAACATATTATCTAGCTCAAGACCCTTGAAACTTCTTCACTTGGATTTATTTGGACCCATTGCTTACATTAGCATTGGGGCAACAAATATGGTCTTGTCATTGTTGATGATTTCTCTCGGTTTACTTGGGAATTCTTTTTGAAAGAGAAGAGTGAAGCTAGTCATCAAGAAGTTTATTAGAAGGGCTCAAAATGAGTTTGAGTTGAAGGTCAAGCGCATGAGAAGCGACAATGGCTCGGAGTTTAGGAATACCGGTGTTGAGGAATTTCTTGATGAAGAAGGCATCTTGCATGAGCTCTCCGCTCCTTATACACCTCAACAAAATGGCATTGTTGAGAGGAAGAATAGGACTTTGATTGAGATGGCAAGAACCATGCTTGATGAGTACAACACCCCGGATATCTTTTGGGCCGAAGCAATCAACACCACATGCCATGCCTCCAACCGGGTTTATCTCCAAAAGTACTTGAACAAGACTCCATATGAGATAATCACCGGTAACAAGCCTAAGGTGCATTACTTTAGAGTTTTTGGTTGCAAATGTTATATTCTTAACAAGAAGGCCAAAAGTTCTAAGTTTGCACCTAAGGTTGATGAAGGTTTTCTACTTGGTTATGGTACTAATGAACATGCCTACCGTGTCTTCAACAAAACCACCGGTTGTGTTGAGGTCACGGTGGATGTGAAATTTGATGAATCAAACGGCTCTCAAGTAGAGCAAGTTGAAAATGACCTTGTAGATGAAGAAGAGCCTCCAAGTGAATCCATCTTGAAGATGGGATTAGGTGAAGTAAGGCCGCGGGAGACTCTCATGAAAGATCAAGTGCAAGCTCAAGCTCCGGATGTTGATACTAGTGATCCATCTTCTTCAACAAGAGTTGAACCATCCACTTCTCCTCATGGTCAAGATCAAGTTCATGGTGACGATCATGGTCATGGCATTGATCAAGGGGGAGGTCAAGATGAAGCAACTCATGACATTGCTCCTCAAGATAATGAAGAAGATGATGATGGGCCTATTCAAAGGCAATCTCAAGTATCTCATCCTAGAGTTCATCAAAGTGTCCAACGGGATCATCCCGTGGATAATATTCTTGGGAGCATCCGAAGAGGGGTAACTACTCGTTCTCGTTTAGCAAATTTTTGTGCTAGTTACTCGTTTGTTTCCTCTTTAGAACCTCTCAAGGTTGAAGAAGCACTTGGTGATGCGGATTGGGTAATGGCAATGCAAGAAGAATTGAATAACTTCACAAGAAATGAAGTTTGGGAATTGGTGAAGCGACCCAAGCAAAATGTGATTGGCACCAAGTAGGTATTCCACAACAAACAAGATGAACATGGTGTTGTCACAAGAAACAAGGCAAGATTGGTTGCTCAAGGGTTCACTCAAATTGAAGGTTTGGATTTTGGTGAAACTTATGCTCCCGTAGCTAGGCTTGAATCAATTCGTATATTACTTGCCTATGCTACTCACCATGATTTCAAGATTTATCAAATGGATGTGAAAAGTGCATTCTTGAATGGGCCTCTCTCCGAGTTGGTATATGTGCAGCAACCACCGGGCTTTGAAGATCCCAAGCATCCCGACTACGTGTACAAGCTCCATAAGGTGCTCTATGGGCTCAAGCAAGCTCGTAGAGCATGGTATGAATGACTTAGGGAATTTCTTCTCAAGAACGGTTTTGTAATGGGCAAAGCCGATTCTACTCTCTTCACTCAAAAAGTAGACAATGATTTATTTGTTTGTCAAATATATGTTGATGATATTATCTTTGGTTCTACTAACGAAAAGTTTTGTGAAGAATTTAGTAAGATTATGACCAAGAGGTTTGAGATGTTCATGATGGGTGAATTGAAGTTCTTTCTTGGATTTCAAATCAAGCAATTGAAGGAAGGGACTTTCATATGTCAAACCAAGTATGTGAATGATATGCTCAAGAAGTTTGACATGACCGATGCAAAACCCATCAAGACACCCATGGCCGTCAATGGACATCTTGATCTTAATGAAGATGGAAAATCCGTGGATCAAAAGGTATATCGCTCCATGATTGGTTCTTTGCTTTACCTTTGTGCATCTAGGCCGGATATTATGCTTAGTGTGTGCATGTGTGCAAGATTTCAAGCTAATCCTAAAGAATGTCATTTGATAGCCGTTAAGAGAATTTTGAGATATTTGGTGTATACTCCATACCTTGGCTTATGGTATCCCAAGGGCTCCACTTTTGATTTACTTGGCTATTCCGATTCGGATTATGCCGGTTGCAAAGTAGATCGAAAGAGTACTACCGGGACTTGTCAATTTCTTGGCCAGTTCTTGGTGTCTTGGAGTTCTAAGAAACAAAATTCCGTTGCCCTATCCACCGCTGAGGCCGAGTACGTTGCAGCCGGTGCTTGTTGTGCTCAACTACTTTGGATGAGGCAAACCTTGAGTGACTTTGGTTGTGAGTACAAAAATATTCCTCTCTTGTGTGACAATGAGAGTGCCATAAAACTAGCCAACAACCCAGTCCAACACTCAAGAACCAAGCATATTGACATAAGACATCATTTCTTGAGAGACCATGAAGCCAAAGGAGATATCGCTCTAAGCCATGTGAGTACCGAAAAATAACTAGCCGATATCTTCGCTAAGCCTCTTGATGAGCAAAGGTTTTGTGCTTTGAGGAATGAGCTAAATATCTTGGATTCTCGTAACATAGTTTGAATTGTTGCACACACCCATTGTTTGATGCTTAGGCTAGGCAAAATTGATTTATTTGTGTGAGTTTTTCAAAATATTTGGAGTTGTGATCGTTAGATCATTCCTTGGCTCAAATGATCATGGTTATGTAATGTTGAATGTGGCTGATCATTTTGAGTCAAGTTTCTTACATGTCCAATCTCCAAATCTATTAAAATCTCAAATCAAATCTCATCTCAAAATCTGTTTTTATCCAGAGCCTACCGGAACTTGCCACCGGATTTTACCGGCAGCAATTTCCGGCAGCCTCTGTTGGCCCACCGGAATTTGCCGGCAGCTATTTCCGGCAGCCTCTGTGGCTCACCGGAATTTCCGGCAGGAATCTACCGGAATTTCCGGCAGGCGCCCCGACTATATAAGTCGGGCCAACCGTTACCTCTTGCCCTAAATCAGTTCATATCTTTCCAGCCGCCGCCCCACACCCTCCTCTCTCAATCCCGTGAGGGGAAGTCGAGTTTTGGCCGTGGAACTTCGATTCTTGGTGTTGGGTTTGATTCCCCATTCTCCGGAAGTTCCGTTCCTCCGTGAATCTTCATCAAATCGCGCGGGAAACTTCAAAGGTATTCCATTCAAAATCCTCATGCCCCGATCTATCAATGTCGTAGTTTCTAGGAGATTTCCTTTGGGGGATAGACTCAAGAACCTCTCTAGATGCAATGCCTATGATTTGGTTAAGTTTGGTGGGCAAAATCCTTCAATCCCTAGTCCTTTTGGTCGCGCACTGCGCCGGCCGGATATTTCCGGCCCCCCTGTGTCGGAATTTCCGGCAGGGGCCTGTACACGCCAAAAACTCTTGTTTACTGGTTAATGTTCTTGGTCTAAGGTTTATAATCTTATATCTTTCCAGATGGGCCGTGAACGTCCATGTGGCAAGGGCATTGTCATCCGCACTTCATCACCATCTCCATCCCCCTCTCCAAGCGAGACCGAATCGGATGAGAGGGTGCAACCAACCAAAGGAAAAGGGAAGAGAATCAAGAAGCAAGTCGTGCCCAAGAGGGGCCTTGGAAGAGGACGTGCAAATCCCCAAGCTCCTGCTGATCCTCCCCGTGGTCGCCGCACCAAGAATGCCAATGTTGATCCAACCGGTGAGGCATACAATGATAACATTGATCTATCTCTTCTTGAGAGTCAAGTGACCAAGGCTCTTCCCCCAGTAAGAAGCTCTGAAGATCCTCCTTTGGTTGACTATAGCAAGGGGGAGACAAACATGAAGTCACTAAGGTATGGTGAGGACCCTCGTGCTGCTCTTTCTAAGGAATTCAAGGGTGATCCTTGCTTTTGGCTTTCTTTTCAAGCGGATTGGTATCAATCCGTTATCATGGGGAAGAAATCCATCACCACTGACATGAAATGGATTGATTGGGCCTATCTCAAGACACTTAGGTCACCGGTCAAGGAAGTGGTGGACGCTGTGTATGATAGGTGCAATGAGTTGGGGCTTGTGAATCTTATGGGGTTTAGATGTGATTGGAATGAAGAAGTGGTGGCACAGTTTTATGCCACCCTTTATGTGGATAAACCCCATATGAGGCTTCATTGGACTCTTGGAGGCAAAAGGTTTACCATTGACAGAAATGAGTTTGCAGCTCTCCTTGGACTTCCAAATGTTGATTATAGCTGTGCCGCCAGGTATCGCATCCATGAGCATGCTGATCTAGAGGTGACAAAGATGCATTTTATGTATGATCCTGCTTATGGGGAACATGGACAATGTGAGTTTGGTAAGACCAAGGGCCTCACTCCATTCTATAAGATGCTCAACCAGCTTTTTAGGTTTACTCTTTGCCCTCGTGGTGGTGATGCAAGTAATATCTCTCATAAGGCAAGGAATCTGTT
Source organism: Alloteropsis semialata (assembly GCA_004135705.1). Classification (NCBI taxonomy): domain Eukaryota; kingdom Viridiplantae; phylum Streptophyta; class Magnoliopsida; order Poales; family Poaceae; genus Alloteropsis; species Alloteropsis semialata. The sequence continues at coordinate 55,294,671 of CM014271.1, forward strand.
GGCTCAAGCTGCACCTGACCGAGCCCCATTTGATGTGGTTGATTATCTTTGGTATGAGATTGTGTTTTGCTCACATGATGCTTCAAGTGCTTGCCACTATGCCCCATATATATTTCACTTGATCAAGAATGTATCTAGGCTCAACATTCTGCCTGATAGAGAGCATGAGCGGTACAAGGCATCCAAGGGCAAGATTCTTCAGCTTCTCAAGGTTGATGCCACTGGAAGAACTCCTATTCCTCCCAAGGGACCCTTTCCGAGTGCTTATCCTTCAAAGGGTTCTTTTTCTTTAGCTCAAGGTGCTTCTTCATCTCGCGCTCCACCTTCATCTAGTGCACCCATAGCTTCTCATGGTCCTTTTGCTCCTACTCGTGGTGCTCCCAAAAAGAGGGGTAAGTTTGATCAACTTGCCCAAAGCATATTTGCTTGTTTCAACATGCTTAAGCATTGTGTGACCGTGGTTGAGGAGCGCACAAGGCAACTTGATGAGGACAATGTGAAGATTGAAAAGAGGCAAAAAGATATACTTGATAAACTTGATATTCCTCACTCTCCCATTCGTGCTCCAAGGGATTACCCTCCTCCTCCACCTTTCTTTAATCCTTATGAGGAAGGTGGTTCATCCTCTCAAGCTTATACTTTTGGGGCTGAAATTGAAGAAGAAGATCTTCATGGTGGTGAGGGAAATGAAGAGGAAGAGGAGACCGAAGAAGAGGGCTCTTATGAGAGCCAAGGTGATGATGAAGAAGAAGAAGTTGACGATGATGATGGAAATGGAGATGGCAACGACGATGAGTAGCTCTCTTTTTGGTGCTTGTTGCCAAAAGGGGAGTGAATTTGTGATGCTTTGATGGATGGAGACCCCCCATATCTACCATATCTATCTTTTATTCATGTTTTTATCTTTGGACATGTAAGAACTATGTTTGGTGTCATGTGTGATGTGTGCCATGTGAGAACTTTTATTTGTAAGACTTATTTGTGCTAGTGTGATGTTGAACTCCTTTTACTTATGATGAGATGCTTTGTTGGATGATGAATGGTTGGTGTAATATTATTCTCCACTTTTATTGTGTGACATACCATGTCATATGCATCACGGTTATAATTTGACACCATTTGCACATTTGTACCTTTGTATGCAAAGATATTGGTTAAGTTCTTTTATGAATATGTGCAATGGCATTTAAGGCCATTTGAGTTGAATATGCACATATTTAGGGGGAGCTTTTCTAAATATAATTGGGTACAAAAACATGATTTTATTCCTATCTTGTGAACCCAAATTGAGTTGTCATCAATCACCAAAAAGGGGGAGATTGAAAGTGCATCTAGGCCTCCCATGTATTTTGGTGATAATGACAATTAGAATCTGGGATTTGATGGTTGTATTAAGTATATGCAGGAATAAAAAAAAGAAGGATTTATGAATATCAAAGGATGGCCCCCAATTTCTTATATATGGTGGATGAGCTCATGAAGGATTTAAATTTATTTTTGGTTTGAATTTGAGTATAGGAAATCACCGTACTATCAAGGGGGACGTGTTTGATGGATCAAAAGTGCCAAAAGTGCTTATTTTGAGATGCTAACTACCCAAGAGAGTTTCTAACTTCAGTTTTTCAGGCGCTGCACAGCAGCCTGTCGGAATTTCCGACGCTGTGCCGGAAGTTCCGGCAAGCCCGGAAATATCCGGTGCAGTAGCTCCGGGAGCCTCGGTTTGGTCCCGGTAATTTCCGGTGGGTGGTTCTTCGTGCTAATTCTGGTAGTTTGGGCCTGCCCGGAAATATCCGGTGGACATTCTCCGGTGGGCTCGGGTTGGTTCCGGAAGTTTCGGTACATAGTGCCGGAAGTTCCATTGGGGCTGTTCGTCAGGCAAGTTCTTAGTTCAAAACAGTGCCTTGTCGGAAGTTCCGACACTACGTCGGAAATTCCGGCAAGTGACCTGGCAGTGCATAACGGCTAGTTTTTGGGGGTTGAGTATATATACCCCCTCAGCCCTCCCTTTCATTGCTGCTGACCTAACCCGAGACAAACACATTCATAAGCTTTCAATTCACTCTCCCAACTCCCTCTAGTGCTAATCCTTGCAAAGATTTGAGTAGGGCCTTGGGTGTGAGTGATTCTTGAGGTGTGAGAGCAAGCCATTGAGTGAGTTCATCCTTTGTTCATCTCAAGAAGCACTTGAAGCAAGTTTGGCTCATCGATTCTCGTTCATTACTCTTGGAGCTGAGCTCCTAGACGGTTAGGCGTCGCCGGCAACTCCCAACTTGGTGTGGTTGAGTGCTGGACGTTTGTAATCTTCATCCCTAAGTGGGAACAATAGTAAGAATTTCAATCCGGCCCTTGTGGTTGATTGAAGGAGGCAAGGGGTTAGAGTTGACCCGGCTCTAAGTGAGCACCTCAACGGAGACGTAGCTCCTAAGTGGAGTGAACTTCGGTGAACAAATCCTTGTCTCTTGTTCTTGTTGTTGTTCTTCTTTTTCATATTGTTCTTGAGCTTAATTTCATCCGATCTATCTTGTTACAAGTTTCCGCTGCTAGAGATCATAGTTTTAAGCTTCCTTGCACTTGTTGTGAACTTTCTATTCATATAGAATCTGCAGTTTCATATCTGTTTTTGAATCTCGTATTCAGGTTTGTGTTGAGCCGGAAGTTCTGCCCCTGTGCCGGAAATTCCGGAAAGCCGAAAATTCTGACACAGCGCCAGAACATCCGGCCCATTTAATATTTAATTGTCAAATTTGCAGAAATTTTATATAGGCCTATTCACCCCCCTCTAGGCCTAGTGTCGGTCCTTTCACCTAGCTGCAAGTATGACTTCTGTTGTCCTTGACCCGAGGGCTGACTTGGCGACGTAGGTTCAGAGCTAGGTTCACGGGGCCAGGTCCTGAGACGTCGGGGCCGGCCGAGTCGCGGAGACCCGTTGACCGGAGTCAGAGCGCCGAGTCCCCGAGCGTCGGGGCTGGCCGAGTCACGGAGACCCGCTGACCGGAGTCAGAGCGCTGAGTCCCCGAGAGTCGGGGCTGGCCGAGTCACGGAGACCCATTGACCAGAGTCAGAGCGCCGAGTCCCCGAGCGTCGGGGCTGGATGAACTATGGAATTGCCACCCGTACCCGAGCCAGAAAGCTCGGCTGGACGATGGGAAGCACGTCGAGTCGTCGTCTGTGGTGCCCAGCCCCCGAGCCTGGGAGCCGAGCAAGCCGCCGAGTCGCCTTCCGCACTGAGCCCCCGAGCTGGAAGGTTGGCCGGGTGGTAGGAGACGCGCCGAGTGGTCGGCCCGCGCTAGCCCTGAACCTGGGAGCTGGCCGAGTCAGTCGAAGTACACCAAATAATGCCTGAGCTGTATGAAGATAGTACAAATATTATGTAGCATAATATTCAATAATCTGAATGATAAACAATGTTTGTCATAAGGTCGTAACAGAAACAGGTCTGTAAATGCACTGTGCATATGTGTAAAACCCCTTCCCTCTAGCAAAAACACTGAGTAGGACGCCATGCGGCTCTTGTCTTGTGTCGCTAAGCACCTTTTCCTGCTGACCACTTCTCACGGAGAGGACGTCTTACCACAGGCTACAACGCTCCGCAGGGAAGCTTAGATGTAGGCGGCACGCGGGGTGAGTACGGAACTCAAGGTTTCACGATTGGGGACTTGAACTGCATGGGTTAACTTAGGATTTACCTAGAGGGACACAGGGTCGGACAGGGACCCGAAAGTCAGAGTCGGCAGGGTCTCTCCCGAGTGCTAGAGCAGCGCGCCGTGTCAAGAAATTATACCAAAACAACAGCATGAGCTGGGCACCCGTGAGGTGCAGTCTGGATGGATCCGGCTGTATAAGCGGTTGGAGCGTGACCGAGGTGGTCGACGAAAGTCACAAAGACACATAGGCGATATCCAAAAAGATATAAAAATTAAATAACTGAAGTGTGACTTAGCTTTGATTCGTGATCGAGTTGAAGAATCGAGGAGCCGCCCTTAGGCCTTGTTTAGATTCACCAATTCAATCAAATTGCACGCATCGAACTACGTGCCTCCTCTCTACTTTTTCAATTCCCAATGCACCTCCAATCATTGAATTCAATCGAATTGGCCCAATCTAAACAGGGCCTTATATGGGAGTCCTGTCCAGGTGAACAAGGTTGTCGTGGAAGGCCTCGGCAATCGGGTCTCGTGTCCGACTGGTACATCGGGTTGATGTAGCAGTCAGCCATATCGCAGCAGCAGCATCAGACTTCAGACTTCCACACAGGCCCGGCTTAGAGGGGAGGGCAGCCAGGGCGATGGCCCGGGGCCCACGAAGTCGGGGGGCCCATAACCATAGAGTCTATAGTAGGCCTATGACCGCAACCGCGAGGCGCTAGCGACCAGCGTCGCAACGCTTCGATTCTGTGAGACTGCGACAGTTCGACTATAGAGCAGGCCTAATCGAGGCTTCGCTGATTCGGCGATTGATGAACTCGCAATCGCGGACTCGCCCTCGCCGACGCCTTAAGTCACACCCGCCACCGTCTGTCTCGATCGCCTGATGCCTGGTCGTCGACTTGCCGTCGCGGTCGACTCACCGGCACGGCGACACCGTGAGGCGCATGCGAGTATCTGGCCATCTGCTAAGGTGAGGACATGAGCTACGTTTACGTGAGCATGTCTACATTCTACTACTCTAATTGAATTTATAAATTTATTTGCTAGGCCACCGATTCAGACATTCAGTAACGATGTGCTAGACTGCTACGGTACAGCTCCTTCTTTTTTATCTGTTTGTAGAGCTATCATTTATAAATTTCTATTTTCTAATTCAAAGTATTAATTGAATATGTGCTATGTGCTCCATTGAGAAGGAGGTCTTGAACAATATTGATCTTGATGTTGTCCTTAATGATTTTGCATCAAGAAATACCCGTAAAAATTCCTTTATGAAGAACTGAAAGATTATTATACGTGGTATAATTGGAGTTTGGTTCTTATTTGAGATAATCATAATTCATATCATCGTAATATTATTTTAATTTTTCTGTCATTTTAGTTTGTAATATTTACATTGTTCTTTATGAATTAAGCATATTACTAGAATTTTTATCTTTCTTTTACTTACCATCTCAAATGAAAAATAGTTGGTCTAAAGGGCCCACAGTGTCTTAGCTCGCACTGGGGCCCTTGAAAACTTAGAGCCGGGCATGCTTCCACATATGTACTGGCCGTGGCTCGCCGGACGCCGATCAGAAGGAGAAGTCGACGCAAACAGGCCTGACATAGTGACATCCACGCATGCGTATGTACGCACTTAACTTTCTCATGCATGATTAAAAAGGAAGTATATGTTAAAATAATTATAAGCTTCGTTTAGAAGGGAAATAAGGCGCAGATCGGATCGGACACTGGAAAATAGATAAAAAAGAAATCTTCCCTGTGTGCTGGCTGCAACCAATCCATCTCACGGCAGCCGTCATCGATGATTAATGCACAGGCTTACAGCGGTGCTAACTGATGCCTCATCACGAAGCAACGAGGGCACGTGTACTCGCCGTTGCCTGATGCTTCTTCGTTCTGATCAAAACACATCAGTAGGCGGCGGAAGCAATACAGAGATGCAAACACCGCCGCAGCTGCAGCAATTGCTTGACGGACGAGTTGGGCGTGTCAACCAGGACGACGATGACTCGGAGACGCGTAGTAGACAGTGGATCGACAAGTTCGGCGGCAAGTTCGGCGTGTAGATCAGAAGGACATCTCACACGCAGAAACAATCGACGCCGACCCGATGAGTTCGCCCGTAATAGAGCCGAGTTCTCGTCCGGTGGTCCACGCAGAGGTACTCAAGTGGTTTGATTTGTAAGTAAAGGGCAATCGCGAGGCTATGGAGCTTGAGGTAATACAAGGACGTAGGGATTATATAGGTTTGGGCTACACGGAGGTATAATACCCTACGTCCTGTGCTCGGTGATGTTGTATTGCTCTGCTCGGCGAGATTTCGGAGAACGACGGCGAATTCTTGATTACAATAAAGGATCTGGTGGCTGAGAATCGAATGAATGAAGGGTCCACCTAGACCGCCTTATATAGGCTGACAACCTAGGGTTTACAAGTTGGTTATCTCTAATCGTATCCGGCTCTAACTAGAAAACTAATCCAAGTCAGTTGTAATATAATCTCCGGGATCCTTGGGCGAGATCCGAGTACATCACCGCATGCTTTGCAGGCTAAGGCTGTCCGCACTGGATCCGCTACGCCGTCGGTACCGCATCCTAGAGTACCACTTTAGCGTAAAAAAGCCCGCAGCGGGCTCCTCTACGGCGTCCACTGAGCGAAGTTGCGGGGCGTCCGCCAAAGGCGACGTGGCGCCGCGTCGAACCCACTCGCGCTTGCCCAACGACTTCGCGCTCGGAGGAGGAAGAGAGGGAGGGTGGCCGGCGCCGGGGGAGGGAGAGGAAGGACGGCGGCGGGGAAGCAGGGGAGGGACGCGGCTCGCCCGCCCCGCAGCTGCCCCACGCCGCGCCGCAGCCGTGGTCGCACCGCGCTCCTG
>CM014271.1:55302195-55359376 GCA_004135705.1 Alloteropsis semialata
TAAGTCTCCATCGATCTTGTTCGTCAAGTCCGGAGATCCTCGTGGGCCGGCCTGGGGTCAGCCCACATCGTTGTCAGACGTGGGCCCAGGCCGACTGTCTACCCGGTCGGTAGTGGGCCCGAAGGTACCCATATCCCACAGACCATGGCCAACAACCTTTTGCAATAGGAAAGAAATGCAACCATTTTAGTTTAGGAAAATTTACCATAGAACACTCCCAATGTATAGCATTCACTTAAATTCTTTGTCTGTAGAACACTAAATTGTTTTCCCTAGGACAGTATTAGAAACAGTAGTATTTTGTACAAACGATTAAAATTTTCAGCATTTATACAACTTTTTTAGCATCCTACTGAAAATGTCGGGTTTATTCATCTTCCTTTGAATATTAGCCACACATTTCGAGTAATTTTTGTCATTTTTCTTTACAACCACAGCACAAACATAGATGCTCACAGATACATAGCATTATACATTCACACTTGTAAACGTCTATATATGACTTGGTGATGAGATTAGCGAAGTCATCATGGGTGTGTAAACGTCTACATAAGACTTGGCGATAAATCTAATTAACGAAGTTATTATGGGTGTCTTGATGTCGATGAGTACGTTGTCTGCAACTAAATGAATAATTAGTTGAAAATGAGAGCACCCGTTACTTGTTTACAATGCAAGAAAACACATAGTAAAAAAGAAACTCATTTGGTTTTTCTTTGCCCCTATGGACAAATAAAAACTGGCCGGAATAATTAACAAAAACACCTGGTATTCCAGATGGCTCACAATGACAAGTAGATTTCTATCAGGCCAGAGACCAGAATCCGGCTGAATTCCAAAAGAAATACTAACTTAATTGTGGGTAGACGGTCAAAACAAGCTAGGGGGTTGGCATGGAGGGCAAAGATGGAATTAAGCAAGTCCACACCATTCAGAGTACTACTCCGTACTTTCCAAGCCTGGATCCTTCCCGTGCTAACATGAGTGTGGATTTGACCTCCAATATTGGTCAAAACTAGTGATTATGATTTGATTCTATTATATACAAGTAAGATTAAGCCTACCACGGCGTGGATCGATCTACTGATGTCCGGATCGTTTGATCGATTCAAAGGTTTAGCAGTGGAAACAGTTTGAACCACAGCTAGAAAAACAATTCCCGGCCAGGCCCCGTATATTCCGTGGGGCAAGAGAAAAAAGATTGAATTGAGAATATATCACATATATAAATATAAATGGGAGTCATAGTCTTTGAATCTTGAATTGGGTAGATATTTTAAAGATTGAACAACAGCACGTCCCTATCTTTGATGTACTGGATCTTTTCCACGTGATCAGTCTGATAGTTAATGATTGGAGTATGCTCTGTTGTAGTATTGGTCAATGCAGCTCGCTGCACATGCTTCTAGATGGGAGGAAATTAAGCAATAATACAGCTTTAATTTATACTGCATACATATGGCGCGTGGTCAGCGAACTTTTTACCCGGGCATATGGATATGACAGCCTAGTTTAATAACTGTGTGTCTATTTTTTTAAAGGTTGTGATATGCAAAAGCCAAGAGGGCTTCGAATTCTTTGAATCATCTTTGATGTGATGATGTTGAAATTGGCTCTCTCTGTTCCTTGGTTCTTAGCTGATTGATTTCTACAATGCTAGCAGCGCTAGGAGTTGTACTGCAGCACTTTCGTACGTAGCTTTGAATTAAGTTAGCCGCAGATTTATGATCTATCAAGTAGCAGGTCAGTACATTGCTTATCCGATCAAAAAAGGAAAAAGGATTACGAAGCCTGTAGCTTGTACGACAAATGATTACGAAGCTTGTACCTTGTGGTCTATCGGGTATGATCTGATCGATAACCACCTGCAGCTGGTGGGGTACCTGATATTTTGAGAAGAAAGTAAACGACCACGGATAATGGCAACTTCTGTTGTGTCGACCGGAAAAATCGATCAGCCACGAACAGGTCTCGCATTTAGTAATATCTCTCAAAGTGGGTTAACACTATATCATAGCCCTACAATACTATCAGACATGGACCGCTATAAGTAGGAGATTACTGATAAACGGTCAGTGGGTAAAAATCACAGACAGACCGTGGATCGGTATTTTAAGTTATGTGGAGCGACTATTTGTCGGTATAAGAATTTGGATATAACGTTGATAATGAAGGCTGGGACGTCATTTCACTGTCACTGCCACGTCGTTGTATCGATGGTTCAACCGGTTTCGACAAGAATGCTGAAAGCATGATGGGCCTGTCTTAAACTAAAATACCGAGTTTTAACTGCACATTCTTTCTGTATCTCTGCTTCATCGGTGAGAAAATCATCTAGAAAAATAGAAATATTCTATTCCCTCATGGTAACTCGAAAGTCCAACATCTAGGAAGTCCAAGATTCGGTGCTTTGCATGTGTTTCTGACTTCGCATTAGCTCTTGCGATGGCAAAATTGATGCTTGGGTCTTCTATCTCCTATTTAAAGCATTGTTTTCTCCCCATATCGTAGCCGCTGTTACTCTTGTGTCTGTGACAATATGCATAACTAGAATGGATTTTTGTTGATTTCGAATAAAACAGTAGAACGGATAGGCTTACAAGGCAGGCAAATTCAAATGTGACATGTGACACCAAAGCCCATCACCTGTCACTAATAAGTAACAATTCGACGGGGACATTAGTAGTGACGGATCGTGTTCGCCCCTTGTCGATCGGCCTGCTTGGTCTATTGGTGGCTCTTCACTTTTCCCGATCGATCCCAGTCTGATACAAAATTACTGAAGGAGTAAACGAGGATTAACATTGAGCAGTGCGCATGCATCTCCTCCTCCATCCATGGACATCTTGCTCACATGCAATACATCTCTTTTGAGTTTGCATTTGAAAGATTGCTCCACATGTTCAAGGTGGTGTACATGCAGTACATCTCTCTTGAGTTTGCATTTGAAAGATCGCTCCACATGTTCAACGTGGTGTACATGCAGTCCATCTCCGGTCAAACAAGAACGAACGAATTGCATTGATCGATCAGATTTGACGAGATAGACGGATGAACAGCTAGCAAATTAAAAGCAGGGAGAAGAAGAAGGCAGGAAGCATTCATGCTTGCTTGCTTGCTTGTCTGACGCCACCACTGACCATGGACATCTTAGTCTGCCCGGAAGCTACGTGCGCGCTGACGCGAGGCAGAGACAGGACACAGGGTGAGAGGAGACTGGGTCCATCATCCATGCATGTGGTAAGCACAACTAAAACATAACATATAGTATATAGCTGCATAGGTTTATAGTGTAATCAACGTAGTTTAATCTCGTTGTCCCTGAATTCCGGAGCCGCATATTTTATCCATGCACCAAACCAAATCAAGCCAAGCTCCAGGCCATGCATGGAAGCTTCCAAATTACTGGTAGACCAAGCTAGGGGCCCGGCTAATTCCACTCGAATTGCTCGCATGATTGTCGTATCCCAGGGAGGTGATTAAGAATGCAGGGAGGTGATTAAGAATGCATGCCACCTTTTCAACGGGGTCACAAATCTATTAAAAAAAAGTCATGCACCTGGGCAATTTCGGTTGTGCCATTCGCATTGGTCAAAAGAGAATTTTTGTTTTGATATAAGAGGTCAATAGAGAATTGGACTAAGCAAATTCCGAGAGTTACTGAAATCGTGCCCTCAGTATTGGTCAGTGACTGACCATGCTCTATGTTATCTTTTCTGTTCTTCTGTTCCAATGAAAAGGTCGCCTTAGAATGAACTAGGAAATCTCTTGAAAATGGTTGCCTCGAGTTAATTTGCAACGCAACCAAACCCCTGCATCAAGAAGTAGAGACAGATCGGGGGAGGAAACCTGAAGCAACAGAGAACGAGTGGTGGGGCCGGTACAGATTGAATAGTACAAGCGACAAGTGAAAGCTAATATATCTGATAAGATAAATATGGGCACAGGTGTGTACAGTAGCGCGTGCGTGGCATGTCGTCGTCGATCTCGCAATTGGCGAGCGAGGACTGAGCAGAGCAGGGCAGAGGAGCTCTCTCTATCTCTCTCTGCATGCTTCGCTCTCTCTGCTAGTAACCGTGAACTCAATCCTACTGAACCTCGCTTCGCTTCTCTTGCATGGTTGGAATTCGTCGGTCGTCGCATCAGCATCAGCATGGTGATTGATCGGTCGATCAGGCCCCATCCGCGGCTGATCAGGAAGTGCTACTAATGGTGCAGAGGCTCGGAGGACACCCGGAGGAGCTCGTCGAGGTAATCGGCGCCCAGGTCCTCCAGCTCCACCACGCTGCCGGTGCCGGGGAAGGGCGGCTGTGGCTGCGTCTGAGGCGGCGGCGGCGGCGCGGACGCCGCGGCCACCTGCTGCTGCCGCCGCTGGTGGGGCTTCTTGTTCTTGTTCGGTGAGCGCTTGCGGATGGAGTGCCGGCTCTTGAGCGCGAGGACAGGGGATCCCGCCGCGGCCGCCGCGGCGGAAGCGGAGGAGGAGGAGGAGAGCGCGAGCGCGCGGAGCGAGTCCTGCACCCTCTCCACGGGGAAGTTGAGCACGGCGGCGGCGCCGCGCACGGAGAAGGCGGCCTGGTCGTAGGCGAGCGCGGCGGCCTCGGGGCTGTCGAAGGTGCCCAGCCACACGCGGGCGCCCTTGCGCGTCGAGTCGCGGATCTCCGCCGCGAACTTGCCCCACGGCCGCTTGCGCACGCCGATGAAGGTGGCCGGCCGCTGCTGCTGCGCCGGGCTCTTGTCGTCGCTGGTGCTGTGCTCATCCACCTGCCGCTGTTGCTGGCCGTCGTTGGCCGAGCAGGCGGAAGACGAGGAATCCGAGGAGGCCGGCTCCATGTCGTCGGAGAAGGACTCGGACTCGGCCATGTCGAGCATGAGCGCGTTGAGCAGGCGCTGCATGTCGTCCCCTCCTCCGGCGTCCAGCGCCGTGCCGGCGACGGCGGCGCCGCCGCAGCTGGACGCAGGGTGATAAGGATGAGAATACCCGCTGCTGCTGCTGCACAGGTAGGAGGCGTACTGCTCCATTTCGCAAGGATTGTGTTTGCTGCTGACTATTGATCGATCGACATGCGCGGGGGTTTTATAGGCCGCTGCTGGAAAACCTGGAGCTGGGGTGTGGATTGAATCGTCTGAACTTGACCAGTCTTTAGGTGGCTGATGAGCCGATGTGGACCGCGCGGGGTGGGGCCCGCTGGATCGACCAAAAAGGCAGGGCCCCCGGCACGTGACACCGCCCCCCTCTCGCGCTGACGTAGGGCGGCGAGATAGGACAGGCCTCCCTGACGTCACTCCCCCCTGTTTCCAGCCGCTGCTGCTTCCTCCTGCCTTCCTAGTTTCCTCCTCTTCCATTCCGCCCTGTCCCTGATACGCCTGCTGCATTAAGGTACTAGAGTGCAGTAACACCATTAGAGATTGCCTACCCAAATTTTGCCAAATTCCTGCCGCGACGATATACATTTGATTTGGTCAACCAACGTTTTAGTTTAATTGATTTTCCTAATTGCATGCAATGTCCGTTGCGTACATATAGATAGATCTAGCTAGCACGCACGTGTGGATCGATCAATCTAGTATGAAGCCGTTGATCACTTCAAAGCCTAGCTCATCCCAAAAGCTCAAGAAAAGTGGACGCCTTCGAAATCATAGATTGGCCGACCTACGTTTGAAAGAACTCGAATTTTGAGGACACTCAAAATTGATTTACATTTTCAAACTAAGAGAAGGACTATATATGCGGCACTCGTAATAAAATAATATTAGTTTTGGACCGATTGAAAAAGGGTGTTTAATAAACAATACAACAGGCCACATATTAGGTGCCCAAAACCACAAGAAATCCAAATCCATACTGGTACGGAGTTAGCAAGGACAAATGCAAACGATGACCAAAGCGAAGGGTTATGCATGGGTTTCGATTTTCAGATTTGGTTCTTTCAGGAGGAGCCCCAGGCCTACAAGGGGCCTTAGAGCATCTCCAGCAAATTACTTATATCTCACTACCAAAACATATTATCTTTCCATCTCCTATAGTTACTTTTGTGTTTTTGACGATCAATGCTATAGCAGACTACCAAAACTAATCTCCAATACCAATAATATATAGGGGAGAGGATGCACCCCCCCCTACATAAAGAGAAGATGAGCCAAGTTTTTGGTAGTCGCCAAAAAGATATTGGTATTGGAAAAGTGATTGGTAGTCTGCTGGAGTGGACTTCAATCCCTAAAATCTAGTATTTTGGTACTGGAGATGGGTTTGAGCGGTCTGCTGGAGATGCTCTTAGGGGACATCAAGCTTGGAGGATGGGGTGGAGGACAGGTATGGTGGTAAGGCAGTGCGATGCAAGCCAGATTGGCGAAGCATGGCAGTGTGGCGTGGATGAACTCTAAAATGGAGTGGTTAGCATGGTGTCATGTGGTCGAGATGGCTCCGAAATTGGGGCCTCTTTGGCACCGCTCCTCACCAGCTTCAGCTCCATGCTACAGTGTTTTGGTCCTGTTGCAACACTGTTTTGGTATTGTAGCACGAAGCTGAAAAACAGCTCCTTGCTGCAGTCAACGCGGGGGATGTAGGAGCTGTTGGAGCCAAAATTTCTGACTTCGCCTGCACTGCTCCAGCTCCAGTGAACAGTCATGCTACAGTGCCAGAGCTGGAGCACGCAGAAGCGGTGCCAAACGAGCCAGTAAAGAACATCACATTCACATACTGTAGAAGCATATTATGGACAGTCAAATGGCCGCCCAATGAAATGTGCTTGATGAGAACGATGGTGAATTTCAACATCACTTGTAAGAAAAGCCAACCACCGCCGATTGTCTTCGGTTGGGCTTTGGTTGGCGACAATGACGTCCAAGTAAAAGCTATTAAGGCTACCAAGCTCGCAACGCTTAGGCGTATCGTGTGAACACACCACTCTTATAGTCTAGCTAAAACAACAAGTGCTAAGGAAAGCAATGCCGAGTCAGATCATTTAGTAGTATATTTATCATTTTTCCACATGAATAAAGGACCACACAAATAAGGAGTCCAACGAGCTTAAAACGGTTTGATTCCCAAGAAAGTTATTAGAACGATTTATACTTTGGAACGGAGGAAGGAAAAGATTGTTGTTGTTTCAGTTCAACTGCTTAATTATATTTGTTGTTTGAAAAGGAAAAAGGTAATGTATGTATATACAGGTGATGGACTTACAAACAAGCTAATATGAAAACTGGCTTATAACTTGTGGATTGAAAGCTGGCATATATATTTGAGTCAGTCGAAGCTTTTAAAATACGATAGATCGGCATTAGCTTGGAAAACTTTTACACGCAATATTTTACTGCCACTTTTCGATGTATGCTTTACCCCTGTGCCGCATGCAACCAAACTGTGAACATCACATCCTCAACATTATTAAATTCTCATGCACCGCTTCTATAAAAGCGAGCCGTCATAGATGTCGATCGCTTCCATAAGCGAGCCGTCATTGATGAAGCGATAGCTACCAGCAAACCCTTGTGTGCTTCTGGGAAGCAGCGACGGCGGCGCAGAGCAGAGCAGGTGGCGACTGATCCATCATCGATGTTGCTCGCGGTTAGTTGCGGCATTTTTGCATATCCGATGCATGGCGTGTGGCCCGCCATAACCCAAGTGCCCGAGGACGCCTTACCCTAATTTCTGCTTGGGATGAGGCCATACATCAGTCATCAGTCGCCATCGAATTAAAATTCAGCTCTTCCACATAGGAGTAAGGATATATGTATAAATATTTGTACATGCATTTCCTGCTGGTCCCTCCTGGCTTCCAGGAAATTAATCAGACTGCAGCAGAGATGGACAGCAGGAGAGCAAAGCATTTGGTTATTTGTCCTGTCTGTTGCGGGGAGCTTTCGCGCCACCTGCTAGCCTTACCTGCATGCATCCCCCCTTGCCCTTTAGCTCCGCTAGATTCCGTTGTCCATTTCCTTGCTTGCTTCTGGAACGCAATGGCCAGCGCTGGATTAAGTGGAGTACTTCTTCCACTGGAGTCACTCAGCTAGCACAAAAAAGCTGGGCACTCGAATGCATGCATGGAATGCGGCCGCAGAGCCCGACCACATTCATCATCATCATCCATGGACTAGTGTCTGCGTGCGTGCCGCGTGCGTGGAACAGTGACTGCGTGCGTGCGTGGAACAGTAATTTTATTAGCAGAGCATACAGTAACTCCCTCGCGATTCCTATTTTTTGTGAGGTGCAGTTTGGCTATACTTTGACCAACAGATAGCGTCCAACAGTACTATGATTTATATGTGGAGTATTATCATTGGTACCATTGTATTTGAAGATGCTTGCTACTCTCTTTGTTCCAAATTACATGTCACTGTCGACTTTTTCTTGCAACATTTGATCATTCGTCTTATTCAAAAAAGTTGTGCAAATATATGAAAGATAAGTAATATTTAAAATATATTTGATGATAAATCAAGTCACAAACAAAACAAATGATACTGACATAATTTTTGAATAAGACAAACAACCAAACATTACGAAAAAAAGTCAACAGTGACAAGTAGTTTGAAACGGAGCGAATAGTAATTAATGTTTGTAACTAATAATAAACAAAATATTATAATAAATCATGACCATTTTTTAATCAATTTCCACGGTCAAACAGAGTAGCCCGGCTTGTCTCTGTTGTTGTGGTAGACTATGAGCATCTAAGTGTAAATGTTTAATTAATTATTTTTTGATGGTCAAAGGGTTAGGACCAACTAGCTGGTCGCTCTCTTCTCTGCTGCTGCGTTCGAGTTTGTTAGTTGCGTCCGATCCATCCAGACTACTGCTGCTTATCGGCTTTGAAGTTGAACAGGGCAACGCACGAGAAACTAATTGGTCATCTGCCTGACGAAAAGTAAAGACCAAATAAATTATTAAAAAACAAAGCTTAACTACTGGAACAGGGCAACGCACGAGAAACTAGTTAGTCTTCTGCGTTGACCAACCACCTCTGTATAACACAACTGGTGTGAGTACTCTTCATCACAAATCTTTATTTGCATATGCGTACAGCTTAACTACTATTGGATTATTAGCTCTTTCGATTCTCTTTAATTTGTCAGCTCATCAGGTTTTTCTACATTGTAGTCGCAAAAAAAAGGTTTTTCATATTGTCCCTATGTGATAGTATGTATATCAGTCGGGTCATGCTTTGAGATTTGTTCTAGGAGAAGAATATTCAGCTCAGTGTCAGGATTACTGTTGGCTGGTAGGGCGGCTGAGCTCCTATCTCCTCCAGGCTTGCAGCCACCTTCTTTTCTTCTCCCTTGTATATATGCTGCTGCTTTTCCACTGCGCGCAAATAGTAAAAGGGTCTCAAAGAGTGTCCAAAAGACAGAGGTCCAAAAAGCCAATTTTGGGACCTTCCAAAAAAAAGTATTATGAGTAAAAAGATACCCTTCTATCCAAAGGGTTTCAAAAAAAAGTTCCAAAAAAGACTTAATTACTGCCAAGTCATCTTTTTTTACTCTAAAAAAAGGTTTTGATTTTTTTCGTGTGAACAGTAACTCAAAATTTTTTTTATCTCCCATCTTCGAGCATGCTGTTTTTTTTTTTGCAGTATTGGAAACACGGAGAAAAGAGGTGAAAATTTGGCTCAATATGAAGACAGTATTGAACATGCAAAAAAAGTTGGAAAACATGATTGGGCATATGATGGGCCATTGTTTTTCTCCATCGTTCTAAAAACTAGTTATTGACATCTGGTGTGTTTGGTAATTTGGTTGAGCTGTGACTTTTAGAAAAGTAACTGTGAGTTTTGGGCTGTAGAAAAAGCTATTGTGAGATGTGAGCTGTGAGAAAGCCGAAAACTGTTTGGTTGAGCAGCTGTGGCTTTTCAGATCACTGTTAAGCGGACCCCATGTGTCATCCACAGCCCTCCCCACTCAACTCTCTCCCTCTCTCACTGCCGAGCAGGCCCCGCTCGCCAGTCCTTTCTTTTTCCTCTCGTTGTCTTGGGCATGAAGCAGCGGCGGCGGTCGAGGCTTGCTAGCCTAGACGTGGCGGTCGGAGCTCGCCAGCCTGGGCACGAAGGAGCAGCGACAGCCGGGGCTCACCGGCCTGGGCGTGAAGGAGCAGCGGCAGCCGGGGCTTGTCGGCCTGGGCGCGGCAATCGGGGCTCCCCAGGGGCTCACGGTGGAGGATGCCTGCCATGGCCACCGCCGCCCGAAGTCATCCGCCGCTCAATTCGTCCATCCACTGGCGCAAGACCTCCGCCGCCGCTCATCCCCTGGAGCTTGGGAGAAAAAACATAAGCGTTACATTCATAACCAGTGGCGGTGGGTAATTTCTTCAAACTTATGAAAGCCAAAAGCCCAAGAAAGCACCTTCCCACCTGCTGCTAGAAATGAACCGGAGAAAAGCTACTTTTGGCCGAAGCAGCTGGTCTAAGACTTGCTCTTTTGATTGAGCTTTTGGCTTTTTGAGAAGCAAAAACAGGATGAAAACCCAACAAAAGACACCCATCGTCTATTGCCCTATTGTGCACTATTAAAGATACTCTAAGGAGCCTGGAACCCCATATTGGATCGGCCTTTCGGATAATAGTATATTTGTGTTGGTCATAACATAACAAGTGACTGATAACAGCTTGGATCCTTGACTGCGTCTCTTCTTCTTGTTGTTTTTATGAGGACTACGTCTCTTGTTGTTATTGTTTTTATGAGGACTACGCCTCTTATTGTTGGTGCACACAACAGATACAGTAGCCAAAGCAAATCTTAACTTATCCATGTCGAACTGTTCGTAACAATGACGTCACACCGATGTAACGCCAAAACCATTATCAATTCTTAGGTAGCCAATGACGGCCTGGTAAAGCAACGAAAGAAAATGCGTTTTTATTTTTTTTTCTTCCATGGCGCTCATGCTCGAAGGAAGGTTCCTCAAGGTGAGTAAGCATCTTATCTGCTCGCTCCTGCTGCCGTGCTGCGTTTTTATTTTTTTTCTTCTTCCATGGCGCATGCATGCATCGAGTGGTAGTACTGCATCTAGCACCGCGCCAGCAGCATCTATGCGGTGCATGCAGGTAGTTTCTCGTTGACCACAATTAGCTAGCACCCCACCCAGCACCGAACCTGTCACACCCCAAAATTTCATACTTTGGAATGTGAATAGATTACACTAAATAATCTAAAGGATTTGAGAATTTCTAAAATTTTTCAAGATTTATATTTTATTACAGGGAATTTAGAATATGAAAATTAGTGTGTCTTGAATAAATTAAAACAACATAGGCTTTAAGAGCGGTTGTTGTGTCCTTGCTTTGGTGTGTTTTCAATGTTTAGTGTTTAGCGTCCCAAATCCTCTCAGATATCAATTAGGTTCCTCTGGATTCTTTTCGGATCTTCTCTAGAATTTATTCCTATTCTTCCTAGAGCTAAATCCTTTTTCTCAAAGCTTCTAGAAATATTTTCATGAACTCTAAATATTTTATTTGGGTTCATCATATCTAACTCTATCTCTGAGATTTTTCTCATGAATTTTGGAATTTTTGGAATATTTTTCATGGTTTAAATATGAATTCTAGACTTTTCTAGAATTGTTTATTACCAAAAAATTAATTATTCCAAAAACACAAATATTTTTGGACAGCCTTGGCCCATGATCCAGCCCGTGTTATCCTAAATCCATCCCACCTCCTTAATTGGGCCAAATTTCACAAGCCCATTAGTGGTAGTGAAAACTCTTAGGCCCCTTAGCGTTAGAGGGAGTTAAACCATCTATTTGTCCCATATTGCTAATGGATGGAGAGATGGTGGATTTTCTCCCCATATATGCGAAGTACCTTCCTCCCAGAAAAGATACACCATTGGCTCCTTTACAGGGAGGCCCCAAGTTTGGGAATCCCTAAGGACTCCATCTTTATTCGCGTAGCGCTCGCCGTCGCTGTCCCTCTGCCCAGCTTCGGCGCCGCCACTGATGTCCATCTCGTCGATTCGCTCCGATTGCCGATTGTTTGTAGGTGAGATCATATGGCCTTACTCGTTTCTTGCTAGCTGTTTTCGTTTTGCATCTCACCGTACCCACGCCAACTCCAGCGTACCCGAACGCCGACGAAGCCGCGAGCCGCCATCTGATCTTGGAACCTCCTCAGCGGCCACCGGTGGCAGTCATCCAGCCGCCGCACGTCGTCCTTTGCAGTTGGTAAGCACGTGCCTCTGCCTTCCTGTCTCTCTCTGTTGATCTTCCGCTCTGTTATCTTGTGTAGATGTCCCAAGTTCTGAAGGTCGTAGCTGCCATAGTGTTCGGCCACGCAACCTGCCCTGCCATAATCCTTTACCACCGATCAAGCTAGCTAGCATCTATGCCTTCACGTTTTGCAGCTTTAAGAAACAAGTAACAAGTGTTAGCCTCGTGTAGTATAGAAAGCAAACTATCGGCCATTCAACGTGGTGAGAAATAGTCCTTGTTTTCCTTTCACGACACCAAATTCATTCTCAATCTATCTTTCACCAAATCAAACCTTATTAGCCATCGCCTTCTCTTGTGAGCTCTATTTATAGTAGCTTGCAAAAGTTATCACCTAGCGCTTGAAATCTATAGATAATTAAGTTTCTGCCCTAAACCTTTACCGTCGCTCGTTTTAGCTCCTTTCCGAGTCGTCTTTGTTGCGTTAGTTTCATATGGGTCCAAGCTATGCGTTAGCAACAATGATAATCTTGTTTGTTGTTTCTAGTATCTATTAAATTGTTAATATGATTAAATACTTATTCACCAGTTTCCTAATTAAAAGTTAATTAGGTTATATCTCGACAAGTTAATTTGATTAATTGCTATGTAACTAATTAAAAGCTATTTAGGGTTAACCATCGGTTTTCTATAATTGTTGTAATATGCTTAATCCTCAAAGTCAATTTCTTTTCAATAACAATGTGATTAGTTCAACTCGAATCATAAAGTTATACGTTTAGATGTTCACACATGTTTTATTTCTAATTAAGTGTTTAATTGGCCTAATTCATACATGAACATTTAGATATATAAAAGTTGACTTAGTCTTATCTCGGTTTTGTAAAATAAACTCTAATATGACATAATTCTAATTTAGGGTATTTTCTGAAATATCCTTTACATTATTTTATTAAGCTAAAATAAACCAAGCATATAGTCTCTTGTGCTCTCATAACATAAATGTTACGATAGTTGTCTTTTCGTCTTTATCATCGCTATCGTCGTTTCTTGAGCCCTCGTGACCTTAGCATCAAGCCCCGCCTTTTTGTGCGTTCTTTTATTGTTTTCTGTTCGTTTGGTGTATTGTTCTTAGTTGTGCTTGTTGTCTCTTTGTTAGTGTGTGCTTGTGCTCGTTGATTGCTACGAATAGAAGGATTGTTGTTCGAGAGATTGAAGAACAAAAGTTGAAGGTTAATCTGAGCAATTATTCTCTGGATTTAAGGCAAGTGTATTCTTGATCATATTTTCAGTCCTAATAACCATATGACATGCTCACTTTATAGTTATGCTATGCTTGCATGCTTTTATAATTATGATGGGACCCATGTTAAGGACTTGACTAGTTTTGATTACCTTTTCCCTTGCATAACCGGGTTATTTAATTACTGTTGGGTAGCATTGCTTAGTTGCTTAACTTTGGGTTATGGATATCATTAATGCTGAACTATATGAACTTGTGTTATGCTCATTGGACGATAAATAAGATCATTATTTTAATTGGAACATGGAGTGACCACCCAAGAAAACAGTGCAACCACATAGCTAATGGGCTCTGGTCATGACTAATTAATTAGAAGAGTTAACTTGTAATAACCTTACTGAAAGGGCAAGAGGGGAAGCATAGACGGGGTATAGCCGGATCTCTTGGGAGTATGCTTTGGTAAGTAACTCGGCGATTAGAAAAGGTTATGCTCTGCTGTGGCCTGAAACCTTAGCGGGTTGTTTCATATTAATAATTCTTTGTAAAGGTCATGTAATGGTTCTCTGGCCCCTCACCTAAGGAAGTGTTGAAGAGGCTAGCTACCTCAGGCTATATGAGAAACATTGTTTGTGGGGAAAGTGTACAACCTCTGCAGAGTGTAAAACTGATATATCAGCCGTGCTCACGGTNAAACAAGTAACAAGTGTTAGCCTCGTGTAGTATAGAAAGCAAACTATCGGCCATTCAACGTGGTGAGAAATAGTCCTTGTTTTCCTTTCACGACACCAAATTCATTCTCAATCTATCTTTCACCAAATCAAACCTTATTAGCCATCGCCTTCTCTTGTGAGCTCTATTTATAGTAGCTTGCAAAAGTTATCACCTAGCGCTTGAAATCTATAGATAATTAAGTTTCTGCCCTAAACCTTTACCGTCGCTCGTTTTAGCTCCTTTCCGAGTCGTCTTTGTTGCGTTAGTTTCATATGGGTCCAAGCTATGCGTTAGCAACAATGATAATCTTGTTTGTTGTTTCTAGTATCTATTAAATTGTTAATATGATTAAATACTTATTCACCAGTTTCCTAATTAAAAGTTAATTAGGTTATATCTCGACAAGTTAATTTGATTAATTGCTATGTAACTAATTAAAAGCTATTTAGGGTTAACCATCGGTTTTCTATAATTGTTGTAATATGCTTAATCCTCAAAGTCAATTTCTTTTCAATAACAATGTGATTAGTTCAACTCGAATCATAAAGTTATACGTTTAGATGTTCACACATGTTTTATTTCTAATTAAGTGTTTAATTGGCCTAATTCATACATGAACATTTAGATGTATAAAAGTTGACTTAGTCTTATCTCGGTTTTGTAAAATAAACTCTAATATGACATAATTCTAATTTAGGGTATTTTCTGAAATATCCTTTACATTATTTTATTAAGCTAAAATAAACCAAGCATATAGTCTCTTGTGCTCTCATAACATAAATGTTACGATAGTTGTCTTTTCGTCTTTATCATCGCTATCGTCGTTTCTTGAGCCCTCGTGACCTTAGCATCAAGCCCCGCCTTTTTGTGCGTTCTTTTATTGTTTTCTGTTCGTTTGGTGTATTGTTCTTAGTTGTGCTTGTTGTCTCTTTGTTAGTGTGTGCTTGTGCTCGTTGATTGCTACGAATAGAAGGATTGTTGTTCGAGAGATTGAAGAACAAAAGTTGAAGGTTAATCTGAGCAATTATTCTCTGGATTTAAGGCAAGTGTATTCTTGATCATATTTTCAGTCCTAATAACCATATGACATGCTCACTTTATAGTTATGCTATGCTTGCATGCTTTTATAATTATGATGGGACCCATGTTAAGGACTTGACTAGTTTTGATTACCTTTTCCCTTGCATAACCGGGTTATTTAATTACTGTTGGGTAGCATTGCTTAGTTGCTTAACTTTGGGTTATGGATATCATTAATGCTGAACTATATGAACTTGTGTTATGCTCATTGGACGATAAATAAGATCATTATTTTAATTGGAACATGGAGTGACCACCCAAGAAAACAGTGCAACCACATAGCTAATGGGCTCTGGTCATGACTAATTAATTAGAAGAGTTAACTTGTAATAACCTTACTGAAAGGGCAAGAGGGGAAGCATAGACGGGGTATAGCCGGATCTCTTGGGAGTATGCTTTGGTAAGTAACTCGGCGATTAGAAAAGGTTATGCTCTGCTGTGGCTTGAAACCTTAGCGGGTTGTTTCATATTAATAATTCTTTGTAAAGGTCATGTAATGGTTCTCTGGCCCCTCACCTAAGGAAGTGTTGAAGAGGCTAGCTACCTCAGGCTATATGAGAAACATTATTTGTGGGGAAAGTGTACAACCTCTGTAGAGTGTAAAACTGATATATCAGCCGTGCTCACGGTTAAGAGCGGCTTGGACCCTCTCATGATAATTGAACTTGAAGTTGAAATAAATTATGGTTACTTTATGAGCATTTATTTATTTCAGTTCTATAATTGGGTTGGTATATACTTATACTTAGTAATTGTGCTGCTAATTAAAATTTGACCAACTAAAATGCTTAATGCTGTTAATTGCCAGCCTATTCTTGATTTAGCCTTGCATGTCATTTGCTTTTGCTCTACACTTGCTGAGTACGACATGTACTCACCCTTGCTATAACCAATGTTGCTCAGAAGAAGAAGCTACTTTGAAGTTGAATTTCTAGGCGTACGCAACCCCCAGTCGATTGCCTGTGAGTTTGGAGCCTTCGTTTCCAGGATTAAGCGTATATCTCTGATCAACTCTCTCTCCATTTACGTGATACTGTTACTGTTATTCACTTACGATGTCACTATATGTATGAAACTAGATCCTAGCATACATATAGGTAGCACTTGGTTTTGTTTCTAAAACCGGGTGTGACAGAACCGGAGGAGAATGAACGAGCGAATCTGACTCCATGACTTTTCCTGCATGCTGCATGACCATCTCTTCGTATCTAATTTTATTTTTTTGGCGTGCATACTGAATTGGTCAAAAAGAGACGGCTTCTTCCCTGCATAGAGCCAGCCTTTCAGTATAGAGCCTGTTTAATTCGTGTGAAAGAGTGAAAAGTGTATGCATTGGGTTGCGTGCACAGAGAGAAGAAATGAACTGACACGGTTCTCGATGTAGTACGAGGTAGGAAAGTGACGTGAATTAAACAGGGCCATAGAAAAGTAATAGCATGTCAAAAAAGGAAAGATTCGGGAGCCTCGGTCTGGGGATGAAAAGTGGTACGTGGTTAACTGAATTATCCGAATTCGTATCCACAAAAATATTAATGTGGTTATCCGTATTCGTGTCATATTGCTAATATGGATACTAAAATGGATGTATCCGAATTCGTTTTCACTATTTGTCTCTATCCGAATTCATATCTATATTCGAAATAAATATGGATATCCGATAATTATCCATATCCGTGAAGAATAATGTAAAGTTAGCTTATGACTAATGCCTATTAATATTAATTTCAATATTACAAATGATATAAAAAATTAAGTTTAATTAATTTTAATATAATATAATTTTCAAATAAATATATTATTTTGATGTAGTCTGAACATGATATATTTGTTGAAGTAAATTATTTTTAAATGCTTTATTTTATCTATTCATTGATGTAAATTATTTTATATACTTCAATTTTATTTATTTCTTGCTAAATATCAATAGATTTGTTTAAAATATTATTTATTTGTTTATTTATTATAATAATTATAGATAAATATGTTATTTTTGACCTGCTATCTTTGTATGCATGGTCATACTTTAATCCCTACCCTTTTAATGATTTCGTTCTTCAAAAGCCATCCATAAACAAATAGAGAATTGCTATCGTGCAAATCGAGTAGATATCCAAATGCGAATTCGAATTTGATCTATCCATTTTGCATTCGCATTCGAGTATATTCGAATTCGAATTCGTATTCGTCTAAAAATATGGATATCCGACTAAAAATATTCGAATTCTATCCATATCCGCGCCATTTCCATCCCTCGGTCTATACAATGCAACCAGAGAGATGTCCCGCGAAGTTGCGGCTAGTAAATAGAATTCAAATATCTATATATCTATTTTTGCATACTTATTGTTTTTTCTTAAATTTATTTTTCTTATTAGTGTCCTCTTGTTACATATTATGCCAATTTATTGACAAAATAATTCAGGTATTGTCATAAAATTTTTCTTTGTTAAGACTATTTTTATCTTTGTTGCTCAATCTCTATACTTATATGTAAATCTTTGTTTACTTTTATTTTGACTGAATAACTTTGATTGGAGTTATTTTTAGCCAATGGTAGAAGTTGGCAGTTTTATCATCTAAAAGAATTTAATATTTATATTTGTATAGTGACAATGATTGGACTAATTTCATAGTAAAGGGAAAGTCTTGATTGCCTCAACTTCAGACAAGTTTGAGGTATATAATTTTAGATAAAACATGAGTATTTTGGTTAATTGTTTCTTTACGTAAGCATATATTTTATTTTATTTTTTATTTTAAATAGCATTGAGGTATTTTAGGTTAATTTTTATGTAATGACATTGGTGGATGATTTTTACAAAGATAAAGATATAGGGATGTTTAGGCTAATTTTTATGTAATGAAAATTGTGGATAATTTTTAGATAGTTACGTGGGTATTTTAGGCTAATTTTTATGTAACAGCAATTGTAATTTTATTTTTATTTTTTTCTTCGATTAACATGAGAATTTCTATGCCTTAAGTGTGAACGTAACATTTCTAATGACACTGGTGGATGATTTTTAAAAATATATATGGATATTTTAGGATATTTTTTATGTAATGGCAGTGGTGGGTAATTTTTAAATAGTTAAGGAGTATATTTGGCTAAATTTTATGTAATGGCAATGGTGGGTAATTTTAATTTTTTCTATTTTCTCTGATTAACGTGGAAATTTCTAGGCCTTGAGAGCAAACATGAAGGCTCTGTTTGTTGGCCAAATACTAAGATAATAGAAGGGCTTCAGTTTTATTTTTATTTTTTAAAAAATAAAATTTGGGCTCCTTTTAGATCTAACACATGGTACTGTATAACAAAAAAATTCATATACTATTAGGGCCTTTAGCACTTTTAAGTTTTAATACATTATCACCACTAAAAGAACATATGAAAAAGTGAATTTAACTAATGTAAATTAACTAATTATATTTTATGCTGAGGAAACTATAATCTAATATGAGCTATATGTAACTAAGGTATAAACAATATCCAAACACAGATATATTTTTCTTGCAATCAAGAGAATAATAATTACGGTGTAAGATTGTAATTTTTCCGCCCAGAATAAAAAGGAAGGGATGATCATCCTCATCCCCTCCAAGAGAGAGAGATGATTTGTGAGAAGCTCCTTAAGCTGTCGCTGCCTCTGATTTCTGAATCAACTAAAACTAATTGTACACACAGGAATGAGAGTCGGTCAGTTAGCAGGGCCCATCCAAGCAATCATTAGAGCATTGTATTGCATTGTTGTGGGCCTTGGAGGGTGGTGGGTTGGGCCGCTTGCATGGACTGTTTGGTAGTGCTTTCCTCTTCTTTTTTTAATGATGAGATGATTCACTTTGTTAGTGTTTTCCTTCCTTCTTTTTCTTTTTCAGGGAAAGGAGGAGATGATGCACGGCTCGGCCCGCAAGGAAATCTCACTTCGACATTCCCTTAGCAAATCAAGGAAAATTAGCTTTACTTTTAAACAAAAAGAAAAAACGAGGAAAAAGCACTGAGTTATACCACAAGTTCAATCCCTAAGATATAGCAGCAGCTCCTTTAACTTTGTACAGCACCCGACCAGTAGCGTATCTATCAACATGCATGATACCTTTTTGCTACCTAATGCTACTTATTAAGGCGTAGGGGGCGTGCGTTCATTATATATTCTCCCGAATATTTTTCCCAGGCGAATCTAGCATATCACTATTCTCAATTTTTTGTATATGCAAAAGATGATTGGCCATAAAAATTCCTGTATTTGCCCTTCTCCTCTTGTCACCATCAGATCTCTTTTTTAATAGGACTAAATTGTACTGAGGTCCTTAAACTATTTTCACATTCTGACTTCAGCTCCATAAACTTTCAATACGAAGATCTATGTCCGCGATCTATCTAAATATGCCAACCAAGGTTTATACTCCTATCCCAACTATGGCATGGTGCTGGTAGCATCACACTATTGTTGGAGTGCAATGTCACGTTTGTCCTTTGTCTTCAGATCTTGGACACATTCCCCTCACTTGCAAGCGCAGCAGTAGGTGGTGTGGTGGGACCGAGCACGTGTCCCCAAAGACAACGGTTGTAGCAGCAAGCCTAGCTAGGTGAAGGCCTGAAGGGTATGGACTTGCTACCTTCTTAAAAAGATTAAACCTAGTTCTTTGTTTTAAAAGTTAAACATTATTTATTTTAAAAGTTGATGGATTGGATTTACTTCGTCTGTCCCAAAAATATTATAGCTACGTGTTGCGTGCCAATTTAAATGGCCAACATTTGACTAAGTTTCTAGCGAATTATATTCATATTTATGGTTCTAAGTCAATTTATCATGAAAATACATTTTGTAACCAATCTAATAATATTTATTCCATATCATAAATATTGATACTTTTTATCTATAATTGGTCAAAATTGAGATATAAAACATAACATGGGCTAGAATTGCATTCTTTTTTGAACGGAGCGAGTAAGTTGGCATTATTTGAGAACATGAAAAACCCACTTCAATACTACCTCCGTTATTATTAAACATATATGACGTCTTGTGACTAGTAATCTGCACAAAGAAAAAGAAATGCATGTTACATATAATGCCGTGACATGTACTGAAGACATGGGACATGGCCGTCTATTTATTATTCATGCAGTGGAACACAGGGCCACCAGCATCAGGATTCAGAGACGTACCCATCGGTCGGTGGTCGATCGAATCGACGAACGCATGCAAAGCAAACAAGGAAGCGTGGAAAATTTGGCGGTCGAATATACTCTATGCATGTGCTCTTCCTTTAGCTATAAGCCGTGCTACCCAAGAGATCATTTACTAACTTAGATAGTGGTACAACTCCACTAACACTTTCATTAGATTTGATTTGATTGGTATAACCTGCCCGCGCCACTAGCCGCAAAGTAACCACAAAAGATTAGTTTAATTTATGCTCGATTCTCTACTTCTATGCCTGTCTCTCAGATTCAAACTCGATCAGCATAGCTTACTAGTGATTTCTTTTCTTTTTTTGATGGAACCTGCTCTCCAAGGCTTAAATCCTAGAGACTGAATTCTCTGAGCAAACAGCTTAATTAATTAGAGCTAAACACTTAGCATTATTACACCTAATTTAAATGAGGCAAGAGACACGACAAGCTACGACATAATGGAGAGCAAAAACATCTGGCACAACTTGGCTCGACATCACAGCACAACCGGTACGATCGTTCCATCCGTCGATGGGTATATGGAAATGGAATCCATCCATCCAAATCCAACCGAGAGAACGAGAGAGACAGGCAGACAGGGCATGGTGTGGTGGGGGTGCATGGCGGCGTCAAGGCCGGCGATGCGACCAAGGACGAAGCAGCGATCTGACCGTGACGCCCGGCTGCCACGGCGCCACCGACCTGGGTCGACGCCGGCCAGCCGCACGATGATTCGATGCGACGCATGCGCGCGCGTGGGCCCGGCCGGCGTTGACGTCGTCGTCTCTCCCCCGGCTTGGCGGCTCCCGGCGCGCCACCTGGCCCCCTCCCGACGTGCCGGTCAAGCCATAGTCAGGTAGCGCCACGGCCACCACCGTTCGGAATCACACATCTCTGTTCGCCGGAGGCAGCTGCTGACTGAGACTGAGCTCGCAACCGCCGCCGCCGCCGTGTCCTCTCAACTATGTCACCATGGGAGCATGCAGTCACTTTTACTCTATTTTTAACGGAACACGTCACGTGTATACATGTATCCACCGCAATATATTATTCCTATGTATACTACTCACCGTGAGTACTATAGTATATATATAAAAAAGTTACGGTGCATGCATGTTGCATGATACAGTTAACCACACACAGGAGCTAGTTTGTACTATAGGAAGTTACGAACGTGATCGAATGAGGCGAAACGGAAGGCTGCTGTGCCTGGCTATCTAGTTCATTGCACCGCATCGTATCCGGCATTTCTTCGAGATACACATCGCAATCACTCTCTTTTTCATAGATCACATCACAATCATCGATGCCCTTTCTCTCTTTCTCTCTCTCAGCTGCTGTGCTGGTGGCCTGGTGCTGCTCGAAACAGCCAACCAGCTGCCAGGGCTAGCCCAGGGCGGGGCTTCCAGCATGGCAGCATCAGACATTCAGACCCCAGCAGCGCCCCCCGCTTGCACCTGCACCTGCACCTGCACCCGTCACTGAGCAATCTCGATCGCCCGGTCAGCCACTACACTACAATTCC
The DNA here is from genome assembly GCA_004135705.1 of Alloteropsis semialata. Lineage (NCBI taxonomy): Eukaryota > Viridiplantae > Streptophyta > Magnoliopsida > Poales > Poaceae > Alloteropsis > Alloteropsis semialata. The sequence goes on from CM014271.1 coordinate 55,324,076, forward strand.
ATGGCCTCCACTTAGCGCCACGCCCGGATCCAGTGTACTACAATAACTTTAACCGATGGTGTCACCGTCACCCAGCAGTCTCTAATCCTCTGAATCCTTGTCACTGTTGTCGCCATCAGAAGATTGAAGATTTATATATGGTCCCTGTGCAATTGTACCCCGATCTTCCAATTAAAATCAATTTCATGGACACATCATGGAGGGAGACCTATCTTGCGGTTTTGGATTTCCTCACGGCCATCAATTTCCTGCACTAGGTTAAGCCTAGTCTTTGGAGGTGAATCCAGGAGCTTTTTTTTTTTTGGTAAGTGCCCTAATCATGCACATAGAGGACACAGCATACCTCGTAACACATTCACACGTGTGTAAATAGGTAAGCAGTAGATTTTTTTTTACCTTGATATCGGTGCGTACGTTTCGATTAATTGCTCATCTACAACATATATAAGATAGTGCACCACAAATGTCACGAGGACCAACTACAGGGAGATGGGTCGTTTTCGTTTCTCCCTTAGGTTATTATATATTTTTTTTCTATGTGACCTTTTTGTACTAAAGCTGGTATCACCAACAACATGTTGCTACCTTTTTTACTTTCTTGTCCTGAACTCTAAGCCTTCCATGTAGGCTATGTGAAATTTTTTAACTTTTTATCTTACGAAAGGGGTTGATTATGTCCAATTAAAATCAAGTCACACAAAATCTTCCAATTTTGAATGGTTTCTTCCCTTTGTTCAAGTGGAAATGTTGGGTGTGCGAACGAGATGTGAATTATTTGATTTAGTAGGACATAATTATCAAATTGCATGCATCTGCCACGTTTTTCTGGGAGAACATGATGCTATAAGAAAATTTGGATTATTTGTTTGTACTAGTCATCAACCCATGCTCATAGACATACTCCCTCCATCCTATGATACAAGGCATTGTAGCAATTTTAAGACAGATTAAGAGAAGAATAAATGACGTATTTACCCTTCGAGACCTTTCCATTTAGCAACCGTAATTAAAGTTGTTTCTAAGATTAAGCAGTGGAGGAAGGAATAGAAAAGGTAAGTATGCAGTGGAGAGACAAGAAAAACTAAATGATTTCCTTGAATACTTGTCTAAAAGTCTTAGAATGCGTTGTATTTGAGAACAAATTTTAAACCTTTGAATGCCTTGTATTCTAGGACGGAGGGAATAAGTATCTTAAATTTGTATAAAAATAGGCCGGGCTCATAGCTAATAGTAAATATTCTAACACAATACTTATATAAATATGTACTTCTCTTTTATCCAGTTGTGATAGATTTTAGTTAGTAACTCTACACTTTTTCATCCACATCCATAGTTTTTTCTTTTTACTTTGCATCGCATCTCCATATGTGTTCAACATGTGTTTAATTGAACCAATGGTTTGGGTTATGTGTTTGACATGGAAATCTTCTCAAAATTCACGTGTTCATGCATACATGGTGAAACAAACACCATGTATGTATTACTTAAGTTAATTATTTCTATATTAAATGGAACAAAAAGGTAATTTAGAATAATAAATTGGTGTACTTTGGGATATTAGTTCATTTTGCATATTTCGGTAACTTAGATATAGATTGGATTACTTTATGCTAGTTTAATAATGGTAGACATAATGTATATGCAAATTTAGAGGGTTATTTTAGATTATTATTTTTCCCAATGGAATATATAGATGAGTAATCTACATGAATATTTGTGGGGTATTTTAGGCTATTTTTCATCATGCTAGAGGTATGTAATTTAGATATGTCTTCAGGGAGTTGTTTTATTTTAGGCTATTTCATAATGGCATGGGTGGATAACTTTTTAGAAACATAATAGATCGAACAATGAATATGATGATTAGAGTATACATAATTGATGGCCAGATGTTTCAGATTTTTTAGAAGTTTTAGAATTATTCTATCTTTTTAGTGCGACTCATGGGAATTAACATAAAGGCTTAAAATAGGTTCTAATTAGTAATAGTAAGATGTAAAAAATGCTCCCTTCAACCCTAGGAATAATTCATCAGTTATGAGCGAGATCTTCCCCTGCAGAAGAAATGAGCCCTAGGTCACCTGCTTCTTTGATGGAATAATGACTATGATGATTAGAGTATACATAATTGATGGCTAGATGTTCTAATTTTTTTAATAATTTTTAGGATTATTCCATCTTTTTTGCGCAACTCGTTGGAATTAACATAAAGGTTCAAAAACATGTTCTAATTAGTAACAGTAAGATAAAAACGCTCCCTTCAACCCTAAACACTGGAATAATAATTCATCAATTACGAGATTGAGATCTTCCCCCGCAGAAGAAATAAGGCCGAGGTCGCCTGCTTCTTTGAGGAAGATAATGAAAAATAGAGGGAGATGCACCAATCTCATCAGACGCAACTAAGTGGCAGAAACAAGATAGTGTGGCCCAGGCACATTCGCCGGGGAGAAAGAAACATATAACACGTTGTTACTACATTAGTGTCAGTATACAGAGGACGATGGGAAGAAATGAAAAGTTGAAAATTGGACCGGCTATTCAGCGGCAGCCACCAATTGAGGGATTGAAGCCGGGAGCGAGGAAAAGGAGACGACCGAGGTACGATGATTCGATTCTAGTAGTACTGTTTGATATAGCAGATTAATAAAAGGACGTTCAATTCAGTTCAGCTGGTGGATTCTATTCCCCTGCCTAGCTTCTCTCCTCCACAGAATGACAGAAGCCTACTGCAGATCGAGCTCATGATCATAAATATAATGGTGGAATAGCGGAGGAAATCTCTCGTAATAATCCACCATTTTGGAAGCAAAAAAGGAAGGAACCAATGCGGCACGTGCCGGGCCCACCCTCGATATCCCTTTCCCATGCACCTTCCCTCGCCCTTTTAAACCCCTCGCCCCGCGCGCCTTCCTCTTCCATTCCAGGTTTCCAGCAGTCCAGTCCGTTCCCGTTGCTGCCCGCCACCACCCGCCACCCGATCGATCATCGATCATCAATCCAATTCAATTCGGAGCAGACACCAGTGCAGCCAGCTAGCCATTCGCCACATCGATCGGCCCATCAGCAGCCAAGCCAAGTCCGCTCGATCGGGGATCGGTCGTTCGATCGACATGGACGGCGACTGGTCCAAGGACGGCGGAGGCGGCGAGCCGACCAAGTACCGCGGCGTGCGGCGGCGGCCGTGGGGCAAGTACGCGGCGGAGATCCGCGACTCCAGCCGCCATGGCGTCCGCATCTGGCTCGGCACCTTTGACACTGCCGAGGAGGCCGCCAGGGCGTACGACCGCTCCGCCTACTCCATGCGCGGAGCCAACGCCGTGCTCAACTTCCCCGAGGACGCGCAGGTCTACGCCGCCGCCTCCCGCGGCGCTGGCTCCTCCTCCTCCTCCTCCAGGCAGCACCAGCAGCAGCAGCAGCAGCCCGGCCGCGACGTGATCGAGTTCGAGTACCTCGACGACGAGGTGCTCCAGGAGATGCTCCGGAACCACGACGACGGCCCGCCGGCGCGGAAGAAGAAGTAGCTTGCCGCGCCCGTGAGCATCGATCGGCTGCTCGATCATCGTCGGTCCAATGTCAGCCAGTCAGAATGCCGCCATGTCTGCGTGGATTACATTGTCGCATGCAGTGACTACCTCTAATTTGGAGCTGCGGCCACTATACGTACCCGGCGCGCTGGCCCCTAATTTCTATACGTATATACGTATTGGTAGGTGCTACTATTGATGGGCCATATGCCCATATCTGAGCTTGAGCATGCAGTGGCGGCAAGATATCGATAAAGATATATCGATCGACTAACTAATTAACTCGATCCATGTTAGAGTATAATATATGCATGATAATGATTAACTCTCGATCGTGGACAAATAATCATTCGATCGCCAACTTGCTCAAACAAAATAATGGTCATAATTTCGTGCGTGCTTATGTTTACAGAGAGGCTAGATCGAAGTGATGTGTTTTTTCTGTGTGGTACGGCCGGGTGCATTTGGCCCAGAACACTCGAGAGCATGTACCATACCGGCTGCTGGCGCCCGTGCCGAAGCTTCCAAGAATTCTCTACGTGCTTTCCTGCGTGCGTCTGTGCATGCATGCTAGCTCTGCATCTCTATCTGCCACTAATGAATTCGTGGAAACGATTATTGTCGATCTAATCTGCATGCGTCCTTAATTATAGTATACTGTTTTGGGGAGTATTAGCACTACTATATTACCGTGTCTTTAATGCTATGTCTCGATCGTGTTATTAGTATATGCCATGTGGGGCAAGCGCGCGAAGCTGAGCTAGCTCTAGCTAAATTCGTAATGTAATTAGCTTAGCTTGTTCTACTCTATTTTCGCAACCCAAATAATTAAGCATATGTATCTTGTGTTTCCCAAAGAACAATTAGTTGACTCATATGCTTGCATATGCAGATGCACTGGATACTATAAGTTTTTATTTAGAGGTGAAACAGAGTTCCAATCCTGTAGCTAGCCAACATGTATCGTCGTCGTCGAGCACCATTGAGTTATGAGGACTGGTGAAATTAATAGTACAAGAGAGAATATCAAAATCTTGGGACAAATATATATAGGTTGGGGTGGGTCAACATGAGCACCTGATCCTCGATACATCATAGTAAGGAGAAAGCCAAAAAAAGATGAACATATAACGACCATAAAAGGAAATTCAGGAAAAGAACATATATTTTCCTCTCTTTATTATTATTTTTTTTTTTGCAAAAGACCAGTTTGGAACAATGGCATTGCCTCTTTGAATTATATATATATCTATTCTATGTATCTTCTTGACGACCCAAAAACACATAGATTGCGAGAAGTTCATATATATGCGACGCCTTTAAAGATTCATACTAGTAATTCTTAGAAAGATTACTGTAATTTTCTTAAATTCAAGTGACCTAGAATGGGGAGTGTCCCACCTCGTACAAGTTTCCATTACAACATTTAACTCTTTTACTCTTTTCGGACTCAAGAATTTTACACGAAACAGAGTAATCTCCCCGAAAAATCACGGCAAAAACCGATTTGTCCCAAACACAGCCATATCACACGCATAGCATGCATCTACAACATTCTATATTATTCTATCTGGCGATCAAGTTAGTTAGCAAACGTGCTCGAGTTGTTAGTCAAACAACGCAAGTTTTTTTTTTGAGGAAGTCAAACAACGCAAGTTAAGTGATCGCTTTTAGCTTTGTTTGCTGCGAATGCAACGACGACCCCACTCCGATCGAGACTTAAAGCAGGCATGACACGTGTGATCTTACGTCACGCACGTACGACTGGCTGTGTTCATGTCAATGATCAACGTCCATGCAACGACAAACACGTACTGCTAACTGCTTACTGCACCATACATCACTCCTTACCTCTGTTGTCATGAATCATCGATCTTCTGCGCTTGAAAATCACTCGCGCGTCTCTTAATCGATCGCCTCTAAAGGCTTAGGGCTAGCCACAAAAGAGCTGACGTCATCGTACGCCTCGATCTGCTCTGCTTCCTTCTTCAGTTCTTTTCACTGCAACAGATGTCTACAGGCATATGGAACGGTGCTGTGCGGTTACGAACTTCTCAGGAGTAAAAGAAGATCTCCATTTTCGGTTTGCAATTGTAATAACTAGCATGGAAAATAAAACCTAGCTAGGGTTTCTTACTTTTAGGCTAGACTGATGGGATTCAAAGAACGATTCCTAAATTTATAAGGTTCTTCCATTTTAATGATGGAAGTCTTATTATATGTTGAGAAGATAGGTAAATGGCTAGGTAGAAATGTACACTATTTTATTTATTAGCATTATTTGAAAGAAGAATATATCTGTGGCCTCTCTTTTCAGAATTAAATTGTGAAATAGAGTTTTTTTTCCCCACAATTGGCAATTACAACTGTGCAAGATAATTTATCAAGGATTATTTTAAAAATATTTTTGAAAGGTACAGAAAACCTCTATTGGTGGTTTTTTTTTNGGGCACCAAGTTTCATATCATAGTCATGAACGAATCATTCAACCAAAGTACAAAACAGTAGAAGTGAAATTTCTATATTAAGAAAAAATTAATGTGCTAGCGGGGGGAATACCCATAACCTTGAGCACAACAAATAGAAAGTCCACTAAAACCCATAAACCAACTAGGCGAAACAATTTTTGTGACGATAATGCAAAACTAATTCTATTTCTTACCTTGTAACTATGGGCATATTACTTGAAATCGTGATTTAGTACTTACTATAATAAACCAGTGGTTTGCCCAATAATGAATTGACCCGGCCGACTGGTGATCCAGTGAATTGGTAAGCTCACCGGTTTATAGTTTCGGTCTGTGCATACATGAAGCTTAGCGATTAAATGCTTCCTCCGTCTGCATGACTTTCTAATTTCTCATCACTCCACTTACTCCTATCCATAAAATACCTATTAGTCTCCATCTCGGCGACACTACCACCACATTGTCATATATCTCTAGTTATTTTATTTTCCTATAAGTTTGATCAAAGTTCAATAAATTTGACTTAGGACAAAAACAATAGTAATTGAGAATGGAGGGTGTACAAACCATGCAACATCTAAGTGTTGCTTGGTTCGGGTGTTTTGGGTTGTAACCAATTCATATAAGGAAAAGTCCAGATTACACCCTTTAACCATCACAAGAGTCTGATTTTTAACCCTTTGCTACAAAATCAGACATCATAGGTCATCCAACTATCGAAACCGTGCAAATTTGGCCCTTCAGATGGTTTTCCATTTTCTGTCAATTTTAAAAAATCTGGTTTAATTTAAATAATTTATAACTAATTCATTTCAAATGTGAAAAAAATATGAAACTAATGCCCAAAAATTTCTAAAAATGTAGCCTATATGTTAGTGTTCTATGGAGAGTTATTTGGATCGTATAAATAAGAACATGACTAGAAACATAAGATAGTAGGAACAAGAACAAATAAGACTCAACTAACCCCCAATAGAGCACCAACGTGAACTTTACAATTTTTTGGTACTAATTTTTTATTTTTCTAATTTAAGATGAATTATTTATGAATTTTTTAATTAAACCAATTATTTTAATATTTTAAAAAATAGAAAACCACCTTTGAAACCACTCAAAGGGTGAAACGTGCACGGTTTTGGTAGCTAGATGGCCTATAGTGTCCGATTTTGTAGTAGAAGGTTGAAAATTAGACACTTGTCATAGTTGAAGGGTGTAAACTGGACTTTTTCCATCATATATCAGGTCCCCTCTCTTTGTGTTTTTAAGGCCACTTCATTGATCGATCGTAGCATGAACAGATACCGGCCATACAAACACACTATGAGGCCAAGGTGCGCCATGCCCACCAACCCTCCATTCCTCCCCCCCGCCCCCTCCAAACATATTCTCCATTGTTTGAACATTAATTTTAGTACTCCTCCATTCCAAAATGTAAATCATTCCAACATTCTTGGAGCGTCAAACCATTTTACGTTTGACCAAAAATTTAGAGAGGATTACAAAGATTTATTGCACCAAATAGATATAACTATGAAAATATATTTAATGAGAAATCTAATGATACTTATTTGATATAATAAATGTTAGTATTTTATTATAAAAACTTGGTCAAACTTAAGTTGCTTTGACTTTCCAAGAATGTTGGAATGACTTACAATTTGGAACGAAGGGGATACTGTTTATGGATGTTTAAAGCTTCATTTCACACACCGCCTTCCCTATACCAATTTTCTATATAGTGTTAATTTCCATTTCATACAAACTCAGATACCGCTCCCTACCTAGTGTTAATTGTTGTCGATCCCATTACTCTTCTCGTCTTTGCTCGACAGTTACCCTACATCTAGTCTATTGTTAGAGTACAGTGCAGCCACTGCACATAAAGTTGCATGATTGTTTCATTTAAGTCCAACAAGTTGCAAATGTTCGTTGCATACATATACACTCCATTGTACTCCAATGATGTGTATTCTACAGATGTTAATTGGCAAGCAAGTGCTAGTAGTTGGTGCTCGTCTAATTGCAAGTCGTTGGTGCATAACCATAGCGGCCACCACCCTATAATGGCAATGCCATCAACAAGTTAGCAGTGGCAAAAGCGCACTATGTAAGAAAGCAAGATAGGAGACGCATGTTAATGCTCAAAGGAGATGCGGAAATTCCACATCTCCTTTTCTGCGTCTCTGATGACCAGCCAAAGGAGACGCTGAAAAAACACGTCTCCTTTACGAATGACACAGGAGACGCGATTTAACCGCGTCTTCGAACTGTCTCAACCAGCGTCTCCTCTATTTGTTAAGAGAGATGCGTGTTGTTAACCCGCGTCTCCTTTAGTTGTGCCAAAGGAGACGCGTGTTGTTAACCAGCGTCTCCTTTTGGTTGTGCCAAAGCAGACGCGTGTTGTAAACCCGCTCCTTTTGGTTGTGCCAAAGGAGACGCGTGTTGTAAACCCGTGTCTCCTTTTGGTTGTGCCAAAGCAGACGCGTGTTGTTAACCTCCGTCTCCTTTTGGTTGTACCAAAGCAGACGCGTGTTGTTAACCCGCGTCTCCTTTGGTTGAGGCAAAGCAGACGTGTGTTGTAAACACGCGTCTCCTTTTGGTTGTGCCAAAGCAGACGCGTGTTAAGAACACGCGTCTCCTAATCTTCCTTTATAGGTTTAATGTGGCCTCATTTAGCAGTTTCCAGCTTGATGATTCATAAGAAATCACAGAATACATAGAATACATAAGAAATCACAGAATACAGAGAATACATAAGAAATGATAGAATACAGATATCACATACATCAGCAAGCTCACATCACTGGCACCTCACAAAATTTTCACAGGATTCAACAATCAACTATAGCTCAACAAATTTAGTTCTGAACACATCAGCAAGCTCAACAAAGTTAAGAAGAATTCACAGTGCACATCACTGGCCTGTCCCGAAATTCACAGGAACCTTCAGCATCTCACAAGTTAATGAAGACTACCCAACATCTCACAAGTTTAACATCTCACAAGTACAAAGACTACCTAAAGCATTGTTCATTATCTCAAAAATTCACATGAACACATTGTTCATCATGTCACAGAATCATTGATAAATTTGGTTAGCTAGGGGTTAGAGCAGTGAAATTCTCCTTTCATGTGGATCACCTGCGTGATGATGGACGAGGCAATTTTTTCGCGAATGTGTTCCAGGTGAACATTGAGGAGGGGGTTTGTCATGACCTCAAATTCTTGATCGGCGGAAAATATAACAAAAGTCAGCACACAGACATGATAACCGAACATATGCATTGGTAAAGTACTAGAAATCTTACAGAAAAAATTCTAAAACAGGCAAGACCCATGACTGATGCAATCCAGGTGGACAAGAATTCAATAACCTTGAAACCCTACTCATCCCTATGAGCAAGACCCAGGATTGAAACAGTCAATCAACCTTGATTGTGATCTGCCGAGAAATCGCCAAGTACTGAAAACTACCAAGAATAGCCATGAACTGACTCAAAATGTGTACACAGCCTTATCTGACAAGGTCAACATATATGGTAGATAGAAATTCTACCAAGTGCAATGCCCAAACCACTTCACATCTCAGATCAAGAAAGGTAATGGAAATCAAAATAAAGTACCTCAGGATCAGCTTTAAAACCCAGTAATTCCATTGCTTTCAACATGTGATAGGCAGCATAGAATCCGCAGGCATTCCCAGCAGGTTGCTGGTGGCACTGCAAAAAATATATAATGACAAAAAGTACTGAGAAGAAAGGAACTCAAGTTTCAGTACTAGCTTTCACAGGCAGTTACCATACTGCAAACTTTATGACATGTTTCAAGTTTCTATTGTCCAACTTGTTATTGCTGCTGCAGTAAGAAATAAAAGCTCTACAACAAACCATATGCAACATTGGTTAGGGCTCTTGTCAATAAACTCTGCAGAGTTTGTTGAGGAAAAAAGCTATAGGTGAGAACTTACTCATTAAGAACCTGTTTCAACCTTCTATGATCACGCCCTCTAGACCTCAATGAATCAAAATACAGGACCTTTTTCCACTTTGGAATGACTACGACTAGAACACAGTGGCCATCATGGTTATGCGCAAACATGATCAACCTCTTTTTAGCATGGTGTTGTAAGGCATTTGTAAGATATTCCACCACATAAGATTTGTTACTACTTATAGTGGACAAGGTCATGACTTCAGGATCAAGGAAGCCCACAAGCACAGCCTTTGCTTTGGTTTCTACAATCATGGCCCTAAGATTAAGAAAAAACAAAGTCATGCATTAAGCTACTTTAGTAAAAGCACATTTAGATAAAAAATAATTAGTGAGAAGCAGATTAAAGTTTGAAGCAACTTACAATGTGAAGCATCTTACAAGTGACACATCCAAAGCATCTATCTTGAAGAGGTCATACAAATCATTGAGACCCACATAATAGTTGACCTCATCTGTTCTAAGAAAATGGCAACTCTTGTACGAGACCACTATCACATGTTCCTTGTCCTTTTGCTTACAACATTCCATGTAGTATTCATGGAGAGCAATCGTTGCAGATCCAGCACTCTTGAGTTCAGCAGCAGTAAGAATTGGCTGTCCAAATTTGAAACTTGGATTTTCCTTTGTCCACACTGTTGACACTATAGCTGGTTCATCCTTCTTCTTGGCAGCCTTTTGAGAGCTTTTGGGAGGTTGCTTCTTAATTGCAGCCTTCGTAGACCTTGTTGTGAGCTTCTGCTTCTTTGAGGTGTTTGGTGCAAGTTCATTGGCTGCAGCAGTGTTATTCTTTGGAGGACCAGTTAGAGCACTCTTTAATGCTTCTACAAGTTCATTTGCTGGAAGGCTAACATGACCCCCGATTGCTGCTGTTACTCGTTCCTTCAAAGGGGGGACATTGGGAGCACTTTGGGCTGGTGCTGCTACAGTTTGGGCATTGGGAGCACTAGTTGCTAGTGCTGAATTTTCCTTTGAAGGCAGAATGGGGGAAGTCCTGGAGCCATTAGATGCTCCATTTGTGCTGTCCTTTGGCCTTGGCTGCTGTTGTGGGGATGGAAGCTGTGCTATAGTTTGTGAAGGAGTTTTTTCTTTGGTACTTCCTTGACAGCAATGTAACTCCTCTTCCACTGTATCCTCTGGAGGACAGCTTCTCCAAGTGTTGAGATCTCATCATTAGGAGCGAATTCCAGCACAACATCTTTATAGGCACTTACTACATACTCCACTTTGACCACTGCACATTCTTGATTAATCGGGACTGTATGTAGGTTAGTTTGCTTAGGATAAACCTGACCCCATGCGGCCTCAACTTGGTAACCAGCAAACATGATTAGTAGGGCACATGGTGTGGGCTCTATCAATAGGCCTATACTATCTCCACCTAGTTCTAGAGCCACATCGATCTCAAAATCATCCAAAAGAGGACCTCCATTTTGCTCCCCAACTGCAGCCTCAGAGGCGAATGCGCATCTGCTTCTCCATCCGGGTGTAGGGCTTGGGTTCCTGGAAACTGGCATAATCTGCAATCCTTGGGCTGCAAGGATGGACATGACCTCCTGTGTCACCTCAATCCTGAGTTCATTCTTCATCGTTTCATATGATTTGGTCCTCTTCCTCTTTCTGTATATACTCACGTGCTGAGGCCATGCATACTTCCAGCCCTGGTAGCTAGACACACCACACACGCGACCTGGTTGTTCGGGGCCCAAGCACTGAGTTAGCACATCATTCTCCCTGAACCAATCTAATATTCCTGAAGATGAGGCATGTGCATTCTTTTCTTGGATGTCTTCAGCCAATTTATGATTTGATTCTTTGTTCCACTTGATCTCGGCAACACCATCTTTCACCTCTAGCCTACTCCTTCCTCGCAGCCAATTCCTGGGCCACCCTTCAGGGTAGTCATCCCATGGGTTATGGATCCCTAAAGCAGTTAATTGGCTGTCCTCTTGCTCCCATTGTGCAAATTTCCCAGCATAACCTGCTGGACCCATGTTGTGCTCGTGTGTGTTGCGTTTTCGAAGCGTTGTCATTTTGCCACTATCTGCTAGGGCCTCTTCAGTTTCCTACATCTGCACAAACTCTCTCCAGTCTTCTGGCTCGATAAATGGGTACTGCACAAATGGTTCACGCTCTTTTCTGATAAAATTCCACCTTAGATTACTTTTGAATGTTCTACATGCCTTGGTTGTTAACTTCATGAAAAGGTTGAACGCCACCTGCTTCATCTCTGGCTGGAACTCTAAGTATGGCTGCACATACTCATCAAACAAGAACCGCTTGTCCTTCCTAGTTAGACTTTTGATTCTGGCATAACCAAAGACAGTTTCTGTCTAGCAACAAGGCCACAAAGCGCCCTGAACCTACACTTTTGTTTCAAAGGTTTTGGCATCCCCCATTCCTTAATCTCAGTCACTGTTATCGTGTCAGTTGGCCACTTGGTGAATTTCCTTGGCTCTCTGACTCGGCGCACAATCCCATTTTCAGTGTCATAATCATCTTCCTCAGCTTCAGAGTCCCTTTCACAGTCAGGGTCGTCGCCAGATAAATAGTCACCATCAGATGACACCATTTTAAAGAGGCAGAGGTTAGCTGGCTGGGTTGCCGATTAGTTAGTTGTTCAACTTGCACAGAATAAAAGTGGGTACATGCAACAAAAGCAAAAGCTACAAGTTTAAATGACTTTAAATAATACTGCCAATTAAGAAAAACTATGATTTAACTTAGCTTGATGATTGAGTGAACCATGTAGTGTCAGAATATATGATAAACAAAAATAAATAAACAGAGCAGTAAATAGAAGAAAATGTATCATATATGCCAATAAATTGAACTATGACTATAAATTGATCATCCAGCCTGATGATTGAGTGAACCATGTAGTGCCACCACGCCGGGAGTTACAGGATACAAGCAATACGAAATAAGACCGCCCATGCCATAAGCCACTCTGGTGGATTTTAGTTAGCAATGCTTACACGGTTCAAGCGATCATCAGGCTAGTTAACTAGAACATATTCAAGCATATTTCTAAATTAAAACATTCTAGACAGATAGGCCTGCCTCTGAGCCTTTGACCAGGCAACAATTTAAGGCACATGCAAAATTGTACAGCTACCAAGAACCACACAAAGAATTAAACATCAATTATACTGTACCAGAGTATATGATAACCAAAAATAAATAAACAAAGCAGTAAATAGAAGAAAATGTTTCATATATGCCAATAAATTGAACTATGACTATAAATTGATCATCCAGCCCGATGATTGAGTGAACCATGTAGTGCAACCACGCCGGGAGTTACAGGGCACAAGTGATACGGAATAAGACCGCCCATGCCACAAGCCACTTTGGTGGATTTTAGTTAGCAATGCTTACACGGTTCAAGCGATCATCAGGCTAGTTAACTAGAACATATTCAAGCATATTCCTAAATTAAAACATCCTAGACAGACAGGCCTGCCTCTGAGCCTCTGACCAGGCAACAATTTAAGGCACACTGTTGGCATTTCTTAGCGTCACCACTAGATTAGTGATGGCACTAGAGATGCCTTATTGTAAATCTAAACGTTACAGAGATTCTGCAAGCGCATAGAAGTATGTTGTAGTATTTCACCTGGGAGTATTCCAGAGTATCGTTATTTGTTTATCCACAGGAAAAGCGTTTAGTTAAAGAGAGGTGTCATCCAATGTATTTACTTACAACATTTACCATAGTCTAGACAGGGGTAAATAATAAGAAAGCGTAAGGGTAATGTGACGCACAGAAGTTCATTGCTCATCATTAAGTAGTCTTAGTTAGTAATAGAATATTAGTAAAGATCACAAAGGGTTCATTAGCATCATACAAATGGAACTTGGATATACAACATTATCCTATACAAGCTCATACAAGGGACATATGCAAGAGGACATATCGAGGTGTCCAGTGGTTCCCTCATCAAGGGACGACAGGAGGACGTCTTATCATAAAGGCCTAATATCATCTCCCGAACGTGGAGGATTACAAAGGACGGACAGGGCTGTCACCACCTGCCACCTACCTCTACTAATACGTGGGGTAGGGATACCCTCAACAGTATCTCGTATTCCAAACACCATGTTTGCAATATGAAATACAACTCTATCTATCATGTTAATAAATAGAGCAACCATAAGGCACATTGAGCCAATGTCATAGCATACGTCAACTCGAACAAGGTGCAAGACATAAGTAGTATATACTAAGTAAGTAAAGTACAATTGAGGCATACAACAAAAGTATGAAGATACTTCCATTAAGCTCAGAGTATTAGAAGTAAGTAAAGAGATACAAAAGCTGAACTCTAGAACTTACCAAGACTCCTCTGGAAGCCCTTCGGAAGCTCTACTACTAAAACTATCACTACTAAGACTAAGACTAAACTTGTAGCAAAGGAGAGCTCTTCTTCTGGTGTGTGTTGAGCATGACGCCCTTCGCAGGTATTTATAGCATCCATAGGCGGTGGAGCGTCGGCCAGAGGTGGTTGTGGAAGTTTGGCAGTGGGCCTAGGTCGGCTGAAGTGGGTACGTCTAGGGTTGAAAACGGACAGAAAAAATCCCATTTCCACCCTTCCGTTTTTCTACATTTGTCCCATATTTTCAGATATATGGAAACGGGACGGAAAAAAGTGGAAACAGGATGGGATATGGGATGGAAGGGACCGGGAGCGGGACGGGAAATGGGTGAGAATGTATCCCGTCCATATTCGCAGGATCCCGTTTTCGATCGGGACAGACCCGTATTTATCCCGTTTTCAAATTATACAGGATAGACCCAGTATGCAATGCCCTCATGGCCCTGTTCCTCCGATGGCTCAACACCTCTGGACCTTCCTTTCCCCATGCGTTAGGCCCAACAAATGCTCGCTGGACAGCTGTTTGCGAACGAAGAAATGTTCATGCTCCAGACTACACTACAGGTTGCTGCTGTGCAATAGGCATAGCCTGTAGGGCGCCAGTGCCCAGTGCTGCTTGTGGGCGACGAGCACATAGTAGATTTTTGAGTATCAGTATATTTTACATATGGCATGATTGAGAAAATATAGAACACATTGTACTAGAAGCATAGAACATGATGTGGGCGATTGTAATGCACTGAAAATGCACAGATATATATCACATGTCAATATGTGCTGTGACACCTTGTATTCAAATAATGTATTGTGTGATCCCAGCTTATGTTCCGGTTTCCGCCCCGTTTCCGTTGTATTCCCGTCCGCATTTGTTCGTTTCCGTGAACCTGTATATCCTGGTCCTGATTCCGTATATCATGGTCCCGATCCCGTTTCCCGTAAAAAAATATGGCAACGGAAATGGGAGAGGGATTTTTCCGTCCGTTCCCGTCCGTTTTCATCCCTAGGTACGTCGGCCAACCCTTGGATGCACCGCCTTGAGCATTGCACGGTTGAGATGAACTCCTGATGGCGGTTTACAGGTATTGCTTGAACGCCTGGAACGCCTCTTCTGCTTCTGCCGACCACTCAAAACGATCAGTTTTATGTAGCAATTTGTAGAATGGCATACCTCGTTCGCCTGACTTGGACACGAATCGACTCAGGGACGCCATCATTCCTGCCAACTTCTGGACTTCGTGGCGGCTGCGTGGAGACTTCATGTCGTCGATTGCCTTGATCTTGTGCGGATTGGCCTCTATACCTCGTTGGGAAACAAGGTAACCGAGGAGCTTACCCGATGATACACCAAAGGTGCACTTAGCGGGGTTGAGCATCATCCTGTTTTTATGCAAGTTGTTGAATGTTTCGGTTAAATCAGCGATCAGGTCGCCCTTTAACTTACTTTTTACAACAATGTCGTCTATATATGCTTCCACATTACGGCCGATCTGGCCCTCGAGAACAATGTGAACACATTTTTGATAAGTGCAACCTGCGTTTTTCAGACCAAAAGGCATCTTTATATAGCAATAAACACCAAAGGGAGTTACAAATGCAGTTTTTTTCCTCATCGTCAATGCACATGCTGATTTGGTGATACCCCGAATAGGCATCTAGAAAACAAAGCAGCTCGCATCCAGAGGTTGAATCTACAATTTGATCTATCCTAGGTAATGGATACTCGTCCTTCGGGCAAGCTTTATTCAGATCTGTGTAGTCCACGCACATCCTCCACGTTCCGTTGGGCTTCTTCACCATGACTGGGTTTGCCAGCCATTCCAGAAAAGGGACTTCTCGAACGAAGCTGGCTTTGAGTAGTCGGTTTATTTCTTCGTTAATGGCGTCTCGCTTCTCCGGGGTATATCTCCTTTGCTTTTGCTTGACTGGTCGGACGCCAGTTCGTATACCAAGCTTGTGCTCGATCACCTCCCTGGGGATCCCGGGCATGTCAGATGGTTCCCAAGCGAACACATCTGCGTTTGCCCGGAGGAAAGCAATGAGCTCGAGTTCCTATTTGTCACCCAGGCCAAGGCCCACCTGGGTGGTCTTGGTTGGGTCCGCCTCGTCAAGGGCCACAGCCTTTGTGCCTGGCTCGGAGCGCTTGGCTGTTGGCACGATTGGTGAGGCGTCAGTTGGCAACTCGCCGGCTGCCTGCGATGGCGTCCCCTTGAGTGGGGTCTGGTCCACCACGGTCTGCTTCTCAGCGGCGCCGTCGTCGGTCTTCTGTTCCCCGATGGGCTCCTGTTCGGGAACTTCTTTCCCCTTGGCCCTTGATCGGATCTCCGCTGCTCGGAAGGTTTCAGCCAATGCTGCTTTAGCGGCAGTCTTAGGCTGGTTCTTGATCTTTTTCTTGGCAGGTTCGGCAGCCTTGGCTGGCTCCTGCTCATCTCCCTTGATCATGTCCAGGGTCTTCATGTCGCACTGGACTGCGCCCTTGCGATCGCCGCGGACGGTGATCGGGCCCAGTGGCCCTGGGACCTTGATCATGGAGTACGCAAAGTGAGCAACCGCCATGAATTTCTTCAGAAACGGTCGGCCCAAGATGCAGTTATAGGCCGACATGATGTCAGCCACCTCGAAGGTGAGGAACTCTGTTTGGATGTTTTTGCCCTCCATGAGGGTCACCTGCAGATCGATCCTCCCTAGGGGAAAGGCTTGGATGCCTGGTATGACCCCGTAGAAAGGCTTCTTCACCGGAGACAAGGACCTCCTCGGGATCCCGAGTTCGTCAAAGGCGTTGACGAATAGTAGGTTGAGGGCGCTTCCACTGTCGATCAGGGTTCGCCCGATCTTGCGGGGCCCGATCCATGGTTTGATGCACAGTGGTAGTAGCGGCCTGTCGTAGAGCGTCTCGGGGTGGTCCCTCTGATCAAATGTGATCGGGATTTTGGACCACCTTAAGAGATGCTTGCAGGGCTCGGTGCTGGCTATCTGCCTCTCAACCATCTTGAGCTGGGACTTGGAGGTTCGGGTAGAACAGCCACCAAAAATTGTGGCGATCTCCAGATCTTCGGGAAGATCTGGCTCATCATCACAATCCATGTAGTTCGCCGTCCGAGGGTTGTGGGCTGCCTGGTCACGTGGAGCCCCCTGCTGCTGGCTCTCCTCCTCCTGCTTCTGCTTCTTGTACACCGTGCAGTCCACAAAGTGATGCTTTGTGGATCGGTGGATCGGGCAGTACATCGGGAGATCGGTAGGTTTGCCTTGACGCCTGTACGGGGGCTTGTTGTCCACGGCCATGACTTCGTCGCCCTCGGTCTTGCGCTTCTTGTTCTTATGCTTATTTTTCTTCTTGCCTTCCCCGGCTGGCTGGATTTGTTTGGGCTTTCCGTGAACCCGCGCTCGGGCGTCCGCCATCTTGGCGGTCTCTTCCAGGATCCCGTAGAGCTCTGCCACCGTCTTCGGGTTCTTCTTGGCAAGTTCCTCCGCCGTTCGCTCGTCCTTGCAACCCTGATTGAAGGGCACAATCACCCGATCATCCACCATGTCAGGGATGGTGTTACGAGTGTCGCTGAACCAGCGGATGTAGTCCCGGAGGGATTCTCCAGGCTTCTACACACAGTTGAGCAGATCTCCTTCATGTCCGGGGCGTTTGTAGGTGCCTTGGAAGTTGGCTTCAAACGTCTCCCGGAGGTGGCTCCATGACTTGATGCTAGCCTCGGGCAGGTTCATGAGCCACGTACGGGCTGATCCCTGCAGGGCAGTCGGCAAGTAGTTGGCCTTGACGTAGTCGTCACCCCCGGTGGCATCGATGATCGTGGAATAGATCTGAATCCACTCGCGGGGGTTGGTTGTTCTGTCATACTTCTCGATGTTAGTAGGACGAAACTTCTCGGGCCACCTGACCTTGCGCAGGGCTGGGGAGTACGCAAGGCATCCCCCCGTGCCTGGTCGGGAGTCACGTGGCGGCGAATCTGGATGGGACCGATAGTAGCCCTCCGCGACGGTTGCGTTCGAGCTGCGGCCTCATGTCGCGCCCCTCGTGTGGGCGATAGTGGGGTCGTCCGTTAACAGATCGGGACCGAACCGGCTGTGGTTCATGTGGTCTGTTTGACGGAGCTGGTGGTGCGGCAGCGGCGGCCTCGATGCGCTCCTTGGCCTTGTCCGCTGCTTCCCGAGCCTTCTTGGCTATGGTGGCCATCGGGGTTCCTTCGGCCATTGCTTCCATGGTCTCCAAGAGGGTTCGGATCTGCAGATTGTCCTGCTCAACAGCCCGGAAATCGTTGTTGAGATCTCGGGGAGCCAACGAGGACACGACCTGCTGTGTTCGGGTTTTAGCCGTCTGAAGCGTTGGTGCGTTGCTGAAGCGTGGAGGAGGCATGGGCCTGCGCGAGCTAGATGATTCGGCAGCGGCCTCGGTCCTGTTTGTAGTTAGCACATGGATGCGGCGGTCTTCGGGTTGTTCTGACCCATTGCTAGATCCACTGTATTCGTGATCCAACTGTGCTGTGCGATCTGCAATGTCTTCGGGAGTTGGCTCCGTGAAGGTGGCAAAAACTTCCAGACCAGCGCACGTGAGATCGGGATCATGGATCCCTGTCATCTTGAGCTCGTAATCGCCTTGGTGCTCGAACACGAGATCCCCGAAGCGGATCTCCCGTGCAGGCACTAGATGGCAGTGAGCGTATAGATCAGAAGCGGAGGCAGAACTCCCGATGACTTCCGACTTGACGGAACTGGACATGTAGGGCATCGATGAACTCGACGCGTCGGCGATCCAGACTCCGTTAACGATCGGCATGATCTTTCTTCATGTAAGGGCCCCTACCTGGCGCGCCTCTGTCGAGGTTGTACTCGGCAGATATTTGTCCGGCAAGCACCCTGCTTCGTGCGAAGATTAATCACGGTGATGAACAGAGAGACATGGGATTTTTATACTGGTTTGGGCCCTCGAGATCGAGTAATAACCCTACGTCCAGTTGCTGCTTGTATTATTTCGTCGAGTACAGATTACAATGCATAACAAGTACCCTCGGGTGGATTGGCTAGATTTTGGGATACCCTCTTCGTACAAGACCCCCGCTATTTATATCCAGGGAGACGTGCCTTACAAGACAAAACAAACCTAAACCTAGTAGGACTCTAGCTATCTTCGGGCTTTTCCTCCTGCGATCCGGCCATCGTGTCTTGTTCGGAGTCGGTAGTCGGTAGTCCACGTGATCGGGCACCCTGGTATTATGGCCTCAACAGGTTCGTTAGTATCATATGTATGGGACTTGGATATACTACAATACCCTATACAAGCTCATTCAATGATCATATGCAAGAGGACATATCGAGGTATCCAGTGGTTCCCTCATCAAGGGACGACAGTAGGACGTCTTATCATAAAGGCCTAATACCCACTCCCAAACATGGAGGATTACAAAGGATGGACAGGGCTGTCACCACCTACCGCCTACCTCTTCTAATTCGTGGGGCAGCGGTACCCTCAACAGTATTCCATATCCCAAACACCATGCTTGCAATATGTAATACAACTCTATCTATCACGTTAATAAATAGAGCAACCAAGAGGCACATTGAGCCAATGTCATAGCATACATTCACTTGAATAAGGTGCAAGACATAAGTGATATATACTAAGTGGATAAGGTATAACTGAGGCATACAACATAAGTATGAAGGTATTTCCATTAAGCTCAGAGTACTACAAGTAAGTAAGAGAATACAAGAACTGAACTCTAGAACTTACCAAGACTCCTCCGGAAGCCCTTTAGAAGATCTAACACTATGACTATCACTACTAAGACTAAGACTAAGCTTGTAGCAAAGGAGAGCTCTTCTTCTGGTGTGTGTTGAGTACGGTGCCCTTTGCAGGCATTTATAGCATCACATAGGCGGTTGGAGCCGGCCAGAGGCGGTTGTGGCAGTTTGGAGGTGGGCCTAGGTCGGCCGATGTGCCAAGGTCGGCCGACCCTAGGATGCACCGTCTTCAGCATTGCACGGCTCAGATGGACTCCTGATGGCAGTTTACAGGTATGGGTCAAGGGGGGAGCGAAACGGCCGTAGGGCCAGGTCGGCCGACCTGGGTCCACCACCTTTCGGCCCCACTCTTCTCTGGTAGACTGCCATATGGGTCCTTATGACGGTTCTAGGTGGGTATACTCCATTTAGGTGCAAATGAGTTGAGGTGTGGGCCCTTCAATCCGTGAGAGTGACACGTGGCTCATCCTCACCCTTGACTCGAACCGACCATGATTCAACGTCCATGATCCTTCCTTTGTGTACTTCTTGACCTGTGTGGAAAATGGGCTCGATTGAGGTCCAGGCCAGGTCGCTCGACCTAGCCAGGTTGGCCGACCTGGGTCTGTGCCCAGTTTCGTCCATCTTTTGCACCGTAGTCACTGTACTCAAATATATTCCAGATATGCATGGTACAATATTATTTGAATACTAATGTCTAAGTTATGCTTGATCTTTATTGGTTTTCTGAGCCTANCAATCCATGGGAGTGACATGTGGCTCATCCCTCACCCTTGACTTCAACCGACCTTGATTCAGTGTCCATGATCATCCCTTGGTGTGCTTCTTGACCTGTGTGGAAGATTGGCTCGAACGGGGTTCAGGCCAGGTCGCCCGACCTAGCCAGGTCGGCCGACCTGGGCCTGTGCCCGTTTTCCTCCATCTTTTGCGCCAAGGTCCCTGTACTCAAATATATTCTATATATGCATGCTACAACATTATTTGAATACAAATGTCTAAGTTATGCTTGATCTTTATTAGTTTTCTGAGCCTATTGACGGTCGGATTTCCAGTTATAAGGACCGTCAACAACTCCCCCAAGCTTAGCCCTTTGCTCGTCCCGAGCAAAGACTAAAACTTTAGGCTCAGTGGATCAGGAGTTGCTTCCTCATTACTCCTCAAAAGTACTAGTGGTTCAGCAAGATATTCTACCAAGAATTGAATAAGCTGGTAAAATAAACTTCCCTTATTACCTTGGCCTTTTATGGGGCTTGTAGCTTCTCCTTGTCTTGGGCGGTTGGTAGCCAGAATGACTTAAACCAAGCACCTTACCTTCTACCTTGCTTGACAATCAAACTGGAGGTTTTGGAGATTTTCAAAAAGACAGAGTTCCTTAGGTGGTAATTGTTGACGGTCCTTGTTGACGCAAAATCGGGCCAACACACGAGAGCGCTAGTTCGCGCGGGTCGCAAACGAGCTGCTCGCAACCTCCCTACGCAAACCGGTTTAACCGGTTTGGGAATCCGGTCTGACCGGTTCTTCCTGGGAGCTCGGGAGCAAACCCTAAACACGCCTCCCGGAAGGATCCGTCGGGGAGAACGTGTGTAGGGGTGCCCTAGGGTCGGCAGGCCACCTAGGACACCTTCAAACGTCGCGAAGACGAAGGAAGAACAGCAGGTAGGGTTGGAAAAGCTAGGGTTTAGGAGATACGAAAAAGTAAAGGCAAAAATAGTAGATTTGATTGATTCGATTGGATATCTCTCAATCGGCCGAATCCCCTTATATTTATAGGGAGGGTAGGTCTTGTCCCGCAAGGAAACCAAGTTACAACTCGTTACAACCTCGGAGTCCTAGTCCTACTCGAATTACAGCAGGCAAACCGGTTTAACTGGTTCCCAAAATGGTTTAACCGGTTTAGGTCTGGGTCTTCCCTTTTGCGTCCAATCTTCGGTCTTGCTCCTTGTATTAATCTTTGTAGTCTTCCTGTATCCAGAGTAGTCCACCAAATGATCATGTCTCGCCAATTGCTGCAAATCCTAACATCTTTGGACTGTTAGGTCCAGGACCGGTTAGACCGGTCTGGCAAACCGGTTTCACCGGTTTGTCCTGACCCATGCCAATTTTGGTTGTCAACATATGCCCCCCCTGTTTTTTGGTAAAGCTTGCATACCATAAAACACATCAGCACCAAAATTGTCATCTAAGGACGATGTTTTAACAGAATCCATCGGCCATTATATTTTTCTAAGGGCGATATTCAAATATCGGCCATGTGCCACTTCGTGCTTCTTGCCAAACACTTAGATAGTACCTCTTCAAGTACCTTCCATTCAGCGCCTTAGGTAAACGTCCTCCTTGCAGCGTCTCCACCATATAAGAATTCCCGCCATTGATCTTGAACAGTCGATATGGACCTTCCCAACTTGGAGACCACTTGCCGAACTTATTATCTTTAGCACCAAGTGGCAATATTGTCTTCCATACTAGATCACCAACTTGAAAAGTTTTCTCTTTAACCTTCTTGTTGTATGCTCTAGCAACTCTGATCTTATCCTTTTCAATTTCCTTAAGAGCTTGTAAATGCTTATCGGTCACTTCATCAATGTTGTCCATCATCAAATCATAATATTCACCAACCTAAAGCTTATTTTGCTTAGCAAGTCTATAAGCGTCCAGATTCACCTCAACGGGCAAAACGGCCTCTTGACCATAAACTAGCTCAAAAGGAGTAACTTTGGTAGCACCATGTCTAGATATACGATGAGCCAACAAAGCTTCAGACAACACTTCGTGCCACCTTCGGGGATTTTCCTCTATCTTCTTCTTGATCAACTTTATCAAAGTCTTGTCGCTAGACTCGGCCTGACCATTGGCCTGAGCATAGTATGGAGATGAATTGAGCAATTTTATTCTATACATATCGGCAAAAGCTCGCACTTCTTTAGACATGAAAGATGTGCCTTGATCCGTAGTTAAAGTTTGTGGAATGCCGAATCTATGAATAATATGCTCAGTAATAAATTCAATTACCTCCTTGTGAGTCATATTCTTGAGAGGAACAGCTTCAGTCCACTTAGTGAAGTAATCTGTAGCAACTAACACGAAGCGATGACCCTTTGAAGAAGAAGGATGTATTTCTCCAATAAAATCTAATCCCCATCCACAAAAAGGCCATGGTTTAATAATAGGATGAAGCAATGCAGCAGGTACCATCTAAATATTACCAAATTTTTGGCATTCCTCACACCCTTTGTAATAACGAAAACAATCGGCTATCATAGTAGGCCAATAAAATGCAGCTCTTCTTAGCAACCATTTCATCTTAGGAGCCGATTGATGCGTTCCACAAATTCCTTCATGAACTTCACCCATGGCCAATCTAGCTTGATCTTCACCCAAACATTTTAGCAATAAATCATCGGCGGTGCGACGATGCAACTCATCATCGATTAAAGTATATTTGAAAGCCAAACGCCGAGTTTTCCTGTCTGTTCCAGAACTAGGATTCTTCAAATATTTTATAATGGGTGCTCTCCAATCATCCACTTCAGCCTTTTTATTCTGAGAATTTTTAACGGCCGAATCAGAACCAGAAGATGACGAACCGGTTTTACCGGTTTCAGGACCGGTCGGACCGGTTTCTAAACCGGTTAAACTGGTCTGCGCAGCGGTTTGACCGGTTTGGTCTGAACCTGCTATGAGTGCTAGAACTTTTCCTTCAACGACAGCAAGCATCGGCCTTTTTCTATGAAAATGTTTCTTCTGAACAATGTAACCAGATGCTTGTTGTGCCAAAGTATTAGCTCTAGGATTTTGACACCTTGGAACATGATATATGGTAAACTCATCAAAATATGGTATGATATCAAGGCACTTGTTAAGATAAATGTTTAATGAACTTTCTAAACATTGACATACCTTAGATACTTGCTGCACAACCAATAATGAGTCACCAAAAGCTTCAACATGCTTTACTCCCATATCTTGCAAAATCTCTAGCCCGAATAATAAAGCTTCATATTCGGCTTGATTATTTGTACACTCATCTTCTAATCGGCTAAGAGCTTCAAAAACAGCCCCATTAGGAGAAACAAGAACTATTCCAATTCCACATCCGTTCTTGCAAACCGATCCATCAAAGTGCAATTTTCATGGAGTAAAAGTCATGTAATCAATTTCTAAATCATGCTCATCTTTAATCCGATGTTCAACAATAAAATCAGCTACAATTTGGCCTTTCATAGCTTTCAAAGGTTCACAAGCCAAATCATATTCAATAAGAGCATACGCCCACTTACCGATTCTCCCACTTAAAATCGGTCTATGCAACATATATTTAATAACATCGGCTTGACATGTTACAATGCAAGTACTAGATAACAAATAATGTCTCAACTTTGTACAAGCATAATATAAGGACAAGCATAATTTTTCAATAGGTTTATACCTTGTTTCAGCATCCAAAAGACGTCGACTCAAATAAGTAACAATATACTCCTCGCCATTTGTCTCTTGAGTCAAAACTGCCCCAATAACATTGTCTTCGGCTGCAATATAAAGCCTAAATGGCACCCCATTCTTAGGCGCTTTAAGCACAGGTGGCGAAGACAAATATCTCTTTATTTCTTCAAAGGCCTCTTGTTGCTTTGCCCCCCAAGTAAAATCGGCTTCATTCTTTAACCGAAGTATAGGAGTAAAAGCACTAACTTTCCCGGACAAGTTAGAAATAAACCGCCTTAAGTAATTAACTTTGCTCAAGAATTTCTGCAAATCATGCTTACAAGTAGGCGCTTCAAGCTTGTTGATGAGGTCTATTTTCTTAGGATCTATCTCTATGCCTCTTTCATGGACCATGAAATCTAAGAATTTTCCAGCCGATACACCAAAAGCACACTTCAATGGGTTCATCTTTAAACCATACCGACGCATTCTTTCAAAAGCAAGACGTAAATCAGCCAAGTGAGAGTTTAATCCGGCCGATTTAACAACAATATCATCAATATAGACTTCTAGGATAATACCAAGCAAGTCATGAAAAATTAAATTCATTGCTCTTTGATAAGTAGCGCCGGCATTCTTTAAACCAAAAGTCATCACAACCCATTCAAATAAACCAACAAAGCCAGTACATTGAAAGGCCGTTTTGTATACGTCTTCCTCGGCCATAAAGATTTGATTATATCCTGCATTGCCGTCAAGAAAACTAATAACCTTATGTCCAGAAGCATCATTAATAAGCATATCGGCTATAGGCATAGGATATTCATCTTTGGGAGTTGCTCTATTAAGATCTCTAAAATCAATGCAAACTCTAATTTTATTAGTACCCTTCTTCTCAACGGGCACAATATTAGAGATCCATTCAGCATATCGATATGGCTGAATAAACTTAGCTTCAAGCAAACGATTAACCTCTTCTTTTATTCGATCATAAAATAAAGGATTAAATCGTCTATTGCCTTGTTTATATGGCCTAAAACCAGGTTTAATTGGCAACCGATGTTCAACTAACTCACGGCTTAAACCAGGCATCTCATGATACTCCCAAGAAAAACAATCAGAGTATTCTTTCAACAACTTGATTAATTCAACTTTATAATCGGCTTTCAAATTTCTGTTTACAAAAGTCGGCCTTGGTATAGAACCATCACCTATATCTATCTTTTCTAAAGGATCAGCCGATGTAAATCCTTGTCCTAATTTCTCTACTTCCTCAAA
The DNA here is from genome assembly GCA_004135705.1 of Alloteropsis semialata. Taxonomy (NCBI): domain Eukaryota; kingdom Viridiplantae; phylum Streptophyta; class Magnoliopsida; order Poales; family Poaceae; genus Alloteropsis; species Alloteropsis semialata. The sequence goes on from CM014271.1 coordinate 55,349,882, forward strand.
ATCATTAATGGCTTCACATGCATCGTTCTTATTTGACCGATAATGCTCCACCCTTTCTTTTAGCCACTTCTCACTTGTATCCATCTACTCTTCATTATCTGAATCGTCCGATTTTTGAACCGGCCTTAGAGCAGCAGACACAAAGCCATCCTTAGTACAAGCAAGGAACTCAAAGTCCGAAATATCAATTCCGGTCAAGCACTTGACATTATCATGAGTCCCCAATATAGATGCATCGGCCATAGCAACACATGCCGAAGAATCCGCATGAACAAACTCAACTTCGTCACCAACCCATTGAATTAAGCATTGATGCAAGGTAGAAGGCACACATTGATTTGCATGAATCCAATCGCGCCCCAAGATCACACTAAAGTTACCTTGCACCTCTGTGACGAAGAAAGCAGTCGCCAGCGTCTTGCTCCCTACAGTGAGCTCCAATGATGCAACTCCCTTGGCACTCATCGGCTCTCCTCCTCCAACGCCGCTGATCGTCATGCTTGTCTTGATGAGCTCGCTGTCCAAACCTTCCAATTTCTTGTACAAAGTGTATGGCATGAGGTTCACAATAGCACCACCATCAATGAGCATCCTAGAAATCGACTTTCCCTTAATGTGACCCTTCACATAGAGAGCTTTCAGATGATTATCCGATTCCAAAGGCTTCTGAAATACAGCATTCTTGGGAGCAAAATCAACTTGAGCCACTCTCTCATCATCTCCGACAAAGCAATAGTCGGCGTTCAAATAGATAACATTGACGTCCATGTCCGTCCTGCTGAGTGAAGGCTCAAAATCAACAGCTTCTTCATCATCACCCATCTGAACATCTGAAATAGCAGTGGGTGGAATCGAAACCTTGGCCGAAGAAGAAAACGCATCGGCCACAGAATCTTCAGGCAAAACCGGTTTAACCGGTCCCAAATCGGTTTCACCGGTTCCAGTTGCCAGATCTGGAACAGAAGCAGACCGGTCTAACCGGTCAGGGAAACCGGTTTGACTGGTTTCGGCCAGCTCAGCCGAACCCTTAACGATTGGCTCATCCTTCTCAGATGTTTTAGCCTGATCATCTTGTGCACCAGAATCATCTTTGGAACTCTGTCCAGATTGTGGAATCATCGGCTTAACCTCATTGAACCACTCCTCCCTCTTTTTTGCCGATTCTTCCTCTCTTTGCTTCTGAGTACGCAACCGCTGCAATCTCCTCTTCTGAGAATGAGACAGACCAGGAGGACACCACTTTGGTTGCGAGCATTGAATTGTCCTTGCAATTTTCGCGGCTGAATCACCAATAACACTAGGACCATCGGCCATCGATGGATTTACTGCCATAGATCCAATTTGAATGACACTCTTCACAATTGGCTTTTGAGCAGCAGGTGCATGCTCTTCTTTCCTCTGAATAGGACGATATTCCTGCTTAGCGGGCTCCTTCCCTGGCCGGCGCTGGAAACCGGTTTGACCAGTCTGAGGAACCGGTTTAACCGGTTCTAGCTGCTGCTGCGTGGCCTTCGGTTGCTGGAAACCGGTGTGACCGGTTTGATGAACCGGTTTAACCGGTCTGTACTGCTGCTGCATGGCCCTTGGCTTTTGTTGAAAATTTGCAGGCCCAGGCTGTGGTGCAGTAATTCTGGCATGCACAGGAGTACGAGGCTGTGGTAGATTTGGTGCAGGATAGTAAGGCACATACATCACACCATCTCTCCAAATAGGTTGAGGACGAGAAGGTCGAAACGGCCTCCATGGCCTAGATGGATCAGCACCATTGTATGAGCTTGGACCTTGACCCCACTGTCGCTTTGGTGGCCCCATCACAACAGTATCCCTTGGCGGCGATCTCGGTCTCTTTTTTAACGGTCGATCCTTTTGAACGGCCATATTTTGGGTATGCTTGGCCATAACTTGATCAAAGGTCGCCTTCGGCCTAAAAGCTTTCCCCTGATCTTTGTTCTGATTAGTCTTCCAAGTACCAACTTCAGGATGTTTAGGAACAAACGTCCAGACCGGTCTCTGGGGTGAACCGGTTTGACCGGTTCGTAAAACTGGTTTAACCGGTTTGTCCTGGACAGCAGGACCAACCGGCTTTTGATCCCGTGCTTGAGAGCTTGATTGTTCTCCAACCCCAGAAGTCTTTACTGTGATGAGCAAAGTCTTCTTTCCATCAGGAGTTTGTTTGAGTACCACTTCTCTCCCAAGCACTTTGTCATGTTCCGTCATCATCCTTGGTTCTCCAATCACAACATTCTTGCCTCCTGTTGTATCAATATTGTCAGGCCGAACTAACATCTTGGCATTCTGAAGATCCATAGTGTTGACCATCATGTTGTTGACTGGAAACGGGCTCTTGTCAATTTGCATCTCATTCAAACTCAATCGTCCGTCATTTATAGCCGATTGAATCTGCCGATGAAAGAAATTATAGTCATTAGTCGCATGAGAAAAGAAATTATGAAACTTGCAGTAAGCATGCCGTTTTAACTCCTCAGATGACGGAATAGTAAAAGAGCATTTGATATATCCATTCTTATGCAATTCATCAAAAATTTTATCACACTTGGATACATCAAAAGTAAATTTTATCTCCTCACGCCGATTCTTATGTGTCGGCTTAAGAGATGTGCAAGTAAAGGCTTTATTGGATGCTGGCCATACAAATTCTGCAGCCAACACCTCATGAGACTCATCATCAGAACTACTAGAATCACATTCAAGATTATGCACATTAGCCCGATGAGCCCTATGACTTTCCTTCACATCTTTACTTCGGCCTTCAATAGCCAAAGCCCTTTGATGCAACTGGTTCACCCTATAAAATTCAGAGTTTTCTAATTTTTCTTTAATGTGAGAATGCAAACCATTGAAAGCCAAATCAGCAAGATCCTTTTCGAAAATAGAAACACCAAAACAACGGTTTCTAGTGTCACGGAAACGCCTAATGTAATCATTAATAGTCTCATCCCGTGATTGTCTAACGATGCAAGATGTGATAGCTTAAGCTCATTAGTACCAGAAAAGAAGTGATCATGAAATCTTTGCTCTAACAGTTCCCATGACATGATAGAATTAGCAGGTAAGGGTGCAAACCATGAGAAAGCAGTACCAGTTAAAGACAAAGAAAATAAACGCACTTTTAAAGCCTCACAATAACTAGCATCACCTAATTGTGCCATATATTGACTTATATGTTCAAAAGTGCTTTTATTATCTTCCCCATTAAACTTGACAAAATCAGGCAATCTAAAACTAGTGGGGAAAGGAACCAAATCAAACTTAGGAACATAAGGCTTTTGGTACAATTTAGCCTTATCCCTAATATCTACTCTCAAATTTTCTTTAAGAACTGAAGCCAAATCAAGTTTATACTGAGAGAACATTTTATCCAAATATTCTAAAGAATTATCCTGTGAATTTGGCTGTTGAGTATTCTGTATGGGAGCAGAAAGTAAATTCCCCGTGTTTGTCCCCGAAGAACCGGTTTGATCGGTTCCAGAAACTGGTGTAACCGGTTTCGGCTGGCCAAGCGGGTTTGGTGGTAATTGTCCCTGCATTTGTTGGCCGAACCTCCCGAAAAGCTCGTAAGGTACTGGGCCTTGTGCAAACAAATTTCTAACAGGTGGGGGTACAGAATATCCATAGTTTGAATTTTGCGGGATAAAATTTGCAATTTCATTACTAGTTCGGCCATAATTAACCGAATTAGGGAAAGTTGCAGATTGTTGAGGCATAGTAGGTCGAGTAACCATTGGGTTGGATGGTGTAACAGATTGCCCTTCAAAATAACCCACCAGCATGCCATACACAGGTTGCTCTAAGGGTTTCGCCGGTGTCTTAATTTCAGGTGCAATGGGTATCTTTGGAATCAAAACACTAGGATCGACGGCAGGTTGAGCAGCCATGGGCTGTTTGACTTCCGATTCTATTCGCTTATGCATCATCCAGTTTACCAATCTAACATTGTTTTGAGCCATCTTATCCTCCATGAGTTTGAAAAGGACTTCTTGAGAGATTACCTCAGATTGTTCCTTAGGAAGAGTTGATGAAGTTGAAGCAGTTGGATCCACCTCCTTGAACTTGGAGACCACGCCCTTGCGGTCCTTCTTGAAGTGTGAGAGGTAGTAGAGACGATCTTGCTCCGCCTTCTTCTTCATGTACTTTTCGAGCCCTTGACGATCTTCAGCGAATAACTCATCGTCCTTCACGACGATGATGTTCTCGAGATCAAACTCGGTGTTAGAACCCATCTGATTGGAGTTGAGTAGATCAGCTGCACGAACCAGATCTTCAATCCCCAGCGGAGTCGCCAAAAGTATGTTGATGCAAAATCGGGCCAACACACGAGAGCGCTAGTTCGCGCGGGTCGCAAACGAGCTGCTCGCAACCTCCCTGCGCAAACCGGTTTAACCGGTTTGGGAATCTGGTCTGACCGGTTCTTCCTGGGAGCTCGGGAGCAAACCCTAAACACGCCTCCCGGAAGGATCCGTCGGGGAGAACGTGTGTAGGGGTGCCCTAGGGTCGGCAGGCCACCTAGGACGCCTTCAAACGTCGCAGAGACGAAGGAAGAATAGCAGGTAAGGTTGAAAAAGCTAGGGTTTAGGAGATACGAAAAAGTAAAGGCAAAAATAGTAGATTTGATTGATTCGATTGGATCTCTCAATCGGCCGAATCCCCTTATATTTATAGGGAGGGTAGGTCTTGTCCCGCAAGGAAACCAAGTTACAACTCGTTACAACCTCAGAGTCCTAGTCCTAGTCGAATTACAGCAGGCAAACCGGTTTAACTGGTTCCCAAAACGGTTTAACCGGTTTAGGTCTGGGTCTTCCCTTTTGCGTCCAATCTTCGGTCTTGCTCCTTGTATTAATCTTTGTAGTCTTCCTGTATCCAGAGTAGTCCACCAAATGATCATGTCTCGCCAATTGCTGCAAATCCTAACATCTTTGGACTGTTAGGTCCAGGACCGGTTAGACCGGTCTGGCAAACCGGTTTCACCGGTTTGTCCTGACCCGTGCCAATTTTGGTTGTCAACAGTCCTTAACTGCTACTTTTGGCCGTCAATTCCTGCAGAAAACATATGAAATATAAACACCAAACATAGTTATAGGGTTTAATACTAATGAATTCCACGAGTGTTGGTGTTTTGAACTAGCTATGCAGGAAATGACGCTATAGGCCTGAGAAAGATCTGAATAAATCATTATCATAAATTATCTCGAAAGCCTATTTGGAATACACCATTTGTAGAGCTCATCGAGACAATTCTGGTGGATATATTATTCATATTAATCAGAGCACAGATGACGAAGATATTAAATAAACAAGGAGGGGGAGTTAGTGACGTCAGCGACCCACGTGGCAGCCGGCGCGGCCTCGGCGGGGCCCGCCAATGGCCCAGGCAGCCGGCCCGCGACCTCAAGCGGCCCGCTGCCACATGGCCTAGCGAGCCTCAACGCGGAAGCGTGGACGGGGGAAGCCGCGCGTGGGCCACGTGGCGCGCAAGTAGCAGCCAGGGCAACGGTTTTGCGCGCGCGGGGAGGCAGAAGCCGGACCGATAGGTGGCGCGCAGGGAATGGCCCAAGACCGGTTTGTGCGGGTCAGACGTGGAAGAACGGCCGAGCTGGCTGGTTTTGTTCGGTTTTCCTCTGATTTGCCTTGCACCGACGTACAGGACGCTGTTTCTGTCCGGTTCTTGACCTAGCCACCTGGTTTTCCATCGGTTCTTGCTCCTGGGATCTGGTTTTCTAGTGGTTTTTGGCCCCACCGCGTGGGAAGCGCTGGACAGAGGACTTGGCACGAGGTTTTGGTGCCAACCGACGTCCGTAGTCGGTTCCAGGAGACAGGTGGAAGAGAGAGAGAGAGAGAGATTGGAGGAAGAATATTCCTTGGAACCTTTGAAGCATCTCCACTCCTCCAAGGTACCTCCTCCACTATAAATAGAGGACCTCTCCCCCTCATTCAACACAGAAGGAAGTAAAGCAAAGCTTAAGGCAAATATCCAATGTAGTGTTAGAATAGGTGAGAGATGAGGCGAGAGTCAGGGAGAAGCTGGGGATGTCGGCTTCTCTCCTCTTCTTGTACCTCGGCGGATGCGGCTCAAGTTTGGGTATCATCCGAGTATTTTCTTTGTATTTCTGGATTAGTATTTAATTAAGTTCAAGCTTTACTTTATTTACTTGTGGGCTCTTCGCTGTGATAAGTGTCTTAGTACTTGCAAAGCTAAGATAGTATTTAATTGAGTAGATGGATGTCTATTCTATTGAATACCTTGGAGTGCGCCTAGTGCCACGGATTTGTAGTGGTAGCCCCAGGTGGTGACAGCCCTGACGGCCTACATAGTCCACCACGTGAGAAGCACTAGAGAGTAGTAGGACCATTGCTTGGCTTGCCTAGCCCCCTTCTCATCCCTTTCCGGGCTAGGACGGTTGGGCGTCCCGAAGCAAGTAATACAGTAAATGACTTGAGCTATCCTTTGATTATCCAGAATACATAGAAATAACCCTCTCTATCTTCTACACATTTATCACTTCTTTTGTCCTTGGTCATTCTTAACTCGTCACTAGTACACACACGTTTCTTGTGGATTCGATACCCTGAAATACTCTCGGGTGAAAGCTAATTCAGTATCCGTACGCTTTCGGATTTATCTGTGATCGTTAAAAATACCAACAAGCTTTCTAGCGCCGTTGCCGAGGAACGGTTGCTGTACTAGTGTCGAACCGAGTTCGCCCATGTATCGCCATCCATACCATCACATCATTCCATTTATATTTACCATTCATTTTCATCACTACCCATCCATCTTTCACATAAAAAAAAACTAGCAAGATCATGTTCTTCGATTAAGTTTTCCCTTGGGTATTTTTGGTCGCTAACCATTACAGGTTGACAATGAAAAGAACGACGGATCTATGATGCTTAAGAACATGAGAGCTACATCATTTACAACACCTTGGTAAGTTTTGGTGATGGAACAAATTCGAAGGAGGCCGACACACACTTGATTTTGTTGTCCCGCAACACGAAAATCCAAGTGTGAGGGAGGTTTTTACTTATCTAATGACAAGTTCCATTAATGCCAAATTTCTATCATTGATTTATAGATATGCTAGTTCATGTATCCTTTCTTGCTATTAAAAAAATTAAAAAAAATCCCAAATGCTTGCCTGGAGGTAACCAGGCATTATCCCTTGCATTTCGAACATTCATGTTGAACATCATATTTGTTTCGAAGCATTCATGTTGCACATCATTTGCAAGCAAACTCTTGTGCCTTCTTTTTGAATGGGTGGCTCCTCAGCTTTGAACTGTATTCGGGCACTGTGCCTAGTCTACCTTGCCTGGCTCCACCTTGCCTGGCATCCTTGATTCTTGTACATGCTTTCATGAAAAAAGGCGTTTGTTGCATGCTCATGTTTTGCATATGTGCCAGCTACTTGTTGGGAACACCCCAACATTTAGCGCACACATGCTATCCACGTGCGACCATGTCACCATTAATGACATCACCAAGAGCCAAGGAACTACCGCGATGGCAATTCCGAACTCATCATCCAACGCCAGTGGTAAGTATACTAAGTAAGCTCCATGTCCTGCTCTTGACATAAAACAAAGTCCTTCCGAGAGGTAACCCAAAGTTCACCATTTATGTACCAACTCATGTTTATCTCCTTTTGAATATAGCTTGATCATGTTCTCATGCTTCATTTATCTATCCTCATATGCTCTAGTTTGAATGTCTCCGGAATACATTCATAGACCTTTTAAATTAAGCATGGTGCTTAGGTTAAAGTGGTCTTCTTTAATCAAACCAGACATGGTGTCAAGTTTGATTAATGTACCTTGGAGCAATGCTTTTATAGATATTGGAGGTATGTATGGACTAACCCCTGCAGGAAAATTTTCAAATTTGAGCGGGAAAGTCATCAAGCTTGATTCCATTTGGGGACAGAGCAAGGCATTGGATACACTGAAACAAACTCTGCACAACATACAAGGCGATACATCACCTTTCAAAGGTTCTTTGTGAGTATATTGCAAAACCCCCTTGTGATAATGTTGATGCGATTTAAATCCAGCCTTGTTTGAGTTATGCTTAATGGAAAGTGTTGAAAATAAAATTTGAAAAAAAGAGAACATTTAAAATAAATATCAAAATAATGGCAAACATGATCTATGCTTAATGATGTCAAGGACAAAGTTATTTTTAAGCGTGGATGTGAACAATTAACCGGATGGCAATATTGATATCTTCTCAAATTGTCCTTCGGGTATTTGTTGTCACTAACTTTTTGCAGGGACGAAGTGATGACTAAAGGACGGCAAACATAACTCCAACATCAAAAATCCTCAGTCACATGGAAGAAATTTGCATGATGAAGCAAGATGAACAGTGAACAAATCTTTTGGCACTCTCAAGCTCAAATCTTGCATCCACTTGCAAGATCAAAGTTTGGGGGAATTTCACCAAAGAAGTATCCAAAACTCATTGTGCATTTATTCTCCCTTAATCTCCCTGCTAAGCTACCTTGAAGGAATTGTTTGCCATGAAAAAATCAATAAAAATTTGCATAACATAAAAACACCAAAAAAAAGTATTTGAATTCAAATAAAGATCAGGCTCCCTGGTTTGTAAGACCAGTAGAGCCATTGTTTTGTTTCCACCTTGTTTTGAATAAATACAGGTACAAGATCAAGTGTGGGGGTCTCTCAGGCTTCTTCACATTCACACATTCGAGACCACCCACAACTACGCCTCACAACATCGCATGGACTGACAAGAAAAAGATTATGACGGTCGGGCACCAGAGGGGTTCGAACGAATTCCTTGTCAACTGAAGTCTCCTCTGGCATACCACGTCTCCCATTTCGTCCAATACGATGGTTTGCATTCCAATCCCTCACGCTCTCTCACTCATGAGTTTAACATAATCTTGAGATAATCATCAAAATTAAACTCAAATGAATCTGTTGCTCCCTTGGTTCATAGGCTCATCCTTGATTGGCTTGCATATTCTTTATTCCTTGCACATTTACCTGCTGCTTGTGAACATATATCATTAGGAAAGCATGCTATCTAAATGGTTGACAGATGAGATATGGTATGATGAGATTAATCTTGCTCTTTCTGGATAAAGTACTCGGGATGTTTTCTTGCAAAAGTTTAAAATCAATAGCCTTGCAAAGCTCCTTAATGATATTCCATTCCTACCAAAGCCATATGTTGCTCAAGTTGAAAACCGTATACATATGCTGCTTGTTATTGCATTGAGCTTTGTCAAATTGTTGTGACCCTTGTAAGATGCTCTTCATGCTTTCTTGATCAAGATCACGTACACTCCACATACATATGCTAAACTTCTACATTGGAAGTTAGCAATATCCATTCATCCGCCAAATAAATGCTCCATGTGTTCTATGGATCTCTCTCCAAATATTCCTTTGGAAAAGAGACATGGGCTATAGAAAAGCATTTTGGACACATGAAGGTCCAAGAAAAAATAA
>CM014271.1:55362079-55379119 GCA_004135705.1 Alloteropsis semialata
TTTACCGATGACCGATCATGCCTGATCCCGTGGTCGTAGCAGAAATCAGAAAACTTTTTACTTTTAAACTGCGTTCCATTATCAGAGATTATCCTGTTCGGGACACCGAATCGGACGACAATACTCCGTAGGAATTTGACAGCTGCCTCTTTTGTGATTTTCTGAACTGGCTCGGCTTCAACCCATTTTGTAAATGTGTCGATGCCAACGAACAGAAATCTGTAACCCCCGACCGCCCTGGGGAAGGGCCCGAGGATGTCTATACCCCATGTGGCAAAGGGCCATGACAAGGGTATAGTGTTTAAAGCTTGCGCAGGTTTAGTTTGTTTCCGTGCGAAGAATTGGCATGCCTCGCACTTTTTAACTAACTCGCTTGCGTCTTGAAGAGCTGTGGGCTAGTAGAAGCTCTGTCGAAATGCTTTCCCTGTTAGATATCTGGGAGAAGCATGTGATCCACAGATTCCTCCGTGAATATCGTGGAGCAAACTAATGCCCTCGGTCCGTGTGATGCATTTGAGGAGCATTCCATTGCGGGTTAGCTTGTATAATCGCCCGTCAACCAATTGATAGTTCTTGGCTTTACGATGGATTTTCTCCAATGTAGCATCATCGTCCGGAATAGCTTGGTTTGTGAGGTACGCCCGGATTGGATCCATCCAGTTCTCCTCGTTTCCAACTAGAGCGGCGGCTCGGGCCGTATCGACCAACATAGACTCCTTGGCGGATTAGTTGGTTGTTGAAACTGAGCCCTTGGCAGGCGCAGTTTTTAGGTTCAGTGGTGAAACCGACACAGATGGCTTAGTAAGAACTTCAAGTAACACGTTACCTGGGAGCCGTGTGCACTCTGCAGCTGCCTTTGCGAGCTTGTCTGCGTCGCCATTGAATTCCCTCTTGACGTGCTGTACTTCAAGTCCATCAAATTTGCTCTCCATGCGCCTATATGCTTCCAAGTATTTAGCCATGACCTCGCTCCACGCACTGTACTCTTTCATGACTTGCTTTGCAGCTAACTCGGAATCCCCTTTCACGAGCAGCCTTCTCACGCCAAGAGATGCAGCTATACGGAGTCCTGTCAAAAGTCCCTCATACTCGGCAACATTGTTAGTAGGAGTTGGATCAACAAAATTGATTTGTAATGCATACCTGATGATGTCATTGTGCGGTGAAATCAGGACCACCCCAGCCCCCGCGCCTGCTCGGCAAAATGCTCCGTCATAGAACATGGTCCAGTGTTCGGGATTTTGGGCAGCCTCTTCGGGTTCGGGGTTTGTCCACTCTGCGATGAAATCTGCCAGAGCCTGCGACTTGATGGCAGTTCTGGGTATGAATTCAACGTCATAAGCCCCCATCTCCACAGACCATTGCGCAATCCTACCCACGGCATCTCGATTATGTAAAATGTTGCCTAGAGGGTAAGTTGAGACAACCTTGATCTTGTGGCTCAGAAAATAATGCTTGAGCTTCCTGGAAGTCATTAGTACAGCATATAATAATTTCTAAATCTGAGGGTACCTTGTTTTGGCATCATGTAGCACCTCGCTTACGAAGTAAACAGGATGTTGTGTTGTTGACTTTTCTGTTGGTCTCTCGACCACCAAAACAGTGCTGACAACAGTTGGTGTCACTGCTACGTATAACAGCATCTCCTCTTGTGGCTGTGGCGGGACCAGCACGGGCATTTTCTGTAGGTATTGCTTGAACGCCTGGAACGCCTCTTCTGCTTCTGCCGACCACTCAAAACGATCAGTTTTACGTAGCAATTTGTAGAATGGCATACCTCGTTCGCCTGACTTGGACACGAATCGACTCAGGGACGCCATCATTCCTGCCAACTTCTGGACTTCATGGCGGCTGCGTGGAGACTTCATGTCGTCGATTGCCTTGATCTTTTGTGGATTGGCCTCTATACCTCGTTGGGAAACAAGGTAACCGAGGAGCTTACCCGATGATACACCAAAGGTGCACTTAGCGGGGTTGAGCATCATCCTGTTTTTACGCAAGTTGTTGAATGTTTCGGTTAAATCAGCGATCAGGTCGCCCTTTAACTTACTTTTTACAACAATGTCATCTATATATGCTTCCACATTACGGCCGATCTGGCCCTCGAGAACATTGTGAACACATTTTTGATAAGTGCAACCTGCATTTTTCAGACCAATAGGCATCTTTATATAGCAATAAAAACCAAAGGGAGTTACAGATGCAGTTTTTTTCCTCATCGTCAATGCACATGCTGATTTGGTGATACCCCGAATAGGCATCTAGAAAACAAAGCAGCTCGCATCCAGAGGTTGAATCTACAATTTGATCTATCCTAGGTAATGGATACTCGTCCTTCGGGCAAGCTTTATTCAGATCTGTGTAGTCCACGCACATCCTCCACGTTCCATTGGGCTTCTTCACCATGACTGGGTTTGCCAGCCATTCCAGAAAAGGGACTTCTCGAACGAAGCCGACTTTGAGTAGTCGGTTGATTTCTTCGTTAATGGCGTCTCGCTTCTCCGGGGTATATCTCCTTTGCTTTTGCTTGACTGGTCGGACGCCAGTTCGTATACCAAGCTTGTGCTCGATCACCTCCCTGGGGATCCCGGGCATGTCAGATGGTTCCCAAGCGAACACATCTGCGTTTGCCCGGAGGAAAGCAATGAGCTCGAGTTCCTATTTGTCACCCAGGCCAAGGCCCACCTGGGTGGTCTTGGTTGGGTCCGCCTCGTCAAGGGCCACAGCCTTTGTGCCTGGCTCGGAGCGCTTGGTTGTTCACGATTGGTGAGGCGTCAGTTGGCAACTCGCCGGCTGCCTGCGATGGCGTCCCCTTGAGTGGGGTCTGGTCCACCACGGTCTGCTTCTCAGCGGCGCCGTCGTCGGTCTTCTGTTCCCCGATGGGCTCCTGTTCGGGAACTTCTTTCCCCTTGGCCCTTGATCGGATCTCCGCTGCTCGGGAGGTTTCAGCCAATGCTGCTTTAGCGGCAGTCTTAGGCTGGTTCTTGATCTTTTTCTTGGCAGGTTCGGCAGCCTTGGCTGGCTCCTGCTCGTCTCCCTTGATCATGTCCAGGGTCTTCATGTCGCACTGGACTGCGCCCTTGCGATCGCCGCAGACGGTGATCGGGCCCAGTGGCCCTGGGACCTTGATCATGGAGTACGCAAAGTGAGCAATCGCCATGAATTTCTTCAGAAACGGCCGGCCCAAGATGCAGTTATAGGCTGACGTGATGTCAGCCACCTCGAAGGTGAGGAACTCTGTTTGGATGTTTTTGCCCTCCATGAGGGTCACCTGCAGATCGATCCTCCCTAGGGGAAAGGCTTGGATGCCTGGTATGACCCCGTAGAAAGGCTTCTCCACCGGGGACAAGGACCTCCTCGGGATCCCGAGTTCGTCAAAGGCGTTGACGAATAGTAGGTTGAGGGCGCTTCCACTGTCGATCAGGGTTCGCCCGATCTTGCGGGGCCCGATCCATGGTTTGATGCACAGTGGTAGTAGCGGCCCATCGTAGAGCGTCTCGGGGTGGTCCCTCTGATCAAATGTGATCGGGATTTTGGACCACCTTAAGAGATGCTTGCAGGGCTCGGTGCTGGCTATCTGCCTCTCGACCATCTTGAGCTGGGACTTGGAGGTTCGGGTAGAACAGCCACCGAAAATTGTGGCGATCTCCAGATCTTCGGGAAGATCTGGCTCATCATCACAATCCATGTAGTTCGCCGTTCGAGGGTTGTGGGCTGCCTGGTCACGCGGAGCCCCCTGCTGCTGGCTCTCCTCCTCCTGCTTCTGCTTCTTGTACACCGTGCAGTCCACAAAGTGATGCTTTGTGGATCGGTGGATCGGGCAGTACATCGGGAGATCGGTAGGTTTGCCTTGACGCCTGTACGGGGGCTTGTTGTCCATGGCCATGACTTCGTCGCCCTCGGTCTTGCGCTTCTTGTTCTTATGCTTATTTTTCTTCTTGCCTTCCCCGGCTGGCTGGATTTGTTCGGGCTTTCCGTGAACCCGCGCTCGGGCGTCCGCCATCTTGGCGGTCTCTTCCAGGATCCCGTAGAGCTCTGCCACCGTCTTCGGGTTCTTCTTGGCAAGTTCCTCCGCCGTTCGCTCGTCCTTGCAACCCTGATTGAAGGCCACAATCACCCGATCATCCACCATGTCAGGGATGGTGTTACGAGTGTCGCTGAACTGGCGGATGTAGTCCCGGAGGGATTCTCCAGGCTTCTGCACACAGTTGAGCAGATCTCCTTCATGTCCGGGGCGTTTGTAGGTGCCTTGGAAGTTGGCTTCAAACGTCTCCCAGAGGTGGCTCCATGACTTGATGCTAGCCTCGGGCTGGTTCATGAGCCACGTACGGGCTGATCCCTGCAGGGCAGTCGGCAAGTAGTTGGCCTTGACGTAGTCGTCACCCCCGGTGGCATCGATGATCGTGGAATAGATCTGAATCCACTCGCGGGGGTTGGTTGTTCCGTCATACTTCTCGATGTTAGTAGGACGAAACTTCTCGGGCCACCTGACCTTGCGCAGGGCTGGGGAGTACGCAAGGCATCCCCCCGTGCCTGGTCGGGAGTCACGTGGCGGCGAATCTGGATGGGACCGATAGTAGCCCTCACGTGCTCGGTAATCTCGATTGTAATTGAGAGTTTTTCGAGCGTCGCGAGCGCGACAGTTGCGTTCGAGCTGCGGCCTCATGTCGCGCCCCTCGTGTGGGCGATAGTGGGGTCGTCCGTTAACAGATCGGGACCGAACCGGCTGTGGTTCATGTGGTCTGTTTGACGGAGCTGGTGGTGCGGCAGCGGCGGCCTCGATGCGCTCCTTTGCCTTGTCCGCTGCTTCCCGAGCCTTCTTGGCTATGGTGGCCATCGGGGTTCCTTCGGCCATTGCTTCCATGGTCTCCAAGAGGGTTCGGATCTGCAGATTGTCCTGCTCGACAGCCCGGAAATCGTTGTTGAGATCTCGGGGAGCCAACGAGGACGCGACCTGCTGTGTTCGGGTTTTAGCCGTCTGAAGCGTTGGTGCGTTGCTGAAGCGTGGAGGAGGCATGGGCCTGCGCGAGCTAGATGATTCGGCAGCGGCCTCGGTCCCGTTTGCAGTTAGCACATGGATGCGGTGGTCTTCGGGTTGTTCCGACCCATTGCTAGATCCACTGTATTCGAGATCCTACTATGCAGTGCGATCTGCAATGTCTTCGGGAGTTGGCTCCGTGAAGGTGGCGAAAACTTCCCGACCAGTGCACGTGAGATCGGGATCATGGATCCTTGTCATCTTGAGCTCGTAATCGCCTTGGTGCTCGAACACGAGATCCCCGAAGCGGATCTCTCGTGCAGGCACTAGATGGCAGTGAGCGTATAGATCAGAAGCGGAGGCAGAACTCCCGATGACTTCCGACTTGACGGAACTGGGCATGTAGGGCATCGATGAACTCGACGCGTCGGCGATCCAGACTCCGTTGACGATCGGCATGATCTTTCTTCACGCAAGGGCCCCTACCTGGCGCGCCTCTGTCGAGGTTGTACTCAGCAGATATTTGTCCGGCAAGCACCCTGCTTCGTGCGAAGATTAATCACGGAGATGAACAGAGAGACACTGGATTTTTATACTGGTTCGGGCCCTCGAGATCGAGTAATAACCCTATGTCCAGTTGCTGCTTGTATTATTTCGTCGAGTACAGATTACAATGCGTAACAAGTACCCTCGGGTGGATTGGCTAGATTTTGGGATACCCTCTTACGTACAAGACCCCCGCTATTTATATTCAGGGAGACGTGCCTTACAAGACAAAACAAACCTAAACCTAGTAGGACTCTAGCTATCTTCGGGCTTTTCCTCCTGCGATCCGGCCATCGTGTCTTGTTCGGAGTCGGTAGTCGGTAGTCCACGTGATCGGGCACCCTGGTATTATGGCCTCAACAGGTTCGTTAGTATCATATGTATGGGACTTGGATATACTACAATACCCTATACAAGCTCATTCAATGATCATATGCAAGAGGACATATCGAGGTATCCAGTGGTTCCCTCATCAAGGGACGACAGTAGGACGTCTTATCATAAAGGCCTAATACCCACTCCCAAACGTGGAGGATTACAAAGGACGGACAGGGCTGTCACCACCTGCCGCCTACCTCTTCTAATCCGTGGGGCAGCGGTACCCTCAACAGTATTCCATATCCCAAACACCATGCTTGCAATATGTAATACAACTCTATCTATCACGTTAATAAATAGAGCAACCAAGAGGCACATTGAGCCAATGTCATAGCATACATTCACTTGAATAAGGTGCAAGACATAAGTGATATATACTAAGTGGATAAGGTATAACTGAGGCATACAACATAAGTATGAAGGTATTTCCATTAAGCTCAGAGTACTACAAGTAAGTAAGAGAATACAAGAACTGAACTCTAGAACTTACCAAGATTCCTCCGGAAGCCCTTCAGAAGATCTAACACTATGAATACCACTACTAAGACTAAGACTAAGCTTGTAGCAAAGGAGAGCTCTTCTTCTGGTGTGTGTTGAGTACGGTGCCCCTTGCAGGTATTTATAGCATCACATAGGCGGTTGGAGCCGGCCAGAGGCGGTTGTGGCAGTTTGGAGGTGGGCCTAGGTCGGCCGATGTGCCAAGGTCGGCCGACCCTAGGATGCACCGTCTTCAGCATTGCACGGCTTAGATGGACTCCTGATGGCGGTTTATAGGTACGGGTCAAGGGGGGATCGAAACGGCCGTAGGGCCAAGTCGGCCGACCTAGCCAGGTTGGCCGACCTGGTTCCACCACCTTTTGGCCCCACTCTTCTCTGGTAGACTGCAATGTGGGTCCTTATGACGGTTCTAGGTGGGTATACTCCATTTAGGTGCAAATGAGTTGAGGTGTGGGCCCTTCAATCCGTGAGAGTGACACGTGGCTCATCCTCACCCTTGACTCGAACCGACCATGATTCAACGTCCACGATCCTTCCTTTGTGTGCTTCTTGACCTGTGTGGAAAATGGGCTCGATTGAGGTCCAGGCCAGGTCGCTCGACCTAGCCAGGTCGGCCGACCTGGGTCTGTGCCCAGTTTCGTCCATCTTTTGCACCGTAGTCACTGTACTCAAATATATTCCAGATATGCATGGTACAATATTATTTGAATACTAATGTCTAAGTTATGCTTGATCTTTATTGGTTTCCTGAGCCTATTGACGGTCGGATTTTCTGTTATAAGGACCGTCAACAACTCCCCTAAGCCTAGCCTTTGCTCATCCCGAGCAAAAGACTAAAACTTTTAGGCTCAGTGGATCAGGAGTTGCTTCCTCATTACTCCTCAAAAGTACCAATGGTTCAACAAGTTATTCTACCGAGAATTGAATAAGCCGGTAAAATAAACTTCCCTTATTACCTTGGCCTTTTATGGGGCTTGTAGCTTCTCCTTGTCTTGGGCGGTTGATGGCTAGAACGACTTAGACCAAGCACCTTGCCTTCTACCTTGCTTGACAATCAAACCGGAGGTTTGGAAGTTTTTTCAAAAGGGCAGAGTTCCTTCGGTGGTACTCTCAAGTCACTCATGGTGTATTTTCTTACCAATTTTCTCTCTCAACTCTCATGTCACTCATTGGAGGGGGTTTGTGCTAGGAGAGCTTTATAACATACTTGTAATGCACATATTGTAAAGTCAAGATCAGGATTCAAAGAGAAATAAGTCATACTCTCAAACTAAGATGTGCACGTGTGTAGGTGGCATGGTAAAAGATAGCTCTTTTTTTTACAGGTTCCTCTTCTCCTTAAAGAGTTGCTTTTGGAGACATGGCTTTAATTTTTGAACCAAGAGCCTTCTTGTGCTCTCTCTCTTTTTTTTTACATACTTGGACCTTCATGTGTCCATATTATTATTATTTTTTCAAAAGCCCATGTCTCTTTTTGCAATAAGAATGGAGAAGAGTACCATACTTTATGTAGAGCTTTTATTTGGTGGAATAATGGGTGTTGTGTTCACTTCCAGGGTAGAAGTGTAACATGTATAAGGTGGCGTGTGCGTGATCTTGGCTTTAAAAGCATGAAGTAAATCTCTCAAAATCACAATGACCTTGACAAAACTCAATGCAAAAGCAAGTAGCTTATGTAGGGGTTTAAAATAATATGAGCTTTGGTAGGGAATTTAATCACCATAAGGAACTCTTTATTTTATTTTAAAAGAGAAACTCCGGTTATCAAGTCTAGCTTAGTAAGATCTTAAGGTAACTCAAGTCTTATCATATCATAGCCAACAACAACCTAGACTAGAGCTTGCATATGCTACCCACAGATAGACAAGATAACAGAAAAGATTATGCTCAACCAGCAAACTCAATGCTTAGGAGAATAGCAGGTTGAAACATAGGTACAAGAGAGAAATAAGAGCAACTATTCATCATGTCCAAAGTAAAGATTTAAGCATGGAATCAACACATTAAGGGACTAGCATGGATAGCTCTCATTTACTAACTTTATTCAAAAGAAAAACTTTATTCAGCAATACTTACCTGAACTTACCTGATTGGGGGTCCTCCCCCAAGCTATTTTGTTGACACCGATAAACCTGTCGGCGCAGGACTCGTGTTTTACGTCGTCGAGCGAAGACGTCTCCGATGTAGGATTTCAACTTGACGAAGCAGCATCTGACCCTAGAGATGAGGATACAGATGATTTAACCCGCCATACCAGTTTTGCCTTCTTATGGCAGTCGACAGCTTGTTCTGGTGTTTTCTTCGTCTGTGCTTTCGCACCTCGTGTAGACTTCTTGTTGTTCTTTGTATAATACCGGATGGGGAAATCCTTCTCCCAGAACTCTTCCATGAACTTAATCAGGCTATCTTTTTCTGGAGGTGTCACCTCCACCTCTTTGACGTTCTGACTGTTTCTCCCATACTTGATCTTGATCATGGAGCATTGCTCCACCTTTGGCCTGAACTCAAACTTCTCCTTCCTACCATTAATGTGGAGCTAGATTTCACCAGCACCCACGTTAATGTGAGCGTCTGCTATGCTCAAGAAGGGTCATCCAAGGATGAGCGACGAGTCGTTGCTCACGTCCATGTCTAGTACCACGAAGTCGACAGGGATGATGCAATCCCAGATGCGTACCGGAATGTCCTTGGCTATCCCCTCCGGGTAGCGGACCGTGGAATCGGCCAGCTGCAGTCTCATGGGAGTAGGGGACAAGGTAGTATAATTAAGGCGGTCAAATACTACCTTTGGCATGACGCTGACACTTGCCCCCAGCTCATAGAGTGCGTGCTCAAAATGCTGTGTCCTGATTGTACACGTGATGGTGGGACACCCTAGGTCCTTTTTCTTCTCCGGGACCTTGTTTAAGATGGCTGCACTGCACTCCTCAGTCAACTTTACGACCTCGGTACTTGGGAGTGGACGTTTGTTGTCGAGGATGTCCTTCAAGTACTTTGCGTAGGTCGGTACCTGCATAGCATCTAGCAATGGCACATGTATATTTAACTTTTGTATAGCTTCTACGAACCTGGCAAATTGCTCATCCGCCGATGGTTTCTTTTGGCGTTGAGGGAATGGCAAGACGTTGTTGTCGTAGAACTCATGTGGCGCAGTTTGTCCGGCTGGTGCTAGCTCGGTTTCAGGCTCTTCTTCCACTGCGGGAATCTCCTTTCGTGGTGCTGCTGTTTTTCCTGCATGGTTAGGTGGGACTGGATCCCGAGTAGCCTTACCGCTCCTCGTGGACACAGCCTTTACATTTTTAAAAGACGAATCCGGTTGCCCGGGAATTCTCCCCTTATCACCAGAAGGAACAGCGGAGGCTAGCAAAGCTAATTGGGTTTCTAGCATTTTGTTAATGCTCAGCTGGCTCTGGAAGGTGGAGGACAAACTTTCTATTTTAGAATTTATGCCCTCCAGAACTTTATCGTTAGCAGCAAGCCTCTTAGAGATTGATTCATTGATCTTGGCCTGACCAAGGACAAGATCTTTAAGGGAAGGTTGGTTAGAAAAAATTATTATTGTTACCTCCCTGGTAGAATGGGCGTTGCTGATTCCAATTCCCTTGAGGCCGGTATCCATTGTTGCCGTTCACGAACTGTACCTCCTCTTGTGTCTCGGGGCAGTTGTTCCCCGAGTGGCCGGTTTCTCCACAGACTTCACACGTCATGTGTGAGTCCAGTGGCCCTTCATTGTCGGCGCCTCCATCCTTGGTGCGGTCATCAAGGCACTTCATGATGAGGTCCATCTTGGCAGCCAGCATGTCCACCTCCTTTACGGTGTGCATACCGCGTTTGCGTCCCTGAAGACGGTCATCATTCCAGGATTGGTTTGACACCATCTTCTCGATGAGTAGCTTAGCGGCGGCCACAGTCAAGGAAAGGAATGCCCCTCCAGCAGCAGCGTCCTTGTGTTCACGGGCTGTCTGGGACAGCCCATGGTAGAAGTTCTGGAGCAAGAGCCACTCTTGCATACCATGGTGGGGGCATGCCAGAATGTAGTCCTGGAAGCGATCCCATGCTTCCGGAACCGTCTCCCTGGACTCTTGTTGGAAGCTGGAAATTCTTCCCTGAAGGGCATTGGTTTTCCCAATGGGGAAGAACTTCGCCAAGAAGGCATTGGAGCACTTAGTCCATGTGTTCACCGCATCACGGTTGGAATAGAACCATTGTTTGGCTCTTCCCAACAGTGAGAACAGAAACAGGCGGAGCCTGATGGCCTCTTGATCCACTCCTCGGATGGTGATAGTGCTGCAGACCTCCAGGAAGTGCTGCAGGTGAGCACTGGCGTCCTCATTGGCTTTCCCGTAGAAGGGGCTAGCCTGCACCATGTTGATTAGCGGGGCCTTCAGTTCAAAAGCATGATCCCCCATTTCCACCTCCGGACCCACAGGGATCTGGGCAGCGGACGGGGCGGAGTAGTCACGGATGGTCCTGTCGGCCATAGCTTCTTTCGGTTGGGGTGCTACGGGAACGGGTTGTCCTCCTTGGTTGGAGGATTCTCTGATGACTGGTTCGGTCTCCGACAAGAATACCTGAGGGATTACGACACGAGAACGTACCCTCCTTCCTATAGTATTCGGGTTCTCGACGTAGTTGGATGGTAATTGGAAACCAGTCATACACTACCTGTTTCACATCACAGAGAAACAGAGCAAAAGGGTAAACATGCTAGATTACTGGCAATTAATTATGTTGCATCAAATGCATGGATGATCAAATCTCTTTAACTATTGCTTTCCCCGGCAACGCGCCAGAAATGCTCGTTGGTATTTCTTAGCATCACCACTTAGAGTAGTGATGGTACTAGAGATACTTCATCGTAAATCTAGATGTTACAGATATTCTGCAAGCGCACAGAAGTATGTTGTAGCATTTCACCCGGGAGTATTCCAGAGTATCGTTATTTGTTTATCTGCAGGGAAAGCATTTAGTTAAAAGAGAGGTGTCATCCAATGCAATTACTTACAACAACATTAATATACCATAATCTAAGCAGGAATGATATAGAAGTGAATGGGTAATGTGACACACAAAAGTTCATTGCTCATCATTATGGTAGTCTTAGTTAGTAACAGTACATTAGTAAAGATTACTAAGGGTTCGTTAGCATCATATGTATGGGACTTGGATATACTACAATACCCTATACAAGCTCATTCAATGATCATATGCAAGAGGACGTATCGAGGTATCCAGTGGTTCCCTCATCAAGGGACGACAGTAGGACGTCTTATCATAAAGGCCTAATACCCACTCCTGAACGTGGAGGATTACAAAGGACGGACAGGGCTGTCACCACCTGCCGCCTACCTCTTCTAATCCGTGGGGCAGCGGTACCCTCAACAGTATTCCATATCCCAAACACCATGCTTGCAATATGTAATACAACTCTATCTATCACGTTAATAAATAGAGCAACCAAGAGGCACATTGAGCCAATGTCATAGCATACATTCACTTGAATAAGGTGCAAGACATAAGTAGTATATACTAAGTGGATAAGGTATAACTGAGGCATACAACATAAGTATGAAGGTATTTCCATTAAGTTCAGAGTACTACAAGTAAGTAAGAGAATACAAAAACTGAACTCTAGAACTTACCAAGACTCCTCCGGAAGCCCTTCAGAAAATCTAACACTATGACTATCACTACTAAGACTAAGACTAAGCTTGTAGCAAAAGAGAGCTCTTCTTCTGGTGTGTGTTGAGTACGGCGCCCCTTGCAGGTATTTATAGCATCACATAGGCGGTTGGAGCCAGCCAGAGCAGACCTGGTTCCGCCGCCTTTTAGCCCCACTCTTCTCTGGTAGACTGCCATGTGGGTCCTTATGACGGTTCCAAGTGGGTATACTCCATTTAGGTGCAAATGAGTTGAGGTGTGGGCCCTTCAATCCGTGAGAGTGACACATGGCTCATCCTCACCCTTGACTTGAACCGACCATGATTCAACGTCCATGATCCTTCCTTTGTCTTGGTATTTCTTACATCGCAGATAAATCCGCAAGCGCACAGATACCGTTGTAGCTTTCACCCGGAAGTATTCAGGGTATCGAATCCACAGGGAAGGCAGTGGTTGACTAGAGTAGTTATCCATTGTATTCAATCATAACATTATTAATACACAAAGTCTAGCAAGGGGTAAACATTGATAGATGGGTAGTGTGACACACAGAAGGTTTCATTGCTCATTATATAAGTTTAGTTAATATGAAGGTCCTAAAAGAGAACCAGGGGTTCTATGTACTTCTTGCATATGGGTTACACTCCTACAAGGGTATACTATACAAGCACAGTAAGCGACACATGTTAGAGGGCAAATCGAGGAGTCGTGGGATCCCCTCATCCAAGGGTACTGTCACGATGTTTATCACGAAGGCCTGCAAACGCTCAGACCCGAACAACGAGGATTACATGGGACGGACAGGGCTGTCACCACCTGCTGCCTACCTCTTAATACGTAGGGAAGGGTATCCCCAATGTTATTCCATATACCAAACACCACGTTTACCATATGAAATACAACTCTATCTATGGTCCACCTAAATAGAGCAACCTTGCAGTACACTGGGCCATTGCCATAACATGCATCAGCTATACTAAGGTGTAAGACATACATCTTATATGATGAACACACAAGACTATAAGTCAAGTAACATAAGCAAGAGAGTAATTCCATTAATAGCTCTAAGTCTTATAAGTAAATAAAAGATACAAGATAACTAAGCTCTAGGCTTACTAAGACTCCGTCGGAAACCCGTAGAAGCTCAACCCCTAGAACTACTTCACTACTAACTAAGACTAGAATATCTGGCAAAGAGAGCTCTTCCTTCTTGGTGTGTGTTGAATGAGTTGGTGAAGGCCTCTATTTATAGTGGGAGAGATGCCTTGGGGATGTGAAGATGCTTCCTTGATGCTAGGGAATATTCCCCCTCAAACCTCTCCCTTCCCTCCACCGGTACTTGGGAACCGTCCTTCCACGGTCGTACTACCCCCAGGACTCGCGCCAAGCCTCGTAGAGGCGGTAGGGGGCGAAAACCGGGTGGAAACCGGATCCCAGGTCCCTGAACCGGAGCAAAACGGTTAAAACCGCGCCATCTTTATTCTCTGTACGTCGGTAGCAATTGAACCACGCGGAACCGGTCAAAACCGGCCGACTCACGCACGCCTCGGGCGCAAAACCGGTGGCCGGCCCTCTCCTGGCGCGCCACGCGTCCCGGGCCTGCGCCCGCACACGGAGGACCGCGTCCTCCCGCGCTGAGCGCGCCCGCCTGGGCCCTTCGGCGCTGCTGGGCCGAGTGCTGTTGGGCCCCGCCTGTGCTCCGCCTGGGCTCCGTATTGGGCCTCGCTGGCCGCCTGGGCGAGCTGGCGAGCGGGCCGCCCACGCCTGGGTGACGTCAGCGGCGCTGACGTCAGCAAATGACGTCAGCGCTGCATAATTAATTGGGCTTTTCATATCTTTGTCTCCCGAGCTCCAAAATATATGAATATTATATCCATTTCGATCGTCTTGACGAGCTCTTCGCAACGGTGTATTCCAAATGGGCATTTGAGATAATTTATAATAATGATATATTTGGATTTATCTCAAGGCCATAGTGTGATTTCGAGCATTTCCTGCATGACAAGCCAAAACACCAACACTCGTGGAAATAGTTAGCAATAAATCCTATCACTAAGTTTGGTGATTATATTTGACATATTTTCTGCAGGAGTTGACAGTTAAAAGTGGTACTTAACGACCGTCAACAAGCTCCCCCACTCCTAGCCTTTACTCGTCCTAAGGTGGAAAACATGAATCCAACCGATATGATGCAAGCATATAAGTTATTCCAAGACATATGATGCAAACATGAATTTTGAAGTGTCTATCATGTAATCTTGGGTGGTTGAGGAACGGTACGGCCTTAATTCAAGTCATCTCAACTCTTCTGTTAAGTAACTTGGGTTTTTAATAAATTTTCAAAAAAAACATAACCTTACTTAGCTCCTCAAATGATTCTCTTAGATCGCTCATTGTGTATGATTCCTCACCAAGGCATTTCTTTGCCTTCTTTCACCCTACTTCTAAAAGACTTATGTGGATCTCAAGGTAGGAGTAAAGATAAGGCTTACTTGCATCACATATATTGCAAAGTCAAAGAGCAGATCCAAGAAGAAAACTATTCATACAATCTGATCAAGATGTGCATGTGTGTGGAACAATGGGAAATGTATGTGGAAATTCTGATAGCTCCTTTTGGTATGATCTCTCTCCTCTTTATTTTGAAAACATGGCTATATCATTTTTTTTCTCTTTTTTTTCATGCTCTATGCTTTTATGAGCATCTCTTTTTTTTTCTCTTGGACCTTCATGTGTCCAAAATATATTTTTTTATAGCCCATGTCTCTTTTGCAAAGGATATTTGGAGAGAGATTCATAAGACATATGGAGCATTTATTTTGTGGATGAATGGGTATTGCTAACTTCCAGTGTAGAAGTTTAGCATATGTATGTAGAGTGTATGTGATCTTGATCAAGAAAGCATGAAGAGCATCTTACAAGGGTCACAACAATTTGACAAAGCTCAATGCAATAACAAGCAGCATATGTATAAGGTTTTCAATGTGAGCAACATATGGCTTTGGTAGGAATGGAATATCATTGAGGAGCTTTGCAAGGCTATTGATTTTAAACTTTTGCAATAAAAACATCCCAAGTACTTTATACAGAAAGAGCAAGATTTCTTTCATCATACCATATCTCATTAATCAACCACTTAGATAAACATGTTTTCCTAAAGAGATAGGTTCACAAGCAACAGGTGTATGTGCAAGGAATAAAGAACATGCAAGCCAATCAAGGATAATCATGTAAATCAAAAGAGCACCAGGATTCATTGAGTTTAATTTTAGTGATCATCTCAAGATTATTTTAAACTCATGAATCAAAGAGGATGAAGGATAGGATGTGCAAACCATCGCTCTGGACGAGAATGTAGGCGAGAGGTACCAGAGGGCCTTCGGCCGACCTGGGGGATCGGCCGACATCTTCTGGGCCTCGGTAACCATGATCTTCCTTGACCTGACTGGTGTGATGTTGTACAGCCTGTCTGTAGGTGGCCTCGATCATGTGCATGTCAGGAAACTCGAGAGACCCCCACACTTGAGCTTTTGCCTGCATTTATTTTCACACAGTGGAAACAAAACAATGGCTCCATGATTTTAAGAACCATGAGCCTTTATTGGAATTCAAATATTTTTGGTGTTTTTATGTTATGCAAATTTTTATGGATTTTTTTATCATGGCAAACAAATCTTTCAAGGTAACTTAGCAGGAGATCAAAGGAAAATAAGTGCACAGAGTATTTTGGATACTTCCCTGATGAATTCCCCAAACTCTAGTCTTGCAAGCGAATGCAAGGTTTGAGCTTAAGAGTGCCAAAAGATTTGTCCATTGTTCATCTTGCTTCATTGTGCAAATTTCTTCCATGTGACTAAAGATGTTGAATGTTGAAGTTATGCTCGCCATCCTTTAGTCATTACTTCACCCCTGCAAAAAGTTAGTGGACAACGAATACCCGAAGGACTATAAAGAATAAATCATTGTCGCCATCGGGTTAGTTGTTCACATCCACGCTCAAAAACAAGATTGGTCCTTCACATGTCAAGTGTAGATCCAGTTTGCCAATTTTTTTTATATTTATTTTTCAAATGTTCCTCTTTTCTTTTCAAATTTTATTTTCACCATTTTCCTTTAAGCATAACTCAAACAAGGCTGGATTTAAATCGCATCATCATGATCGAAGAGGGTTTTGCAATATACTCACAGTGAACTATCGAAAAGTTATGTACCTCCTCATAGGTTGTGCACAATGTGTTGCAGCGCATCCAATGCCTTGGTTTGTCTCCAATTCGAATCAAGCTTGACGACTTACCCGCTCGAATTTGAAATCTTTCCTGTAGGGGTTAGTCCATACATACAACCAATATCTATACATGCATTTACTCCAAGGTTTATTAATCAAACTCGACACCATGCCTCATTTGATTAAAGAAGACCATTTTAACCTAAGCACCATGCTTAATTTAAAAGGTCTATGAATGCAGTTCGAACGTACATTCAAACCAGAGCACACGAGCATAGATAAAAGAGGCATGAGAACATGATCAAGTTATTTTCTCATGGAGATGAACATGAGTGTAATAATGGTGAACTTCGGGTTACCTCCCGGAAGGGCTTTGTTTAAAGTCAAAAAGCATGACATGACACTTACCTTAGCATACTTACCGCTGGCAGTGGAAGGTTACTTTAGAATTTCCATCACGGTAGTTCCTTGGCTCTTGGTGATGCCATTGACGGTGATGCCATTGACGGTGACGCGGTCGCAAGTGGATTGCAAGTGCACACTAAATGTTGGGGTTTCCCAAACAAGTAGTTGGCAAGGCGGCAAAACACGAGCAGACGTCTTTTCTCATGAAAGCGAGCACAAGAACCAAGGGTGCCAGGCAAGGTGGGGCCAGGAGCCATATGGGGACTACCGAGGTGCAACGCCATAATGGCATGTACACCCAGTTGGCACAACCCCAATGAGACTCGCCGGGTAAGGATTTTTTTAAGCA
>CM014271.1:55379621-55406704 GCA_004135705.1 Alloteropsis semialata
TGCAAAGATTGGAATTTAAACATGCAAAGATTGGAATTCAAAAATGCAATATGAAATAATTATGGGATAATACCAATTTACCTGTCGGTGAGACTCGCCAGTTTATGTCCGTCGAGTGAGGACGTCTCCATCATGAATTTTGACTTTATGTAACATTTGGAGATGGTTTGTATTGCCATACCTGTTTGTCTTCTTCGGACGGGATCATGTAGGCCTTGGTGTTGAGCCTTGGCCTTGGGTCCGTTCACGTTGGTCTTCCCATGTAATGGGCTGGCGTGTACCAATTTGACGGATGCTAGCCTAAGATCGAACGCGGTGTCTCTCATGTTCAGCTCTGGGCCGGTTTGCGAACCAGAGTGAATCGAGAACTCGCCAAATCGTTCTTTCGGCAATAGCACTCATCGATATTGGTAATGTAGGATTGACTGGAGTTGCTGCCGATCAGATTACCTAGGAA
Organism: Alloteropsis semialata; assembly: GCA_004135705.1. Taxonomy (NCBI): domain Eukaryota; kingdom Viridiplantae; phylum Streptophyta; class Magnoliopsida; order Poales; family Poaceae; genus Alloteropsis; species Alloteropsis semialata. The sequence goes on from CM014271.1 coordinate 55,380,079, forward strand.
GATACGATGCAAGATCGTATTTCTCGATAATCTTGGGTTGTCGATGAAGTCCATTGGCAGTTCAAGACCAGTCATACACTACTCTGTTCCACATCAAAGAGAAACAGAGCAATGATAACCCTGCCGGAGCAGTGGTAATTAATCATGCTATTAATTGAGTACATGGGTTAACAACACTATTCAACCATTGCCGTTCCCCGGCAACGGCGCCAGAAAGCTTGTTGGTATTTCTTACGTCGCAGATAAATCCGCAAGCGCACGGATACTGTTGTAGCTTTCACCCGGAAGTATTCAGGGTATCGAATCCACAGGGAAGGCAGTGGTTGACTAGAGTAGTTATCCATTGTATTCAATCATAACATTATTAATACACCAAAGTCTAGCAAGGGGTAAACACTGATAGATGGGTAGGGTGACACACAGAAGGTTTCATTGCTCATTATATAAGTTTAGTTAATATGAAGGTCCTAAAAGAGAACCAGGGGTTCTATGTACTTCTTGCATATGGGTTACACTCCTACAAGGGTATACTATACAAGCACAGTAAGCGACACATGTTAGAGGGCAAATCGAGGAGTCATGGGATCCCCTCATCCAAGGGTACTGTCACGATGTTTATCACAAAGGCCTGCAAACGCCTAGACCCGAACGGCGAGGATTACAAGGGACGGACAGGGCTGTCACCACCTGCCGCCTACATCTTAATACGTAGGGAAGGGTATCCCCAATGTTATTCCATATACCAAACACCACGTTTACCATATGAAATACAACTCTATCTATGGTCCACCTAAATAGAGCAACCTTGCAGTACACTGGGCCATTGCCATAACATGCATCAGCTATACTAAGGTGTAAGACATACATCTTATATGATGAACACACAAGACTATAAGTCAAGTAACATAAGAGAGTAATTCCATTAATAGCTCTAAGTCTTATAAGTAAATAAAAGATACAAGATAACTAAGCTCTAGGCTTACCAAGACTCCGTCGGAAACCCGTAGAAGCTCAACTCCTAGAACTACTTCACTACTAACTAAGACTAGAATGTGTGGCAAAGAGAGCTCTTCCTTCTTGGTGTGTGTTGAATGAGGGGGTGAAGGCCTCTATTTATAGTGGGAGAGATGCCTTGGGGATGTGAAGATGCTTCCTTGATGCTAGGGAATATTCCCCCTTAAACCTCTCCCTTCCTTCCACCTGGTACTTGGGAACCTTCCTTCCATGGTCGTACTACCCCAAGGACTCGCGCCAAGCCTCGTAGAGGCGGTGGGGGGCGAAAACCGGGTGGAAACCGGATCCCAGGTCCCTGAACCAGAGCAAAACCGGCTAAAACCGCGCCATCTTTCTTCTCTGTACGTCGGTAGCAATTGAACCACGCGGAACCGGTCAAAACCGGCTGGCTCACGCGCGCCTCGGGCGCAAAACCGGTGGCCGGCCCTCTCCTGGCGTGCCACGCGTCCCGGGCCTGCGCCCGCACGCGGAGGACCTCGTCCTCCCGCGCTCGCACGCGGAGCGCGCCCGCCTGGGCCCTTCGGCGCTGCTGGGCCGAGTGCTGTTGGGCCCCGCCTGTGCTCCGCCTGGGCTCCGTATTGGGCCTGGCTGGCCGCCTGGGTGTTGGCGCTTGTTAAGTCATGATTATTTTGTAACACCAACATGATGGACACTTGTACATAGAGATTATTTGATTGCAGGAGATATGGGCCAGAAGATGAAGTAAAACAGGGCCAGGCCCAGGTTGCCCGACCCCATCAGGTCGGCCGACCTAGCCTAGTACACCCAAGCCCAAGTTTGGCCATGCAGAAGAAGCACAAGTTCGTGTCATCCAGAATGTTGAATCAATGACGGTTGTATCTAAGGGATGACAAGAAGGATAAGGAGGAGCACAAGGATTGATGGGCCCACATGAGAATTAACATTTACTCCGAGGATCCATACCCATCCTCCACGAGTATCAGGGTCCACATTCCAGCGACTCAGAAGAAGAACAAGGCAAACCGTGCCTGGACCAGGTCGGCCGACCTGGCCAGGTCGGCCGACCCAGTCTAGCGGCCGTTGCGGTGCTCCCTTCTCGAGTGTATCCATACCGTCTTCAAGACCAAAGCTACACCGTGGATGAGTTCAGTCGGTTCATCTGACGGTCGGGCGACGTCTCCACATCGGCCGACTCGGGGGTGGGCCCACTCGCCCTCAACCGCCTTGTACCGGCCCTGAACTGCCTCCAAGTGCTATAAATAGGTGCCAACGCCTCCTGTACAACACACACCAGAAGGAAGAGCTCCAATTGCTACAAGTCATAGTCTTAGTTAGTAGAGAAGTAGTTCTAGGAGTTGAGCTTCTACGGGTTTCCGAAGGAGTCTTGGTAAGCCCAGAGCTCAGTTATCTTGTATCCTTTACTTATTTGTAAGACTTAGAGCCTTAATATATTACTTTGCCATACGCTTTCCCTGAGGAAATAAATACAATACTCTGGAATACTCCCTGGTGAAATGCTACAATGTATTTTTGTGCGCTTGCAGAACTTGTATAACGTTAAGATCTATATTAAGGCATCTCTAGTACCATCACTCCAGTAGTGGTGATGCTAAGAAATGCCAACAAGCATTTCTGGCGCCGTTGCCGGGGAAAGCATTGGTCAAAGAATATGTTAACCTCTGTATTAACTTATGTCACAATTAATTACCATCTCTAGACAGGTTTACCCTTGTCTTGTTTCTCTTTGTGTGAAACAAAAGGTACATCATCGATTCGCCAAAGAACTCAAAGTGATCCTCCAATTTCTGTCAATTGAAATCGAAGTACCTTTGCACCAAGATGGCAACTGAAACTCTCATGATCGACTCAACGTACATCACCATGGTGCAAGCCAAGCCATTCAACGGAAAGGCCACAACAGATGCAGCAGAACATCTCCGACATTTCTCAGCAATATGCAGTCGACTAGGAGGAAGGGCAAAGCAATGGTTATTCCTATTCTCATTAACAGGTAGAGCACTGCAGTGGTACTACAACCACCAGGCAAAGATGGAGTCTTGGCAGCAGTGCAGAGATTTATTTCTAGCACATAACTGGAGCCCATCCCAGCAAGGAGGAAGTGTATACACTATACCTGCTAAGAGAAAGGTAAATGATCTAAGTTCTAGATTCCATGCCTTGTCAGTTGCTGTGAAAAACCAGCTGCGCTTAAGCAAAATTCTAGAAACCCAGTCAGCCGAGTTAGCTGCAGTGGTACAAGAGACCAGTCGAGAGATTTTGGCTAACCATGCAGGAAACAAGAAAGAATCAAACCAAAAGCATGACGGACCCAAAATCAAGGTGATTTATGGATGGAAGCCACAGAAACCACCAGTCACCAACAGTGAGCCACTCCTGCCCCTGCCCAAGGAATTCACACAAAGTGTTAAGGCTCTGAAGGTAATAACAACAGCAACACCTTGTGTGAAGACAACAGAACCGGAGTGGCGCTGCAAAGCATCCGCATTATCTTCAAATCCGGAGATCAGATCATCAAGCTAAATCATGACTTGGAGACGTCTGCACTCGACGGACGAAAAACAACGAGTCCTCACCGGTAGGTACATCGGTATGTATCTCATGTTTATTTCACAATGCATATTTATTTCTCAAGCATGTTTAAATTTTCCACAAAATTTTTGCATTTGAAATTTAAACTTTGGAGCCATTTACTTAAATCCTCCTTGGTTACCTGGCCACCACTGCCCACGCACCCAGAATTTATCACACCTTTGAACCATGTGCCACTCTACAAAGGCTAAGCCTGAACCTAGCTAAGGCTCGGTCGGCCGACCAGGCCATGTCGGCCGACTCAAGGCTTTGGCCTTTGTAGAGCGCACAACCATCATCACTCACTACCATAGTCACGGATCATAACTTTCAAAGGGGGCATTGAATCATGTCCAACTCCGGTCGGCCGACCAGGTCATGTCGCCCGACTCAGGCCTCCCTCTTTTGCAAAGTTTTCAACCGGTTCTGCATACAACAGGTGTCCAACGCGATCGTGATCAAATCTTGGCTAATTTGCCACTGCGGGAGGGTCGGCCGACCCCACCTGGTCGGCCGATCAGTGGTGATCTCCGGCTATAAAAAGCCTTGGCCAGCAGCTTGCTCATTTCGCCCCAACCCGAGCTGCGTTTCGCCCTCGGAGTTTCTCCTCTCCTTCTGTTAGATTCTTAAGTGTTTAGCTCCTAAGTTTGAAAAATCAATAAAAATTGAAAACCCAATTAAAATGGACTTCATTTCTGCATAACGGTGCTGTTAGTTTCATGCTTAAACTCTTGAACGTGTTGTGGAGGTAACCAAAATCCCACAAGAACGCTTATTTGTGGTGTGCCATAACCCACAAGAACGACTTTTGTGGAGGCGTTCACGCCCCGCAAGAACGACTAACTCTTGGACGACTAACTTGCTAATGCTAATCCTTTTGTCTTCCAAGTGTCGTGCTTGCTGTTCTCTGTGCAGAAATCATGAACATCGTCAGAGGAGTCATGAAGCAAGCAAAGAAATTGAAGGGGTCAAGTTCGAGGAGGAGCCGACACTCAGGGAGCACTGAGGTGATCTCCTCCAGCACGGATATCATGGAATCAGCTGGTGGCTCCGAAGAGAGGATGGACAGCCAACACTCCATAGAGATCTCCGAAGACCAGTACTACTACACCGGTGCTGGCGCCACATCCGCAGGAGGCGGCGGCAGCGGTGGCAATGGAGATGGCAATGGGGACAGCTCCAGCAGCAACCAAAACGAAGATGATCCTCGCCCGGCGTTCATCTCCAATGATCAACTCGACATCGAAGAAGGCTACGAACTGGAAGCGTATCAAATTCTTCTGGGTCACGCTTTTGATCACACACGTGTGTTCACAAGCGAGCTCATGGAGAAATCAGGTATGGCCACCGATTTCTAAACCGTTTGGGGTGCTGTGGGATGGTCGGATTTCGCACGCATTAATGAGGATGGGCGTTGTTTGTTAACAATCCAATTTCTTGCTACTCTGAGAAAGGGTGAGGAAGGGATTACTTTTCGCTTTTTAAGGGAAGAGTATTTCGTTTCTTGGAGGCAGCTTAGTACCTATCTGGGTTTTAGCAAGCGTTGCAGTTTGGAAGTTGATAAAGTTTTGAGGCATTTTGTGAGAGAATCCTTTTGGCGGGATATCTCGGGTATCACAGATGGCACTCCCCCTAGAACTAGCCACATTCATAATCCCACTCTTCGTTTCATGCACCGCTGGCTTGCTATGACTCTATTTCCTCGAAATGATCTTCGAACCGTGCGCATTGATGAATTAAAATTATTATATGCAATGGTTAAGAAGATAAAAGTCTCACCTGTTGTTTTCATGATTGATCAATGGATGGGTGTTTTTAAGAGGCAAGGCCCCATTGAATGCACTTCTTTGGTTACTCGCATTTTTGAGTCGATGGGCCTTTTGAATAATTATCGAGTCGAGTTCTTTCCGCAGCCTCGCCCAACTCTGGGCGAGTCTCATTTTGTTCAGAGTCACCTTGTTACTCATGCCATAGACCAAAAGCTTGTTATGGTTTATCATAATAGCACAACTAGAATTCCGTTGCTAGCACCGGAATACTGGTTGTACAGATGCAAAACACTTTTGCTGGAGTTGCAACAGGAAGGCAGGCAAAGCGTGACAGGAAGGGTGACAAGAAGCATGTCCCGACGGGGAGAAGCCGGAGTGTCGCAGTCCCAAGCAGCATGGGAGCCTCCAACTCCACCGTACGTACCAGCAGGATCGAACTGGGAGCAGCCGCAACCGCCTCCACCATACATGGCAGGAGGTTCGGGATGGCATGAAGCGCCGCACGCACAATGGAATCCCCAAGACCCGCGCTACAATCAGTCGTCCAGCTCAAGTGGCGGCCCTCCTCCGTTCGACGCCCGACGTTCCTTTTCGGCAAGGGACTGGCGCAGCAGCATGGATGGGTTATCCAACCGCATGGGAACCCTAGAGGTAACCACTCACCGTATTGATGATACGTTAACCCAGCATGTGCAGCAGTCGCAAGCTTGGTGGGACCAGTCAGCACAGAACTTCAACACCCTCCAGAACAGCATCCAGGTGGGCAACCAGAACCTAACTACCTACCTCCGATCCCAAGGTTTTGACCCGAACGACCCTCGTTACCGCCAGCAGTGAAAAGTCCAGCTTGGGGGAGGACCCCCGTACAGGTAAGTCGTCTGAACCATTCTCTTTGTTTTTCTTTTATCTTATGTTAAAAAAAATGAAAATGATGATTAAAATGGAAATAAATAAAAAATGAAGCTTTGTTGGGAAGTGATGAACATTTGCTATGACTTTCCCAATTTATTCAAGTCTCAATAAGGCAGTCGTTTGTGTTTTGAATTTGTTGGCTTAAATTAATGACTTCCTTGGAAACTTAAAACTTGTGGGTAGCAAATGCTAAATCTGATTCTAGGTTGTTGAGGGCTATGAGATAATAAGTTAGAGTTGCTTTATCTTCACCAAAGTGAAACCTGATCCCGGAGATTTTATTTCAAAAAGAACAAAAGTCTAGACTCCTCAGTGAAGAGTGAAAATCCTACCAGAGCCCCATATTCCAACCACGTACAAAGAGCATGTGTATTTGTTTTGAGTTCTGTCAAGTTCATTGTGATCGTTGTAAGATTTACTTCATGCTCTTAAAATCGGAGTCACGTACACGCCACATATATGCTAAACTTCTACTCTGGAAGTAAGGCATCCCCTGCCTATATTTTTTTTGCCTACCAAAATAAAACACTCCAAAGGAAAGGGACTTCTCTCCAAAAATATTTCTAGGTGTAAGGCTTGGGCTCCCTATGCTTACTTAAAAAAAAGAGAGAGAAAGAAAATGGACATGTGTGTAGTCCATGAAAAAAAAAGAGAGAAATGGACATAAGTAGTCCATGAAAAAAAAAGGGGGAAATAAAGGAGCCAAGCTTTATAACAAATTTCCTAAAGGAGAGAAATTTCCTAAAAGAGTTTATTTCCACTACCACATATCCACACTTGCACACTTCGATTTGAGTGTATGATTTAATTCTTCATTGATCCTGGATTTGACTCAACAAAATAAACAATGCATGTGTGAAACAAAAGTTTCCCATTTATGAACCCCACTTGTTTATGCTATTGAGGAAAATTGAGAGGAGTGATGGTAGAGGTATAAACACAAATGAGCGACTTGAGAGTCACTTGAGGAGTCTTGTGTTTTTTTCTTTGCAAAAGTCTCTTTTAAAACCTCCGGTGTGATTGTGGAACAAAGGTCTAGGGAAGAGCGCTCTCGCTAAGTTGTTCTAGTTCTCAACCGCTCAAGATGAGGAAACAGCTAAAAAGCCCCATGAGTGATAAGGTAAAATGGATGTTTTGATCTTTGCCAACTTAATCAAGTCATGAATTGTTTTCTTATTGAAAATATCTCTTATGGGAAGTAAGCAATTCTGATCCTAAGTTCCTAAACTCTCCATGTATTGCTCGGGACGAGCAAAAGTCTTAGCTTGGGAGAGTTTGTTGGCGCTTGTTAAGTCATGATTATTTTGTAACACCAACGTGATAAAATGAAATAAATTAGTAATGATCAGTAGGATTTTATTTCAAATAACGTAGTTCCACTTGTACATGGAGATTATTTGATTGCAGGAGATATGGGCCAAAAGATGAAGTACAACAGGGCCAGGCCCAGGTCGCCCGACCCCATCAGGTCGGCCGACCTGGCCTAGTGTCCACCCAAGCCCAAGTTTGGCCATGCAGAAGAAGCACAAGTTCGTGTCATCCAGAACGTTGAATCAATGACGGTTGTATCTAAGGGATGACAAGAAGGATAAGGAGGAGCACAAGGATTGATGGGCCCACATGAGAATTAACATTTACTCCGAGGATCCATACCCATCCTCCACGAGTATCAGGGTCCATATTCCAACGACTCAGAAGAAGAACAAGGCAAACCGTGCCTGGACCAGGTCGGCCGACCCAGTCTAGCGGCCGTTACGGTGCTCCCTTCTCGAGTGTATCCATACCGTCTTCAAGACCAAAGCTACACCGTGGATGAGTTCAGTCGGTTCATCTGACGGTCGGGCGACGTCTCCACATCGGCCGACTCGGGGGTGGGCCCACTCACCCTCAACCGCCTTGTACCGGCCCTGAACCGCCTCCAAGTGCTATAAATAGGTGCCAACGCCTCCTGTACAACACACACCAGAAGGAAGAGCTCCAATTTCTACAAGTCATAATCTTAGTTAGTAGAGAAGTAGTTCTAGGAGTTGAGCTTCTATGGGTTTCCGAAGGAGTCTTGGTAAGCCCAGAGCTCAGTTATCTTGTATCCTTTGCTTATTTGTAAGACTTAGAGCCTTAATGGAATTACTATCTTGCTTATGTTACTTGACTTCTAGTCTTGTGTGTTCATCATATAAGCTGTATGTCTTACACCTTAGTATAGTGGATGCATGTTATGGCAATGGCCCAATGAATCTCTATGATTGATTTTTACCTTTCCGTACAATTGGTAAAGATGTATTTCATATTACAAACATGGTGTTTGGGTTATGGAATACCGTTGGGGATACCCTACTCCACGTATTCAGAGGTAGGCGGCAGGTGGTGACAGCCCTGTCCGTCCTTTGTAATCCTCGCCATTCGGGTTTGGGCGTTTGCAGGCCTTAGTGATAAACATCGTGACAGTACCCTTGGATGAGGGGATCCCACGACTCCTGGATTTGTCCTCTAGCATGTATCACTTACTAAGCTTGTATAGTATACACTTGTAATGAATGTAACCCATTTGTAAGAAGTACATAGAATCCCTAGTTCTCTCGTAGGACCTTCATACTAACTAGACTTATATAATGAGCAGTGAAATCTTCTGTGTGTCAACATACTCAATCTTTCATATCATATTATCCCCTGGCCTAGTCCTGGTATATTGATTATGATATAGTTGATACATTGGAAAATATATTACTTTGCCATACGCTTTCCCTGAGGAAATAAATACGATACTCTGGAATACTCCCGGGTGAAATGCTACAATGTACTTCTGTGCGCTTGCAGAACTTGTATAACGCTAAGATCTATATTAAGGCATCTCTAGTACCATCACTCCAGTAGTGGTGATGCTAAGAAATGCCAACACTGGGCGAGCTGGCGAGCGGGCCGCCCACGCCTGGGTGACGTCAGCGGCGCTGACGTCAGCAAATGATGTCAGCGCTGCATAATTAATTGGGCTTTTCATATCTTTGTCTCCCGAGCTCCAAAATATATGAATATTATATCCATTTCGATCGTCTTGACGAGCTCTTCGCAACGGTGTATTCCAAATGGGCATTTGAGATAATTTATAATAATGATATATTTGGATTTATCTCAAGGCCATAGTGTGATTTCGAGCATTTCCTGCATGACAAGCCAAAACACCAACACTCGTGGAAATAGTTAGCAATAAACCCTATCACTAAGTTTGGTGATTATATTTGACATATTTTCTGCAGGAGTTGACGGTTAAAAGTGGTACTTAACGACCGTCAACACTTTGTGTGCTTCTTGACCTGTGTGGAAAATGGGCTCGATTGAGGGCCAGGCCTGGGTCTGTGCTCAGTTTTGTCCATCTTTTGCACCGTAGTCCCTGTACTCAAATATATTCCAAATATGCATGGTACAATATTATTTGAATATAATGTCTAAGTTATGCTTGATCTTTATTGGTTTCCTGAGCCTATTGACGGTCGGATTTTCTGTTATAAGGACCGTCAACAAAGAACACCTGATGGATTATGACACGAGAACGTACCCTCCTTCCTATGGTATTCGGGTTCTCGACGTAGTTGGATGGTAATTGGAAACCAGTCATACACTACATTGTTTCACGTCACAGAGAAACAGAGCAAAAGGGTAAACCTGCTAGATCTATACTATAAGGATCCCAAACAATTGAAAATAGCTCCCACTTTAAAACACACCAATACCCCCTCACTTATCCCCGGGTTGAGGCCCACACGTCGGCTCAAGAATGACCAAAGTTTTTGGCATTTGGAAAAAATCACGCTTTCTAAAATGTTTCATACTTTTTTCGCTGTTTTTTTCACCAACGATTTTTCTTTACCCGCCTCCTGTACCCACCCCGACCCGCCTCCGTCAATTTCGCATGTAGATCCCCTCCTCTTCGCCTTTCCTTCCTCGCACAGGTAGCCCTCGTCGCATCGCACACAAATGAAACTGAAGCCGCCGGAACCGAGCAGAAGCAGACCCCCGCCGTCCCGGTGGCTCGTCGTGATCCTCGACCTCGCCCTCCCGCCAGCGCTCCTCTCCGCGGCGGCGGCGGCGGCGGCTACGCCTCGTTCGCCATGGCGGCTGTGGCCCAGGCGCGCGCGTTCGACTTCCGCTCCTCGCTTCTCGACCTGCCCACCGTCTCCGCCACGCGCGCGCTCCTCATCCTACGTGAGTATTCGAAGACGAGGAGTTACATCGTAGCCCACGTCGCATCCAGGGCCCCTCCCCTCCCCGCGGCGGCGGCGCACCTCCCCTCCCCCACGCGCCACAGGGCTTGGCCTCGCTGGCGAGGCGGTACGCGCCGGGCCCCGCCCTCCGCTTGCCGCCGAGTCACCGGCCGCGGCAGACGAAGAAGAGCCACTCGGGCCGGTCGCTGGCGGGCAGGTGGATCTTGGCGAGGAACGCCGGGTGCGCTGCGTAGACGTCGTCGTTGTGGATCTCCGGCGGCAGGTCGCCGCACCGCAGCGCGCGGCGCGCGGGCAAGAACCGTCCGACGAGGTCCTACGGGGCGGGGTCGAACGGCGGCGGCTGGCGGTGCCGGGGAGGACGAGGTGGTGGACCTCGAGGTCACGGTGCCTCCCGGGTTTGAGCGACGGCTACCTCCTGATGAGTTGATTCTAATCTAAAGTATTCGTACCGTTGTCGTTGATGCTCAGAATTTTAGCCGAGGATGTGAAATTTTAGACATCGGCGAGTTTTTATTCTCAGTCTGTTCTTTTGCGAGAGATAGAGATGGATGGCATCCTCTCGTTCATGATATGTAGAGCAAACTTTTTTTCTTAATTTGTTCACATGAGAATTCCTTTGGTTAATCATGGTAGAATATGCACCGATCAGTTTCCAGCAGAAAGTATTTCTTCTGACTGAACACGATCCTGTTGATTTTTCTTGCAGTCTGGCAGGACGTTCCTGACTCCTCGCCACACGAGCGTCCACCAGAGCGTCGTCCTATACGGCCATTAAGACCTCAACCTGCCCTCGCCGGCGGCGCCGCGGAGTAAGATTTCTGACTGAAGTAGTATACTGAGAACTAGGCAAAGAGGTTAGGGCCAGGAAGGAAGGACACAGTGATCCTGTCAGAAACAACCACCTCTCCTCGATTCAGGTACAATCTTCTCACTGTTCTAAATCATCTTGCAGTATTAATTTGGTAACTACCTTTCTGAAATAACAGATGTAGAGTGTTCGACTCAATTTGTATTGTTTACTTGTTTTCAGTTAGTTAATTCCTTGCACATTTAGAAATAATGGGCCCAATTTGCATTGTTCAAAATTTAAAATTAGATAGCCAGGAACTTGATTACCATTCTTCTATTAAAAACTAATCTCCAATTTTGATCTTATGGTTGTTAGTTCCTTATTTTCTTCAGAGCAAAAATGCTGTAATGCTGCAACTCAATGGCATCCTTCCCTACTGCTAATATAAAATCTAATCGCTAAGAACCTGCTAATACATTGGTCATTTGTCATTTTCCTTGTGCCCATTGATTCTAAATTATATGCTTGCAGAAAATAACGGATCTAGGAGTACTGACATTTTAGCTTGAACTTCTACATATACTTTGCCCATAATTATAATCTACATTTTCTTCTTTGTGCTCTGTATTAGGTTTAGTAGGAGAGCCATGTACATAGGTAGTGTATCCTGATATTGATTTTCAAAAGCAAAAACTGAGGACCGATGTTCAATTTGACTAAACTGGATATATCATGAGCTCCAATCCAGGCACATCTTTTTGGTTATTCATGATTTGGATTACTTAGCTGAATTGGTATACTGGTAAACTGTCTATATGTTTTTGCTCTGAATTTCTGACATGTTCTGTTGAAATTAGCTTGGTGGCTAGGTGTGTGGGCTGCCGGTAGCAATGCAAAGCAGGGATGCGGCCTGACAAGTCCATGGATCAGGTCGGTTGCAGTGACCATTGCTTCTCCTCAGCAACCAATGCTATCTGAGCATTGGTGCTGCTAGACCCATCGTCCATACCGAGAAAACCAAGGTAAGTTGTGTGCTCTCTTTTCTCCATTATTATATTTTTATTTCTTAGTACTTAATGTTTTCCAGCAAAGTGAGAGGCTAGATTTTATTTTTGGATCATGATAAGTAATAGATGGTTAACATCTATTAAGTTAGGATAAGGAAGAAAACTTACGAATTAGAGGTAGCCGCATCAAAATCAGTCACCTTTGATCTGATGCAGTGACTCCACTATGAATTTATTGTTTTGTCCTTGCACATGAGACACATAGTAATTCTGTCTTAGCTTCAGCATGCTACCAAATCCATTTTCTGTTTTGTCCTACTATAATTTCATTACGCAAGGATAAGCCAAAATTAAAGTGTGATAATATATACTGGATGAGGAGCAGATAAGTAGAGATAGACGGGTGCTTATGTTGGATGTGGCAGGGAGAAATATGCATTTTTTGCCAGGCTTTTTCTTATGATGAATACATACGCTGAAGCATACCTCACTCCTGTGAACTTTTTTTATGTCTTTGCTTTTGATCCTTGACTGGCACTGAATTTTACATGTAACATGATAGTTTGAAGTATGTAGTTCTGGATGTGCTTATTAAAATCTTCGTGAGATGTCTTTCCTAGACCCACTGATTTATAGCACCATGATTTATAGCACATGGCTTGGTATTTAGTAAGCAAATTGCACCTTTTATATTATCCGTACTTACACATTTTCTTGAAAGACTACTTGGTCGTGCATGTAATTGAATTGTTAGTGACAACATAGCTGTGATGAATTGTGTAACAACACCGAGTAATTCTTGATGGTGGGTTAGTAGGAAAATTGAAGTTTAATATACTGTTGGTACCTGCAATTCCGAGTATTCTCCACAAACTATCAATTCTTATCATTGCCGGTGTAGACAAGGAAGCGGCGCTGCTGTGCCGGCACTGCCTGCAGGAGGATGACGGATGGGCAGAGGGAAAATGACGCGCGGGGAAAAGAAATCATGAAGGTGGAAGAACTCTGCACTATATGATTTTGAAAGTTTATAGGTTATTGCTTTTCACTTCTTGGATCTGTGTCTGTTGTAAGATAGTAAATAAGTAGCAGAACGGATTATGGATCAGTTGATCCTACAACTAATAGTTAGGTAGGTCGTCCATGTATAAACAGTTAGTTCGATCTGAAAAGTAATATCAATATGCTTATTTTACTTAGGTATTTACAATTACAATTTTTTCTGCGAAGTGCTTATCCATCTGGTTCTAGAAGCTCTTTGTATGTCTGCCATTGAAATCTAGGATGTTCTGTTCCAATTGCTAAACTGAATTTGAGAACTGTTGTTTTCTGCACAGAAATGTAAATATCATGGGTGCTCTTTTGTGAATTTCTGTTCATGGTTATGCATTAGAGTACATGCACTCCATGAATCTGATTCAGTATGCCCCGATCGACAACTTGTTTATCTCTCGTGATGGCCACATGAGCTATGACTGATGATCTTTCAATCCATTTAGTGGAGTAGTATCAATCCATTTAGTGGAGCTTTTGAGGATTTGAGGTACTCTACTTACCATGCACATTTTACTTGTCTGAAATATCTTGCCTGGCAAATTCATCAATATTGTGAAATATCTTGCACCTACAGTAAATAAAACTGATTTGTTCTCTTATATTTCCCCCCAGAATTGCTGATGAAATCATGTCTGCATATATTTGAATCATGTGAGGTCCCATACTTGCAATCTACGACATCTGTCACCATACTTGCTGATAGCTTATGAATGTCCATAGGGGGCCACAAGAATGGAGAGAGCCAACCTGTTGCTATAATGTCAGGTCAATTATATTAGCATGTCTAACTGATGCTTTTGTCAATAATAGGGAACATCTGGAATATATAAGTTGCAAATATATGGCAGCCGTGTCAGCACAATATATTGGATGCTCTTTTGGAAAGCATTCATCTGTTGAAAGTGGACCTATTGTACAACTACATTTCTCGAATCTCATCTCTAAGTTTAATTTTGTACCGAGTGACCTCATTGTTGGATATATTGGGTTTCACTCGTTTCCAAGTTGCATGTTAGATTGTCTGTCTGTCTATGGTGTATTGGTGTTGGCGCGTTGCAAGCCGGACCACATTTGACTACTGTAGTTTTCAGAACAAGGATAGAAACAGGTGGAGTTTCTTTGTATGCTTGCAGTCAGTTCCTAGCTTTCTACATTGGCACTGAAGAAGTATACTCGAGAATAGCATACTTCCTACGTCCCAAAATAAATATCGTTTTAGCTTTTCTAGATTCACTCATTTCGATATGAATGTCTAAATACATATCAAAACGAGTGTATCTAGGAAAGCTAAAACGTCATTTATTTTGGGACGGAGGGAGTATATTTTAATGTCCAAAATAATTTGACTGGTATTGCTAACTGTTTTTTTTAAAAAATTTGAAGATGTCAGTTTATTAATTGAAACTATATATTGGCACTGAATAATCTTTATTGTACTCAATACTTGTACTTCACATTTAACTTTTTGACATTTTTTAAAACACGTGCGTGCCGCACGTGCAACTTACTTTTTGAAGATGTCGGATTTTCTGTTATAAGGACCGTCAACAAAGAACGCCTGATGGATTATGACACGAGAACGTACCCTCCTTCTTATGGTATTCGGGTTCTCGACGTAGTTAGATGGTAATTGGAAACCAGTCATACACTACATTGTTTCACGTCACAGAGAAACAGAGCAAAAGGGTAAACCTGCTAGATTACTAGCAATTAATCATGCTGCATTAAATACATGGATGATCAATGTGGGATATGGGTACCCCCTGGGCCCACTACTGACCGGGTGGACAGTCGGCCTGGGCCCACATCTGATAGTGATGTGGGTTGACCCCAGGACGGCCCATGAGGATCCTCAACTTGATGGACAAGATCGGTGAAGACTTAGCCCGCAAGGCATGTAGCGATGTACTTGGATCTCACCCAAGGATCGTGGAGATTATGTTACAACAACATCGGATTAGTTTCCTAGTTACAGCCGGATACGATTAGAGATAATTGACATACAAACCCTAGGTCGTCAGCCTATATAAGGCGGCCTAGGTCGACCCCTTAGGTCATCTTCATCTATTCTCTCATTAGCCTATTGTAACCAAGAACTCGTCGTTGTTTTCCGAAACTTCACCGAGCAGATCTATACAACACCACCGAGCACAGGATGTAGGGTATTATACCTCCGGGTAGCCCGAACCTGTATAATCCCTGTGTCCCTGTGTTACCTCGAGCTCCCTAGTCTCGTGATTGCCCTTTTCCTACAAATGAACCATCTGGATACCCCCGGGTGGACTACCGGACGAGAACTCCGACAATCAAGACTCTTTAACCGTTGCTTTCCCTGGCAACAGCGCCAGAAATGCTTGTTGGCATTTATTAGCATCACCACTAGATTAGTGATGGCACTAGAGATGCCTTATTTCAAATCTAAATGTTACAGAGATTCTGCAAGCGCACAGAAGTACGTTGTAGCATTTCACCTGGGAGTATCCTAGAGTATCGGTTATTTGTTTATCCGCTGAAAAAGCGTTTAGCTAAAGAGAGGTGTCATCCAATGTATTTACTTACAACATCATTAATCTACCATAGTCTAGACATGGGTAAATAATATGGAAGCGTAAGAGTAATGTGACACACAGAAGTTCATTGCTCATCATTAAGTAGTCTTAGTTAGTAATAGAACATTAGTAAATATCACAAAGGGTTCATTAGCATCATACAAATGGAACTTGGATATACAACATTATCCTATACAAGCTCATACAAGGGACATATGCAAGAGGACATATCGAGGTATCCAGTGGTTCCCTCATCAAGGGACGACAGGAGGACATCTTATCATAAAGGCCTAATATCATCTCCCGAGGAGGACGTCTTATCATAAAGGCCTAATATCATCTCCCGAACATGGAGGATTACAAAGGACGGACAGGGCTGTCACCACCTGCTGCCTACCTCTACTAATCCGTGGGGTAGCGATACACTCAACAGTATCTCGTATTCCAAACACCATGTTTACAATACGAAATACAACTCTATCTATCACGTTAATAAATAGAGCAACCATAAGGCACATTGAGCCAATGTCATAGCATACGTCAACTCGAACAAGTTCCAAGACATAAGTAGTATATACTAAGTAAGTAAAGTACAATTGAGGCATACAACATAAGTTTGAAGATACTTCCATTAAGCTCAGAGTATTACAAGTAAGTAAAGAGATACAAAAGCTGAACTCTAGAACTTACCAAGACTCCTTCGGAAGCCCTTCAGAAGCTCTACTACTAGAACTATCACTACTAAGACTAAGACTAAGCTTGTAGCAAAGGAGAGCTCTTCTTCTGGTGTGTGTTGAGTACGGCGCCCTTTGCAGGTATTTATAGCATCCATAGGCGGTGGAGAGCCAGCCAGAGGCGGTTGTGGCAGTTTGGCAGTGGGCCCAGGTCGTCCGAAGTGGGCATGTCGGCCGACCCTTGGATGCATCGTCTTGAGCATTGCACGGTTGAGATGAACTCTTGATGGCGGTTTACAGGTACCGGTCAACGGAGGGGCGAAACGGCCGCAGGGCCAGGTCGGTCGACCTGGCATCGCCTTTCGGCCCCACTCTTCTCTGGTTGACTTCCATGTGGGTCCTTATGACGGTTCTAGGTGGGTATACTCGTTTTGTGCACATTTGAGTTGAGCTGTGGGCCCTTCAATCCATGGGAGTGACACATGGCACATCCCTCACCCTTGACTTCAACCGACCATTATTCAGCGTCCATGATCATCTCTTGGTGTGCTTCTTGACTTGTGTGGAAGATTGGCTCGAACGGGATTCAGGCCAGGTCGCCCGACCTAGCCAGGTCGGCCGACCTGGGCCTGAGCCCGTTTTCCTCCATCTTTTGCGCCAAGGTCCCTATACTCAAATATATCCTATATCTGCATGCTACAACATTATTTAAATACAAATGTCTAAGTTATACTTTGTCTTTATTTGTTTTCTGAGCCTACTGACGATCGGATTTCCGTTACAAGGACCGTCAACACACATGCAAAATTGTACAGCTACCAAGAACCACAAAAAGGATTAAACATCAATTATACTATACCAGAATATATGATATCCAAAAATAAATAAACAAAGTAGTAAATAGAAGAAAATGTATCATATATGCAAATAAATTGAACTATGACTATAAATTGAGCATCCAGCCTGATGATTGAGTGAACCATGTAGTGCCACCACGGAATAAAACCGCCCATGCCACAAGCCACTCTGGTGAATTTTATTTAGCAATGCTTACACGGTTCAAGCGATCATCAGGCTGGTTCCCAAGCACATAAGATAAGGTAACTAGCCATATTATCGAGTGAATCAAGAATAATGACTTCCACCAGCGAATCAAGAACAAAGACTACCACCAGCGAATCAAGAACAAAGACTACCACCAGTGAATCAAGAACAAAGACTACCACCAGTGAATCAAGATCCTAATAACCGAAACCCTAACAGAGCCTACTCAAGAACAACATCGTCAGAAAGAGAACATAATCAAGATCCTAATCACGAAACCCTAACAATATCATCATGAAGAGAACCTAATCAAGAACCTAGGCGGAGTCGTCGTTGGGGTCGCTTGCTCATCGTGCCCTTCGCCTCGATCGAAGATTTGGGAGCCAGATCCTCGTCGAGGTGCTCGGATCCTCGTCAATGCAACCTTCGGGTCACAGACTTGGGGAGCCGGATCCTCGTCGAGGTGTCTGGATCCTCATCGGCGCTGCCTTCGAGTCGCAGACTTGGGGATCGACCTACTTAGTGTCGAGGTGGCCGGATCCTCGTCCTGGCCGCCGGGAGTAGCCGGATCCTCCTCGACACCTAACCCTAATCGAGGATGGGGAGGAAGGCGAGGGGGAGGAAGCGGTGGCAGTGAGGGGAGGAAGGCAAGAGGGAGGAAGCTGCGGCAGTGATGGGAGGAAGGCGAGGGGAAGGAACGCGAGAGGGAGGAAGCGATGGCACAATGAGGGGGAGGAAGGAGGCGATGTGGAGAAGGCAAGGAGAGGAACCCTATCTGTCGATCTTGGGCCAATCGTAGGCTAGTCTGGGCCTTAAATTGTTTAGCCCAAAATGAGGTATCAGAGACGCGGGTTAGGCAAACCGCGTCTCCTTTTATTGCTTTTTCGCAAAATAAAAAAATGTGTCGCGTTTGGGAATCGAACCCGCGACCTCCTGCATCCGAATCGGCATCCAAACCATTGCACTACTCAACTATTTCCGCTCAGTAGCGATACAAGTCCTGTTTTTAGCATAACTACCTCCCCCTTCAATTTCTTATAAGAGTAACCGTTGCATCCTCAATCCCCCCTGCCTTTTTGTTTCGCGCCTCGTCTTCCCCGTCCTCTTCGTCTTCCATCTAGCACTCTGCTTCCGCTTCTGCGCTCGTCACCGGCGTCTTCGTCTGCCGGGATGTCTCCCTCGAAGTGTTCCATGGTCGCGAGGAGCCAGGAGAGGGACCCTGTGACTGGCCACTTCACGAGGGCCGCCTCCGCCTCCGCCTCGCGCACGCCGGCAAGTCATCGGGGACGTCGCCGCCAAGTGTCGGGTGCCGCGTCGACATGCCGGGCCCCCTCCGACCGAAGCCAGACGCGTCGCAGCGTCCACGACCACGCCTCCACTCCGGTCATCGCTCCTCTCGCCCGGATTCGTGCCCCTGGGCGAGGTGAGGGTGAAGGACGAGCCCCTGGATGAATCCGGCAGTCCCTCACCTCCTCTAGCAGTTCAATCCACCTCTGGCGCGCCCAAGGTGAATCCGTCTCCCACTCTTTTGGGGTTTTTTTTTGCATGTCTCTGTTTATTGGGTTTTTTTCTTTTCTTTTGCTTTGTCTATGTTGCATTAATTGATTGGTTACAATCGCTGCATGATCGGTGAAGGGGAAGGAGGCGGCGGCGGCGACAGACAAGGGTAAGGGCAAGGGCAAGGAGAAGGCAATGCCGGCGCCGTCGACCCTCCACCAAGGAAAGGTGATATGTTGTTGTTCTTCTGTTTCTGTTTAAAGTTTGATTTTTTCTGTTACTGTTTCTATTTCTGTAATGTATAATCAGAGTAAAAGTGATGAGCAAGTTATTTTTGTAGATTGGTTACAATGTAATATATGTGGTTGGTTACAATGTAAAAGTGTTGATTGATGATTTTTCTAGATTTTTTCTAGTTTTTGGAAACTAATGTTAATCGATCTCTTGGTATTTTTCGAGTTTAATCTAATGAAGTTTCACTTCCCAAAGATGCTCATCACTATAGACTCGGACTCTGACAGCGAGGCTGAAGATGGACCAGTCCTCTTTACTGAGGAGGTGTTCACCTTTTCCCTTTTATTTTTAGTCAATTCTTTTGATTTTGGTCATCTACTATAACCAATTTTTCTAAACTTTGTTGTCAGATCATTGCTAAGGTAGAGGAGCTTCGGCAAGCCATCAAGCACAAGGCCAAGGTCATCAGCCAGCACAAGGCATTCAAGGGGTTCCTCAAGGAAAATATCATTAGGAAATAATGATACGCTTGAAATTAAGCATTAGGAAGTTAGTTTGATTAGGAAGTATGGGAACAATTTGTAATGGCATTAAGGCCATTTAGTATTTGTGGCTTAATTAAGTTTGAATATGTGAAATGATATGCTCTGAACCTGATATTTTGTTTTTGGGTACTTTTGCTGATCATTATGTCAAATATATGTCAAATGATATGCTCTGATATGTTCTGTGTTTTTGGGTACTTTTTGAATATGTGAAATGAAATGCTATGTCAATGATGTGTCTGAATCTGTGAAATGCATTGCACTGAATATCTGAAGTGAGGAATGATTGAGAAACATAGATCTGTACTTAGCAATTTTCAATACTTGGGGCAGCATCAAAGGAGACGCGGGTGAGGACTTATTGGAGACGCGGGTTAATTAGTGCCGACTCAGAAAAAGTTCAGTTCAAATATGCTGCCACAAGTACAGAACCCGCGTCTCCTTTATTGCCTTTTCGCAAAAAAAAAATGTGTCGCGGTTACGAATCGAACCAGCGACCTCTGGCTTTCGAATCGGCATCCAAACCATTGCACTTGTAAAGTATTTCCTCTCAGTTTTGATACATGGCTTCTTTTTAGGTTATAACTGCCTATTCACAAAATAAAAAAATGTGTGGCGGTTAGGAATCGACCATGCGACCTCCTGCGTCCGAATCGGCATCCAAACCATCGCACTAGTCAAGTATTTTCGCTCAGTTTTGATACATGGCTTCTTTTTAGGTAATAACTGCCAATTTGCAAAATTAAAAATTTGTGTCCCGGTTATGAATCGAACCCGCAACCTCCTGCGTCTGAATCGGCGTGCAAACCATCACACTAGTCAAGTATTTCCGTTCAGTTTTAATACATGGCGCCTTTTAGTAAACACTGCCTCCTCTTCAATTTCTTATAAGAGTAACCATTGCATCCCCAATCTTTGCACCTCATCTTCTTTGCGCTTTCGTTCTCCCCCGGCCTCTTCGTCTTCGCGCTTCTTCACCGGCCGTCGTCGTCTGCAAGCTCGCGAGATGGCTCCCTCGAGGCGTTCCATGATCGTGAGGAGGAAGGAGAGGGACCCTGTGACTGGCCGGTTCGCGAGGGCCGCCTCCGCCTCCGCCTCCGCGTCCGCCTCCACCTCGCGCACACCGGCAAGTCATCGGGGATGCCGCCGCCAAGTGTCGGGCGTCGCGTCGACAAGCCGGGCCCCCTCCGAGCGACGCCAAACGTGTCGCAGCGTCCACAACCCCACCCCTTCTCCGGTCGTTGCTCGTCCGCCCGGATTCGTGCCCCTGGGCGAGGTGAGGGTGAAGAACGAGCCCCTGGATGAATCCAGTAGTCCCCCACCTCCTCCAGCAGTCCAATCCACCTCAAGCGCGCCCAAGGTGAATCCCTCTCCCACTCTTTTTGGGTTTTTTTGCATGTCTCTGTTGATTGGAGTTTTTTTTATCTTTTCTTTTGCTTTGTCTCTGTTGCATTAATTGATGATCGGTGAAGGGGAAGGAGGCGGCGGCGGTGACAGACAAGGGCAAGGGCAATGAGAAGGAGTTGCCGGTGTTGCCGTTCTACTTCCCAAAGATAGTTGTCACTCTGGACTGGGACTCCGACAGTGAGCCAGAAGATGGACCTGACCTCGGTGGTGAGGAGGTGTTCACCTTTTCCCTTTTATTTTTAATTTGGATATTTCTTTTGATTTTGGGCAATCTATATTTGTATCATCTACTATAACCAATTTTTAAACTTTGTTGTCAGATCTCCTCTATGGTAAAGGAGCTTTGACAAGCGGTCAAGCGCAAGGGCAAGGTCATCAGCCAGCACAAGGCCATGTAGGGGTTCCTCATGGACAAGGAACCTAGGAATAAAGCTAGTTAGGATATTAAGCATTAGGAAGTTAGTTTGAACAAAGTTAGTACTTGTGACTTATGTAAATTTGAAATATATGTCAAATGATAGGCTCTGAAAACCATATTTTGTAATGGCCTTATGGCCATTCAGTTCTTTTGCTAATCATTTTGTAATGATCTATCATTTAGTGAAATGCATTGCACTATCTGATCATTTTGTAATGATCTATCTGTGTTATGTCAATGATCTATCTGTGTGTGTCAATGATATGTCAATGATGTTTATGAATATATGAAATGCATTGCACTAAATATCTGAAGTGAGGAACGATTGAGACATATAGATCTATACGTAGCAATTTTCAGTACTTGGGGCAGCATCAAAGGAGACAAGGGTGAAGCAACCCGCGTCTCCTATGACTGCCACAAAACAAGTTCAGAACAAGTTCAGTTCAAATATGATGCCACAAATACAGAACAAGTTCAGATACTTATCAGTTTAGTTGAGATGCTGCCACAAAGAAAGAACAATTCAAATTCAGTTCAAAACAAGATCAGAGCTGAGCAACAACCAGTTTAGAGTTAGCTCAGATTCATCAGTTTAGACTTGGTTCAGTTCAGATTCAGTTTCAGTTCAGATTCAGTTTCACTTCAGATTTAGTTTCAGTTTCAGTTCTTTGAAACATTCTCATAGATGGCCTCAATCTCAAATAAAACATACATCCCAAATAAATTCAGTTCACATCTCATTGCAAATAAAATAATTTCACACGCATATGCACCCTTCCATTTTTATCTTACATGACATGCCAAACATCATACAAATTATCTTACAAAATTTTCATACAATATTTTCAGATTTGCAGTCTTGTGATAGCAACCCAACTAAGGATGGAAACATCATACAAATTATCTTACAAAATTTTCATACAATATTTTTAGATCTGCAGTCTTGTGATAGCAACCCAACTAAGGATGGAAGAATGCTTCATTATTTTTTGCCTTTAGGTTTTCGCCTTGTTTTGCGGCCTTTTGCCTCAGTGACACCTTTATGATATGCTTTATGGCTGTAGGTAGGGAGTGGTCTCACTTTCTAGTATCCTTGGAAGTTTGTAGGTACCAAATGGAGGGACTTCATCGAATTGATTGTACTCCTCTTCATCCACAACATTTTCAACACCAACAACCCATCTTTTTCCAGGTAGAACGACGTGTCGTTTCTTGTTTCTTGTGTCCGGCACATAGAAGACTTGCGAAGCTTGAGCCACTACTATGAATGGCTCTTCCTTGTACCCAACTTTTTCTAGGTCAACCGTGGTAAATCCATACTTGTCTTTTAGGACGCCCTTCGAGCCCTGAACCCGGCGACACCTAAAAATTGGCAATTTAAAATTGACATACGTCAGCTCCAAAATCTCCTCTATTTGTCCATAGTATGTAGCCTTCTGCAAATTGTTGTTAAAGGCATCTATTCGAACACCACTATTTTGGTATGAGCTTTTCTTGTCCTGGGCAATCATGTAGAATGTGTACCCATTTATGTCATACCCTTGATAGCTAGTAACTATGAACAGAGGACCATTCGCCAAACATCTAATATCATCATCTGTGCATTGGCCAGTTTGTATTTGGTTTCTGAACCAGACGTTGAATCCATCCATATGTGCCCTAGCTATCCAAGCCTCGCTCCGGTCAGGGTTACCTTGATGCAGGTGCCCTTTATGCTCTTCAATGTATGGGGACACTTTTGATGTGTGTTGCAACACAAGGAAATGAGCTTGTCGGTATGAATTCGCGTCAAGGTTGAATGTTTTCTCTCCAAGAAACCCTGTTCCTTCTAACCTCCCCTCGTGGCGAGACCTAGAAATTCCAATTGGATTCTTAGGGTCAATGAAATCAAGGCCCCAATCAACGACCTCCTCGGAAGAGTACCCCTTAACCATGCTTCCCTCAGGATGAACCTGACTCTCTGTATACTTGTTTAAAGTGCTCATGAATCTCTTATACGGATACATGTGGGGTAGGGATATTGGTCCAAGGTACCTTATCTCCTTAATCAGGCGAGTAACCAAATGCACTGACACATCAAAAAATGATGGGGGAAAATACGCCTCAAAGAGACAAATTGTCTCGAACAAGTTTTTTTTTCCAGATCATCAAGTGTTGTCTCATCAATCACCTTTTGCGAGATCGCGTTAAAGAAGAAGCACATGCTCATGATAGCCATGCGTACTTTCTCTGGCAATATGTTCCGAATACCAACTGCAAGCAAGGTGGTCAGCAAAACGTCGCAGTCATGAGCCTTCATTGGGAGAAATTTTTGCTCCGTTGGATGAACAAGTTTTCTAATGTTCGATGAATACCCTGAAGGAACTTTCACATGACGTAAGAACTCACATAGTTCCTGCTTCTCTTTCTTGGTTAGATTTACAACCGTTTTGGGTAGCTTTGTACTTGTGCCATCGCGATGAAGCTCAGGTCTAATGCCTAAATCTTCTAGGTCAGCTCGAGCATTTTCATGGTCCTTGGTTTTATGTTTGTCCCTCATGATTGTTCCAAGTAAACTACCACATAAATTCTTTTTCACATGCATGTCATCAATACCATGTCGGACAGCTAAGTCTATCCAGTATGGTAGCTCCCAAAGAATTGACTTCTTTTTCTAGTACCTCAAATCTAGAACTGGTTCTGCATCATCTTCTTGAGTGCGTTTTCTCTTTCCAAGGGCACTTTTCTTTCCAGTTTTCTTCCCATGGGTGGCAGGGAGATACTTCACCTGCTCGTAGACATGTTCCCCATCAAAATGCCTTGGGGCCTGTCCCCTCTCCCTTGTGCCATCAAATTGGTGTTTCATGCATTGGTATGGATGAGACATAGAAAGAAGACGCCTATGTCGGACGTATACCCTCTTCTTTGAGTTGTTAAGCCAAATGGTCTCGGTGTCATCCAAGCAGTGCATGCAATCTTTTTCCCATTTACAATGTTTGGACACAGAACGTCCACCAGGTATGTCAGTAACTGTGCAGAACAGCATGCCACATAGTGTGAATGGTTCCTTCTTGTACGCGTCATAGGCTTGAATACCATCTGTCCAGAGTTTTTTTAGATCATCCACCAGTGGTCTTAGGTAGACATCGATGTTTATCCCAGGCTGATGTGGACCTGAGATGAGAATTGACATCATCATGTACTTCCTCTTGTTGCAAAGCCAGGGCGGGAGATTGTAGATCGACAATAGCACTGGCCAGACGCTGTGGGAGCTACTCATGTGGTCAAATGGGTTCATCCCATCAGTGCTTAGTGTGAACCGAATGTTTCTTGGATCATTTGCAAAATCTTGATACTTAAAATCAAAGATGTGCCATTGTGTCCCATCTGCTGGGTGCCTTATGAAATCATCCTTCTTGTGCCCTTCCTTGTGCCAGCGTATTAGTTCTGCATCCTTGCTTGTTGCAAACAGACGTCTCAGGCGTGATATTAATAGAAAATACCACGCCACCTTCTGAGGAGCACCATGGACCCTCTTCTTATCTCCCCCATCATTCCTTCATTTGTATCGAGGAGCTCCACACTCTGGACATTCGGTTGCCACTGCATGATCGCCATGGAATAGGACACAGTCATTCTTACAGGCATGTATTTTCTTCACCTCCAATCCCAAAGGACAAACATTTTGCTTAGCCTTGTAGGTGGTCATGAGTATCTCATTATTCTCTGGAAGCATGTCCCTAAGCAAATCCAACAATGCCTTGAAACCACGATCGGTCATATGATGTGTGGCCTTTAGCTGGAGGAGCTTAAGTGATGTGAATAGCTTTGTCCATTTTCCCTTGTAGCTAGCTTAGAGTGGGGTATTCATATCTGCCACTAGCTTTTTTAGTTTCTTCAGTTCTGAACTATCATACCCACATACCCTAGGGCGTCACGCACCATCTCCTCCAATTTGTCTGCTATATTATGACCGATACCAACTAGGTCATCTTCAGAAAGATCCTAGCCTGCAGTTTGACTGTCATAGTTTGACTCACCACTGGTCTGAGAGCTATACAAGTGAGGATGTCCTTCATCAACATCCTCACCAGTGTTCTGCTGATTTTCAGAGGTGTGGTCTTCAGAGCTATATTGACCCATACAACCAGCCTGCAGGTCTCGGTCATTAACTCCACCCTCGCCATGTTGGTTCCAGCAATAGTAGTCATCCATGAACCCCCGGATGATGAGATGAGCATGCACATGCAATGAACTTGAGAACTTTGTGACATTCTCACAATCCACACATGGACAGCACATGGTTGACTTGCCCTTATTTGACTTGTCCGCCTCTGCCACGAACATGAATGACTTAAGACCATTTAAGTACTCTCCACAAGTCCGATTCTTAAGATACATCTAGCTCCGGTCCTCCATCTACACACAACCATGCAAGAAAATTGCTAAATATCCAAGAAAATACTTATGACATCACTGAAACATACATTTTGGAGGGGGGAGGGTACTGACTATACATACCATGAGGGGGGAGTGACGCCGCAGATAGTGGAGCTGTAGAGGGAAGTGGATGGCGACGACCTGGAGGCAGTTGTGGTGCTACTGCACATTCATAAGATCACCAAAGAATCAATAATTGCACACACAAATCGATCACCTTTGCAAGCTCTAGGTAGCTAGAGCACACAACAGAGTCTATCAGAGATGATGTCGTCATCACCTTGCAACAGCTTCACGCTGCAGTGCCGACGACGCGAGAGATGTCGTCGCCGCGACGAGGAGGCAGAGCGCGCGGCTAGTGGATCGGAAGCGAGAGATGTCGTCTATGTACGCGCGTGCACCGGCGGCGAGAGGGCCACCACTGCACGACGTACGCACACGCGCGTGCAGGGCGCGCGTCAGCCTGCGCACGGAGGCAGAGCGCGCCCGGCGGATCGGAAGGCAGCGCGCATGCGCGCTTC
>CM014271.1:55409802-55440330 GCA_004135705.1 Alloteropsis semialata
GTGGCGGCGGGCAGGGCGCGCGGCGGCATGGCTGTGGCCTGTGTGTGTGTGTTGCGTTGCGTGGGTGGGCCGTGACATATGCCCGACTCTTTGCCGTGTGCCCGTGATGCGGCACACGGCAAAGACACCTTTGCCGTGGGCCGCCCGATCTGGCCCACGGCAAAGGACTCTTTTTTTTTTTGCGTTCATAGGTGCCACGCGGACTCTTTGCCATGGGCCGCACGATCTGGCCCACGGCAAAGGACTTTATACGGCACACAGCAAAGTCCCTTTTTTTTCCTTTTGCTTTACTATTTTATTGTGCTATGTTTTTATTTAAATTTTATGATTGATGATTATTGAAAATAGCTTGCCAACATGATTGGTGATTATTGTGAGCAAAAAACCGACATTTCATGTGATTATATCTCAAATTCAATTCCCGTAATGTGTTATACCAAATTGGTGTTCGATATTTATTTGAAAATATGTACGCAAATTCACTCATCGGTGCATATTTGATGCTTTTAACGAAAAATAGCTTGTAAAAGTCAATCAACAACATGATTTGATGCTAAATTTCCGTTATTTCATTCGATTATAACTAAAACTCAAAATCCGTAGCGTGTTATACTAAATGTTTCCATGAAATATTTGAAAATATCTACGCAAATTCAATCATAAGATCATATTTGATGCTTTTAAACAAAAATATTGTATTATTTCATGCAGTTATAGCTCACTTACAATGTATTTCATGCAGTTAGAGAAAAGTTAAAAAATAGAATTATCAAACGTGTCCAAAAAATAACCAAAATTTGGTATGAAACAATTTATGTAGCATATTGCATATACAAAAAGTTTTGAAGTCAATATCCAATTCGACTTCACTTATGCCTCGCAATATGAACAACTCCTTCTCAACTCTATGAAACTTCTACGGAGATGTTTCAATTTGTAAGCAGGGTACGTGACAACTTGTGCGAAATATGCTCATCTTTTTACCGTAGCCTTCAGACATGAAATCATGATATCAGTACAAATCTTATGATTTTCAGACTTCGTTTCATTTGTATATAATTTTAAAACGATTTGGCCACAATCCCGTGCTCATGTTTCGTGAAGAATATGTTCGAAATTTCATTCCATTCCCTGGATACGGCCTTGTATTGGACTAATTTATGTGAATATTATTTTTTGATTCATTATATTCCATTATTCGACACATTTGCAGTTCAAAATTTACTTTTTTCCAATAAATCTGTCGAGGTTGTACTCGTCAGATATTTGTCCAGCAGGCACCCTGCTTCGTGCGAAGATTGATCACGGTGATGAACAGGAAGACACGGGATTTTTATACTGGTTCGGGCCCTCGAGATCGAGTAATAACCCTACGTCCAGTTGCTGCTTGTATTATTTCGTCGAGTACAGATTACAATGCGTAACAAGTACCCTCGGGTGGATTTGTGGATCAATGAATACAAACTTGGATCTTGATGTCCCCTCTACACACAGGACCCCCGCTATTTATATCCAGGGAGACGTGCCTTACAAGACAAAACAGACCTAAACCTAGTAGGACTCTAACTATCTTCGGGCTTCCCTTCCGCGATCTGGTCATCGTGTCTTGTTCGGAGTCTTGATGGTTTGGAGTCGGTAGTTGGTAATCCTTGTGATCGGGCACCCTGGTATTATGGCCTCAACAGTAGCCCCCGAGCTTATCTTGTTCAGAAAAGGTTGATCGTTCAATAGCCTTCGGGTCTTTTTGCTCTTCGGGTGATTTCTGGATATGTTAATACCTCGTCAATCATGAGAGCCAGAAAAGTTCCCGAACTCTTGAATGTGGAAACCTGCATCTGAATGATAAGGTCAAAGAAAAATATCAGCCATAATAATAAAAAACTGTTCCATCTTGGAAAATGAAACGCCCCAGGAGTGATGTAACCGCTGCCCAGTGCATTTAAAACCCACTCCGCACGTCTCCCGAAACTCTAGCAGCGCACGCGATACGGCTCTGCTCTGGCTCCTCGATTCTCGCGCGAAGCGTCGCACCCCTGGGTCTTTAAGTATCAGATCTCCTGGATTGATTCACACTTGAACTTTCCATTCTAAGCCTTCTTCCTCCCCTCGCCATGGGAAAGAAAAAGCTCAGCCGCAAGTTCAAGCTTCCTCGCCTCCTTTTCGGAGACTCCCCTCACAGCTCCGGCGAACAACCGCCCGAAAAGCCGGAGGACCCGCCGGCGACGACATCACCCGTCGCTCCTCCTCAGGCTCCGCTCCTGGCTCTCCCCTGGCATGGGGATGAAGGAGTCGAGGTTGAGCCACTAGAAGAGGAGGCTCCGGTGGTAGCGCCGCCATCTCCCGAGGCTGCTCCGTCGAGCATTGCCGCCGGGAAACGCCCTGCGTCTTCCTCCCCAGCCCCGGCGTCCCCTATCTCCCTCTCCTCCGACGACGAGCCAAAGCAAGGAGGGAGCGGAATCCGGCTGAAGCCAGAGGCGGCGCACGCAGGCGCATCTTCGTCTTCTGCTCCGGTGGACACCAGCGGCGACGAGGAATTCGCCCGGCGCCTCTTCGTCTCCCTGAACCGCGACCTGATCGGGATTCCTGGAGACGGAGCGCTCGTGGATCTCGTCAGCGACTCTGAAGAAGAGAACGCGATAGATGATGATCCACCGGACACTACGCCATCGCCCTGATCGCAGCAGTTGATATTCATCAACCCAAGATCAGGGCGTTTTAGTATTTTGATTTTAAGATAGTCATCAATCCATTGTGAAATATTTCCTCTTTTGAATTTAATGAAGAAATTTCACTTGATGGATGTAACTTGAATCTCCCGTTCTTAGGAATTTTATCTATATCAATCTGTTCACAAAATTGTTCATCCAGAAACAAAATTCCCGAACGAAAACTTTTCTCCCGAACAGACTAACGATCTTCAGTGTGTTCGGGAAATTTGACCCAAATCAGATATGATCGGGTGATTTCCTCGTTTCACACCAAGTGTTCGGTCATTTAGAACTGATAGCTTCCCTTGTAAGCCAACAATCCTAAATGCATTGATCTGACCTGCACGTTTTTCGAAACGACGCATGCCGCAGAAAAAGGAAAGAATCTTTTTGACCCAACAGTCACTGCGGATTGCGCGGCTCAAGGGCAGGTTTTTCGGGGTTCGTGCTCCCTTGCAGAACCATAAAGCCCCCAAGCGCGGCCGCTTGAGATCTATTTGGGACTTCATCTTCCTTGTTCGCATCCACAAAACATTCGCCATTCTCAACCTCTGTCCATCTGCTCCTCCAACCTTGCTAGCCTCCAGTCGCCATGGCATCCACGCACCAATCGTCTTCCGGCACTGAGTCCACAGAGAACCAGAGCAGCGCCGCGGCCGGACGCGAACTCCGCAGTGGGACCACGATCCCCACTGCAGATGAGTATTGGTACAAATCAACCACGACGGCCAAGCATCTGCAGAAGCTGGAAGATCTTGGATTACTCCCAAGCACCGAACTTTTCCCTCGCCGTCATGCCAAAGGTCAGATGTATCCGACCCCCGACACTCTCGAGATGGTGGTGTTCTTGGAGTTCTTCCATTGCGGATTCGGGGTTTTTCCGTCTGAGTTCTTCCACAGCGTCTGTGAGCATTACCAAATAGAGCTTGTACACCTTAAGCCCGGCGCTTTGACAATGCTTAGCGTCTTTGCCTTTTTGTGCGAAGCCTGGTTAGGAATTAAGCCTTCACTGCTGCTGTGGAGATATTTTTATAGCCCTTCATATTATAAGAAGCAAATGATGCTCGGGTCCATCGGTTTTTCCTTGAGAAATCGGGAGATGTACATCCCCTTTCCAGTCAAAGATTCCTGGAAAGGATATGAACGTCACTGGTTTTACATCACCCTTCCCCAAGCCTCACTGGCAAAAGGGAAGTACTTGATGCCAAATCTCAAGGACGAGGTCAAAGCCCTGCCAAGAATCACCCCGGATATGAAAAAGCACATTGACCGGGTCTTGGAGCTCCGCAACGCTGGTCTGACGGCGGTTCATGTAGCGGAAATCTTCATTAGATGGAGATTCATTCCACTTATGACTCACGACCGCTACGCCTGGACATTCACGGGCGTCAACGACCCGAACAGGATGAAACCTGATGGTGAGCATTTATTTTTCTGTTCAGTTGTTTTTCCGAGTTAGTTCGGTCATTTGAATTCATGACTCTTAACTAGCAGTTGTCCCAGAGTCAGAAGTGGCCGATCGCCTGAATAAGATGTTCGGGGCTGGTCTCCCGGATTGGGAAAACGTCCCAGCACCTTATAGCGCTGACAACCCTCCTCCAAAGGTAAACTGTCACTCAGAAAAAATGTTCTTTCTTGTATAATAGTAACTTGATACACCTCTTTTCTCCCAACCAGGCCCCCGCTATTGTTGATACCCCCGCCCAGAGCGGTGCCATCAATGTTGATGAGGAAGGAGAGCAGCCCGTTGACCAGGGCACCGGGGCCCCGACCAACGATCCACCCGAACCATCACTTGGTTTGGAGAAGGAGATCCCGAGCAGCCCCCAAGCGAATATCCCCCGAACTCGGAAACGCTCTCGCAGTGTGGAGGGGATAGTTCCGGATTCGGAAGTCTCTGGATCGCCTGGGCCAGTCATTCTGCAGCCCAATCGTGATCAGCCTCATCCTGTTGCCCAGGTACCAAGCATGATCGTATTCGGGCGTTTATTCGCAGCCTTTGATCGCATAACCAAAGCTAAACATGATCGGGAGATTTCTCGACAGGAAATTCGTCCGACCAGACAATTATCAAAGCTGATTCCTGGTGCCAAAAGATTTAAAGTCAACATCCCGACGGCCGAGTAAGAGCTTTTGATAATCTTTGACTATGTATGAACATTTTTCTCAAATGTTGTTTTCATTGTACTTTGAATGTTCGGGAATTCAGGCATCCCGATCCCACAGCTTCTCCTCCTGTCAAGCCATCTGCCAAGGAGAAAACTCCCGAGCCGGACTCGACAGCACAACTCGATGGCTCAGAGAAGACTGCGGTGATTGTGGGACCCGTCCCGACGCCCCTGGGCCCGATCTTTAGCGCGCTTTCGGAGCAATGGCGTTCGCTAGACGCTCGTGCCTCTGCTGCTGAAGCGTCTGTGATCAGACTGGGAGCCCAGGTGACTGTTCTCCAGTCCGAGAAAGAAGGTACATGCTTTGAACCTTACGCTTTGCTTACTGAATCTTTATCTTTGAACTTTTGTTCATATGCTACCTTTGATCCTGTAGCTAACTCCAAGAGCATTGAATTGCTCGAGAAGAAAAACTCGGATCTGGAAGGAAAGCTGGCTGATTTGACCGTCCGCCTTGAAGCATCAGAGAAGCGAAGTTCGTCCTCGGAATCCAGGCTGATGGAAGGTGCCTGCGTTGCTGCAACTCACACCATCGGGGCTTTGAAAAGCCACCTCCCTGATCTGGACGTTTCCTTGCTCTCAAAGGGCTTCAAGTGTTCGGCGTCAGATGCTGAAGTACTGTTTGATAGTCTTACCCCAGTGGTGGAACCTTTTGTCAAAAAACTTGGTCTCCATCTGAGTGATTCGGAGGAATCACCCTGAACACTGTGCAGAATTCCTGTAATAGGGCAAAACTTTAACAGTTTAGAATGCGGTTATATTTTGCTAAACATATGCTTGCATGTTTTTGCGTAAATCTTAGAGCTGATCGGTATTTTCATGGATCTTTTTAACTGATAGCTTTGTCATAGCCAAAAAGTCCCGTTACCATAAGCTATTCTGGAATTGTTTAGTTGCTGAGACACGGGCGGCCTTCTGAACTGTGTAATTCCTTGTAGTCATGGTGTTCGGTAATTTCAGCGTTTGCCTAGCTTTCTTGAATTAAAAAGCCCGTTTCTTGCATGGTAGTAGTACCGTAGTAGCCCCCGGGCTCTTTTACAGTCATGCTGGCATGCTGAAAAAGAGTCTAGAAGTACAAACTGCAAGAAACTTCCCGATCAAATGGGGAGCCCCCCGAGCATAGAGCTCGGGACGCATAGAATAGGTCTGAAAAGAAAATTTTCAGCATGGTAGTCCCCGGCTCTTTGTTAGTGTATGCAATATGATAACAAAGAGTAGAAACAGAATAGAAAATAGAAAACCCAGCCCCCGAGCATAAAAGCGAGGGTGAGTAGAGTATATAGAACTTATCTTTTTTTTGTTGGCACTGTAGGCGATGCAGATGATGGTTTGTACCTGCCAAACCAGATGGCCGGTCTAGAACTGTGCACGATCTTCGTTGTTTAGGCGTAGAACCTGCGTAGTTGATCCATATTCCACGTGTTTGGCAGTACGTCCCCATCTATCTCTGCGATCCTGTAGGCTCCTGGTCGGGCGATATCTACTACGATGTATGGTCCTTGCCATGGAGAGGACAATTTATTTTTGTCCTTGGTGCGTTGATCCAGTTTGAGCACCATGTCTCCAATGCATAGGCTTCGTTGTCGAACATTAGCATCGTAGTACTGTCGCAATTTTTGCTGATATTGGGCCACTCTAAAAGCAGCTGCGTCGCGAGCCTCCTCCAGGAGGATTAGCTCATCAGTGCGTCTGTCAGGCTCTTCAGTTTCTGAAAACATTGCCACGCGGGGGGCTTGTAGTCGGATGTCGGATGGTAGAATCGCCTCTGCTCCATACACCAAGAAGAAAGGTGTTTCGCCTGTTGCCCGATTCATAGTGGTCCTCATTGACCAGAGTACTGTCGGGACTTCATGAATCCAGCGCTTGTCGTAAACTTGCAATCTGTTAGCCCGATTCATAGTGGTCCTCATTGACCAGAGTACTGTCGGGACTTCATGAATCCAGCGCTTGTCGTAAGCTTGCAATCTGTTAAAAATCCTCTTCTTGATGCCCTGGAGCACGATGCCATTGGCACGTTCCACTTGCCCGTTTGTCTTCGGGTGGTTTACCGATGACCGATCATGCCTGATCCCGTGGTCGTAGCAAAAATCGTAAAACTTTTTACTTTTAAACTGTGTTCCATTATCGGAGATTATCCTGTTCGGGACACCGAATCGTACGACAATACTCCGTAGGAATTTGACAGCTGCCTCTTTTGTGATTTTCTGAACGGGCTCGGCTTCCCATTTTGTAAATGTGTCAATGCCAACGAACAGAAATCTGTATCCCCCGACAGCCCTTGGGAAGGGCCCGAGGATGTCTATACCCCAAGTGGCAAAGGGCCATGACAAGGGTATAGTGTTTAAAGCTTGCGCAGGTTTAGTTTGTTTCCGTGCGAAGAATTGACATGCTTCACACTTTTTCACTAAATCGCTTGCGTCTTGAAGAGCTGTAGGCCAGTAGAAGCTCTGTCGGAATGCTTTCCCTGTTAGATATCGGGGAGAAGCATGTGATCCACAGATTCCTCCGTGGATGTCGTGGAGCAAACTAATGCCCTCGGTCCGTGTGATGCATTTGAGGAGCATTCCATTGCGGGTTAGTTTGTATAATCGCCCGTCGACCAACTGATAGTTCTTGGCTTCACTACAAGGTTTTCTGGCTAATGCCACGCTACACATTTGCAACACCACTATTTTGGTTGCCAATGGGGGGCCAAATTGCAACATTTGCCCAAAATGGTAGCAATATGTGCCTCTAATGCAACGGACAAAAATGGTTGCCTGAGCTATGATTTTGGGTTGCAATAGGGGTGTGCTATGGCAACTATCCTATGCTATGGTTGCAATCGCTTCGTGTTGTTGCTACGCTATTTTGGAGTTGCATAAGCACTGATTTTCGTTGCAATAATGCGATGATACTGCAACTATATTTACAGTGGTTGCTTTTGTTTGGTGCTTTTACAACGATTTTTTTGGGTTGCAATAGTTTCGTGTGGTGTTGCAATTGACAGGTGGTTATTGCAACAGGAATTTCGATGTAGATGCAATAGCTTGAACCTATGGCAACGACTTTTTAGGGTTGCAAAAACCTTCTTTGGCGTTGCAATTGTAAATTGTCTATTGCAACAAAACAACTAAATGGATGCAATATGGCGTTCTTATTGCAACGGTTTGTGAGTGTTGCTACAAACTACTACCATGTTAGAGCATCTCCAAAAGACTAGGTAAATGGAGATGCATCGGTAAAAAAAGAAAAAACCCGGCAAAATTGCTTTCCAACTGAATCACTATCTTCGTCTGCTCGCTTTCTGCCTCGGCATCCCGTCTCGCCCGCTAGGCATTTTTGCCGATCCTTCCCCGCTCGCCATCGCGTCTTCCCCGTGCACTTTCCTCCCTTCCCGCGCGGTCGTGGCCCCGCGCGCGTCGCCCCTTCGCGCGCGGATCGGCCCTCCTGCGTGCGTCGCCCTCTTGAAGCTTGCCGTACCTCCTGGCCAAACTCGAGCTCACGACCTGATCAAGCGCGGCCAGTCCAAGGTGAAGCAATCGCCGTTCCTCAGCGGCAGCGGTAGCGTGGACGCGACGTGTGGTCCTCAGCGGATACGGCAGCGTGGACGCGATCGCTGTTCGGCAGCATGGACGCAGCGGCAGTCGGCGGGCGACGACGCGACGTCCGGTGCCGGGCCAAGACGCGCGTTCCCGACTAACAGAAAAAAAGGATCGGTTGTTTGAATCACGGTATAGCTTGCCTGTTAGAAATCCAGCGTTTTTAGGAGATTTTGTATTTTAGATAAAGGAGATCAAACTCTATATTTAGCTAAATATATAGCTAGTCTTTTGGAGTTGCTCTTAGATGGGCCCTCTTGATTCTCCTGGTGTAGATCGGCATTGGTTTTTCTTGTGATTTTGGTCTTAGCTGCCCCAGGTTCGAATCCCTGGCAGGGTTTTTTTAAAAAAAAATAGAAAAATGGCAAGAAAAACAATGCCGAAGGGGGATTCGAACACAGTACCTCATAAAACGAGTGGACAAGCTATACCACTGAGGCACTGCTTCATTTGTGTTAATATGTCATTGGTTTTATGTATATATGATGATAGTTCAGGGATGAACGCCCTAACACGTAGGAGTGGAGCACTTTGACCACTAGACCAATACCTTGTTCATGCCATAGTTTGTTGTCTAAATCCATATACCCACTAAAAAAACCGTGAAATATGTGCTTCATAAGGGGCTCAACCCAGAACGCCTCGGAAGGCGGGGGAATGCCTTACCACTACGCTAGCACTACTGTTTTGATGAGACTACGAAATTCAAGATTAATATACTTATGTTGGATCAAACTTCGTCGAGAGGGACCACGTGCAACCCGTTCGGCCAATTACGTCGTGCCACGTCGTTGCATCAGCTGGATTGGCTGAAGAACAAATGAATGATTCATTTTTTCTTTTTAATTCAAAACTAAAACTTGTAATTGGTATTTCTTACTCATAAAAACTCAAAACATATAACTAAAACAGATATACATTAATTTTATGTTGGTGAATGCAGATATACAATAATTAACAAACTAAACCGTGTATATGATATGTCTCCTATAGTCATCCATGGAAAATTCCATACAAAAATAGTTTGAAAAATACTTTGAAAATGTTGCACGCAACGACCTACATTTGTTGCAATAGGCCCTCATTGGTTGCAATAGACACAATAGTGCTAAACATGTAACTAAAACCGAACGCAACAACTTGATACAAATGTTGAAGTGGTGTGGTGGTAGTTCAAGCTAGTTTAATGTGCTAGGTCTCAAGTTCAATGCCCCTTTTGTCACTTTTTTTCCAAATTTTTGATACATACGAAAAAATGTGATACTTCAACATTTGAATTCTGCGATACCACTATGCCAGAAGTGCAGTTGTGACAGAGCTACGAAATTCATTTTCATATACAAACTGCTAGAGCAAACTGTGGTTCGGCCAATTCCGTCACGCCACGTCATTGCATCCAGCTAGATTAGCGGAAGAACAAACGGATGATTCATTTTTGATTTTGAATCCAGAATTAAAACTTGAAATTGGTATTTCTTCCTCGTAAAAACTCCAAATTTGATTATTCTTTTTTCTGTTGTTTTTAAAATTCACGCTCTTTCACTTTAGCACAATTTTTTTTACATAAATTGTCATTTCGTCGATGTTTTTATATAAATTATTTTCTTACACTCTAAGTAGAGAATAGAAAAACATATTTTTTATAACAATTGGTGATGTAACTTCTTATTTCCTAATATTATGGTAAATATATGATTGTGTCCAAATTTGAGGTGTATACGAGTTCAAAAATATTGTGAGATATTCAAATCTCAAAGTTTGACTTGAGTTATTAGAAACTATGTGAGAGATGTATCCATTTGTGAACAACATATGATCCCAGTTTATTAAAGTCATTTCAATTTTTCAAGTCAAGCTTGTAAACCAAAATTATGTTGTGACGTCAATTTGTAGAATTTTTTGACCAAATTTAGGTATTATTTTAATTATTATGTGGTAATTTGATGGTACAAGTTTGAATTGTCCCTAGAAGACAATAGTTTTTTTCATCTATCTCTAGGATACGGGCTAAAATGGAACAAATGAGCCTAAATATAATTTTTATACAATTTTTCGAATCTTATTGGAGGTACACATGGTTCAACTTGGATTTATTTTATGTAAGCATGTGGAAATTCATTTAAAATTTTAAAAATATTAAATAAGTTCAAAAATTAGTAAAACTTCTACAAGACAACTTATATGTAGTCTATTATATATAAAAAATGTATTGATATATATAAGGTAATTATTTTTATGTGTTACTTTAGGATGGACAATAAAAAGAAAAAGAAGAAAACAAAAACTTTAAGGAGAGATGCAATGAACATGGCCCATTTCGGCCCAATGGCCCGACTATTTGCAGCCATCGATCGTCGATCGGATGGTTCTAATCACACCTCTACGGTATAAAAGATCCCCCAGCCGAAACCCTAGACTTCCGTTCCTCTAGTCTCCGCCTCCACCTCTCCTCTGCCTCCTCCCGACTCTGCAGTCTGCAGGAGCAGGACCATCTCGACCCTCCCGCGACGAAGATGGGTTTCCCAGTGCATCGGCGTCGGCACCCCGTCTACCTCACCGCCGTCCTCGAGTACCTCGCCGCTGAGGTTCGCCGGCGCCCCCGTCTACCTCACTGCCGTGCTCGAGTACCTCGCCGCTGAGGTTTGTGGCTCGGACCTTTTTCCTCTCTGAGATTCGCCGCTGAGGCGGTAGCTACCTGCTCGTCCTCTCGCGCGGAGGAATGGCCGGCCGGCCGGCTTCCCTTCCCAGAGCAGAAGATGATCCATCAGCTATTCGCAGGTCAATTGCTTGCCCAGGAGACTAGACTAGCAGGAGTTGTGGCCGGTCAAACCATAGTAAATTAGGTTAGGTGTATACATTCAAATGTTCTTCATTTTTTTTTTGCTAGCGTGCCATGGACGATGACACACTGGACTGGAGACGCAGATTGATTTGAACCAATAGGGCAGATTGCTAGCGCCCTCTAGATGTTGCCTGTGTGGCTGTTGTACTGTAGGCGAATGTCTTGACTTATTGGCCATAGCATCTTGTAGGCAAGGTAAGTAAACAGAAAACGGCAAGAAGAGTTGGAATATAATTATTCAGACATGGAGGTGAAACTATAGCCGTTGCCTGTTGGTGGTAACTGAATAAAGATTTGCATTAGGAATCCTGAAATGTCTTCCTAATTCAGTATTCAGACAAGGGAGGCTGCACCGCACAACCATTTCATAAGCAGTTCCTCAATGCCTTTAGCTTAGTCGACATAAGTTACATAAGCAGCATGATGCCAAAGGCAATTTGAGTGATGAATACAAAACCAACTAATTAAATAGCAAACCAATTTAAATCCTCATGCTTACTAGTAAAGTAGTACTATTTTCTTTGCAAATCTTTCCAGCATTGAATCAACTAATTTTCTGAATTCTTTGCAGACTCTGAAATCACCAAGCAGGCACCACTCCATTTTTTGCTGCCAAGGACTGATGTTGTTGCCCCACCGACTGGTCGGCTCCAACTGCTGTGACACGCTGCTTCTTCGCCTTGATCTACCTCCAAGGTAAATCTTAGGTCACTGCTGGTATAATTACTTAATTAGGATTTACTTTGATTTGTTAAATTGAATTGCCTCCAATATTAGACATCATTTGTATATAAACATCTAGCAGTGGCCTTGAGTTTAGATTTCAATTCTTCACTGTTTATTATGGTTAGTGTAGCAGTAGCACTGTAGTAGGTAGTTGCAAGGATTTGTAGAGTGCAGATAGTAGTAGATGTGGAAATTAAGGTGCACATAGTAGCAGGACTGAAGCCTGTCATTTTCATATTTCTGAATAAGCTTACTGACATTTTCAGGAAGGCAGATGAGAAAGTGGTATGGGCAAAGTGCCTTCAGCTGTCACTATTCATAGACTTGGGCGAGTTATCTGATGGTTTTATAAGTTTTGGCAAGAGATGCACTTCAACTGTAGGTACTCATCTGTCAACTGTACTCTATTTATTATAGTATAGTTAATCCATTTTTTCCACAATAGAATCTAATAAAAAAATGAAAAGTTCTTATACTCATTTATTTCGTTGTATTGTATCTGCTTCTTCCTTTTATGGAGTAGCAGATATGAAATCTAATACTTATGATCTTTGGATGAGTAATTTCACTTTTAATAAATATGCAAATCTGCGACATGTTTTCGCTTTCCATAAATGTGGATTCGACTGATGCATATTTGTACTAATGTTAATGATTCTTTTCAGGAGCATGGTGATGAGGTTTGAGCGGAGCGCATGATTCATGGGATGATCAACATGAAGGCAACCTTGGCTGCAGTGCTACATACCTCATTAGATCTTATGTTTTCAATCTAGTTAGCGATTGGATACCATTATTTGTTTCACTTGTGCGTGTGTTCAAACTTGATGCTGTGTCGGGTACATCGGATGCTTTCTCATTATTTGTTTCACTTGTGCGTGTGTTCAGACTTGATGCTGTGTCGGGTACATCGGATGCTTTCTTTACATATGTGCACAAACAAATTGTATTTTGGGTTAATGGATGTCTAAATGCTTCATTGATCATATATTGTTTAATTTGAAATCATTGTTTGAAGCTACCAAAGGGATCGTTGTAATATGCACCATCGTGGCATAAGCATGGCGTTGCAATTATATGCTATAGCAACAAAAAACCCATGTGGCAAAACCACATGCAAAGAAACATAAGGCGTGGTAATAGGGTCTCTAAATTGTAGCAATGCAGCAGTAAGCGTGGCAACATGCCTAAGTATAGCAACCACATGTATTGCTTGTGGCAATAGAGGGATATCATATAGCAACCACAATATTTAGTGTTGCAATAGGGAAGAAGCCTCTAGCAACCAAGTTTCTGTAGTGGCAATAGAGGTGTCACATATAGCAACCACTGTAGTAGCGTGGTAATAGAGAGTTCATCTATGGCAACCAAAATGTTTAACGTGGCAATAAAGGGTCCCTCCTATAGCAACCATAAGAGTAACGTTGCAATAGGGGATATATTTTGCAATGCTATAAACACGTAGCAATAGGGTCTGCTGCAACATCCAGTATCGTTGCCACTGCCACTATTGCTACATTTTCTTTATGTGGTAACAGATAGCTCTTCCAATGCCTGGCGCGTTGCAATAGTTACGATTGCAACACCCACGGTGGTTGCTGATACGAAGACTTGCAACGCTACTTTTGGGTTGCAAAAAGATTCTTGGTGTTGCAATAGGGGAAACACAATGGCAACACCAAAAATAAACCGTGGTGCAAACTTTGGACTACGTTTGCATTGGCAACGCCTCGCAACGCTAAAATTCCGTTGTCATTGTGTCTATTGCAACCATTTTGGGCATTTTGCAACACTTTTCCGGCGTTGCATTATATGCAAAACCTTGTAGTGTGATTTCAACATGCGTCTCCTATAACCAAGCCATAGGAGACGCGGGTTGAAGAAACGCGACTCTAATGAGCTCTCACTCATTAGAGACGCTTTTTCCTTATGACGCGTCTCCTTTGTTGCCCACAAAGGAGACGCGTCTTAGTAAACAAGCGTCTCCAATGTGTCTGACCACAAAGGAGACGTGGGCTTAAAACATGCGTCTCCTTTGAGAGTACAAAGGAGACGCGGGCAAATCATGCCGGTTTTTGGCAGACTCAAAGGAGACGCTGGTCATTAACAAGCGTCTCCTTTGATGTATTGGAGACGCTTGTTAAAACCGCGTCTTCTATTATGGTGTCTTTTTTAACAGTTTCTTACATAGTGGCGGTCTGGAAAGATGGTGGTTGCGACTTCAGTGGATGGAAGACAAGAGGTGGTCGTGAGTTGGAGGCATTGACCTAGATGGAAATTGGTGGGGGTGCTCGGTAGTGTGATATCGGTCTTGAGCATGAGATGTGGTGGCACCATGGTCGGGAGAGGTATGCAGTGTGTGAGCGGAGGGTTGGGATGATCTCCTAGACTCCTAGGGTTAGTATCCTTGTATGCTTGTGTTTGTATGGCCGATATCTGTTTTTCGGTAGCCACAGCTACAGTTCCTCCCTTTCATTCCCGTGTGCTTGTGTTGGGCACAGCCAGCTCTCATGCTTGTACACATGGCCGTGAAACCAAGGCACCAAATGTTGTTGTGGTTAATGAAAAAAAGAAAAATTGGTGCCACCTGCATCGTAATTTTTCTTGGTGTTTTAAATGACCTATGTTAATTCAATAGTTATCTATGTGTTCAAATAAATTTTCTTGTGTCCTTTGTATACCAGACAGGACAATCTATTTTCTGTTTTGCCTAACACACACGTCAATTTCTATTTTCTCTACGTGCACATCATCTTCATGTGCTTTTAGAAACCTACATATTAATAACTGAGATTTCCATGTCCATTTTCGCAAATACCGTTAAAATAACAAGAACTTCCATGTGATTTTTTACAAATACTGTCACAATAACTCATCATCATTCTAGAAAAAAATTCGTTTCCGGATTTGTATGCTACAAATTCTCTGTAGATTTTGCTAGCGCACATCATAATGTGAGTGTGGCTTGGCTTTCTATACAACATGCCAAATTTTTGTTTTACCCATCCCATACTTTTGGCAATGACTTATAGACCTTTGCATGCACTCGCTAGCATACCACGAACGTAGAGTACATAGTGCTAGTGTATATTTGGATTGTATATGCACACCATGAACAACTTAATATATGGTGAGCGTTTGCAAATTATAGGACTAAACTAAAATAATAACGCACCACATATACGACGCATACACTTAGTCTTGTCTTTTTTTATTGGTGGCGTGAAGGTGCACTGTACTTTTTTTGTTTTTTGTTTTTTGAGAAGAGGTGTCTTGCATGTATGTTCCATGGCCGCCTTCCAGGCTAACATAGGCTGACAGACCATTTGTGTGCCCCAGCCCAATGCTAGCTGAGGAACAGAAATTTTGGCCTTTCAAAAAGAAACATAAATTTCTATTCCTCCCTATACTCTAAAAAAAATCCATTTCGTGTAAAAAAAAGCCCTTTTCACAGTGGTTGTTTGTGCCTCTTAGTATCTCCCAGTGCCTCCTCCAAATATTATTTTTAGCTAATTTTAATAGTTTAAGGGTGGTATAGTCATTGCGCAGCTCCACCCCCTACCCACGCCCGAACCCCACACCACAGGGGGTTTCTCGGGATCACGACCGTCGCCCCTACCCGCACTCGCCCGCAACGTCCTCCCTCGTGCAGCGCTGCCACGCCGTCGCTGCCTCGCTCGCCTATGCTGCCTACTGCTTGTCGTTGCGCTCGCGCCCGCTCATTGGCCGCCTCCGCCGTCTCTCCTCTCTCGCATCGCACCATCACCCACAAACCCTAGTGCGCCGCTGCCTAGGTCGCCGCCGCTGCCCTGCTCTCAGACGCCGCCGTCTTGTCCTTGTCGTCGCTCGCCGCGGCCGCCACCTTTCCTTCGCCCCAGCCAACATCGGCCGTCGACTCCCACCTTGCCTCTCCCGCGTCACACCGCCACCCACCAACCCTAGTGCGCCCTTGCCCCTAGTTCGCCGCCGCCACCCTAAACTCAGACGCCGCCGTCTTGTCCTCCTTGCCGCTCACCGCGGCAGCCACCTTTCCCTCACCCCAGCCAACACCGCTGCCACACCTCGCTGCACTCAGCCGTCGACTCCCTCAACTATGGAGGAAGGAGAAACAGTGGCCGGTGCCGATGCTCAAGTGAACCTTGATTCACAGGTTTGGATCATCTTTCTTTGATCTCATTGCGTATTTAGTATTGACGAGAGCAAATTTGTAGAATGAAAAGGATAATTGATACGACGAGGTTGTATATGTTCAAATTTCTCTAATTTATTATGTGGATTTTTAATTTTCTTATATTGTTAATGGATGCAAGAGAAAACGACGGATCTTGAGTCATTGTTGGAGTATAATGAGATTGTCGAGGTTGTACTCGGCAGATATTTCTCCAGCAGGCACCCCACTTCGTGCGAAGATTGATCACAGTAGATGAACAAAGAGACTCGGGATTTTATACTGGTTTGGGCCCTTGAGATCGAGTAATAACCCTACGTCCAGTTGCTTGCTTGTATTATCTCGGCGAGTACAGATTACAATGGTGTAACAAATACTCTAGAGTGGATTGGCTAAGATTGGGATACCCTCTACGTACAGGACCCCTCGCTACTTATATCCAGGGAGACTTGCCTTACAAGACAAAATAGACCTAAACCTAGTAGGACTCTAACTATCATCGGGCTTTCCTTCTGCGATCCAGTTGTCGCATCTTGTTCGGAGTCTTCTTCACTTGGAGTCGGTAGTCGGCAATCTTCATGATTGGGCACCCGAGTATTATGGCCTCAACAGTAGCCCCCGAGCTTATCTTGTTTAGAAAAGGTTGTTCCTTGAGTAGCCTTCAGGCCTTTTTACTCATTGGGTGATTTTAGGATATGTAAATATCTCGATAATCACTTTAAGGCGAGAGCTGGAAAAGATCCCGATCTCTGAATGGAGAAACCTGCATCTGAATGATAAGGTTAGAGAAAATATTAGCCATAATTATAATGAATAAAGAATATTCCATCTTGAAAACTGAAACACCA
Organism: Alloteropsis semialata; assembly: GCA_004135705.1. Lineage (NCBI taxonomy): Eukaryota > Viridiplantae > Streptophyta > Magnoliopsida > Poales > Poaceae > Alloteropsis > Alloteropsis semialata. The sequence continues at coordinate 55,426,844 of CM014271.1, forward strand.
AGGATTGATGAATCCTGTCCCGTGCATTTAAACTCCACTACGCACATCTCCCGAAACTCTAGCAGCACACGCGCCATAAATCAGGGCACTGTTTCGGTTCCTCGATCCACGCGCGAAGCGTCGCCCCAGGGTCTTCAAATATCAAATCCCTTGGATAGATCCGCACTTGAACCTTCTTCACTAAGCTTTCCCCCTTCTAGCACCATGGGAAAGAAGAAACTCAGCGAAAGTTCAAGATGCCTCGTCTCCTTTTTGGAGACTCCCCTCGCAGCTCCGCCGAGCCACCGCCCGACGTGCCAGAAGATCCGCCGGTAGTGGCGCCACACCTGCTCCCCCTCAGGCTCCTCTCCTAGCTCTCCCTTGGTATGGGGATGAAGGAGTCGAGGCCGAACCGCGAGGAGAAGCTCCGGCGACGGCGTCTCCGCTCCCCGAGGCTGCACTGTCAAGCATCGCCGGCGGGAAAAGGCCTACACCACCATCTTCAACCCCGGCGTCCCCATCTCTATCCCATCTGATGATGAATCAGATCGAAGGATTAGTGGGGCTCAACTCGGGCCGGGGTCCTCGCGCGCAGGCATGTCTTCATCTTCTGCTCCGGTCGACACCAGCGGCGACGAGGAGTTTGCCCGGCAACTCTTCGTCTCCTTGAACCGCGAGCTGATCAGGATCCAAGGAGACGGCGCGCTCGTGGACCTCGTCAGCGACTCCGAGGAGGAGAACGCGGAGGAGCCTCCACCGCCTGGTGCCGCAGTGCCTTGATCCTCGCCGACGATGTTGGCTTGCGCGAGGATCGTTATTTTGAATTTTTAGTTTTAGGATAGTTATCGATCTCCTGTGAAATGTACTCCTTTTGAATCAATCAAGTAATTTCACTTGGAAGATGAAACAATGATCCCTTTCCTGTGTTCGAAACTTTTTATGTCAATCAGTTTATAGAAATTGTTTATTAAGAGAACAGGATCCCCCGAACAAAACTCCTCCTTAACAAATCAACTTATTGTTACAACATGTTCGGGAAATTTGCTACCAGTCAAAGATGATCGGGACATTTCCTTGAACATATTATATTTAGTCATTTAAAACTGTTAGCTTCTCCAATAAGCTAACAATCCTAAATGCATTAAATTTGACCTGCATGGTTTTCGAAACGACACTCGCAGCAGAGAAAGGAAAGAATCTTTTGACTTAACAGTGACTGCGCATAACGCGAATCGAGGCCACTTTTCTCAGGGTTCGTGCTCGCTCTTGAAACTTTAAAGCCCATAGGCGCGGCCGCCTAGCCACCATTTAGACCTTCGTCTTCTTCGCCTACATCCTCCACAACTCGCCATTCCTTATTCACTTCCTGCCATTCAACTTCTTGTTTCTCCAACCCTCCAGCCACCCCCTCACCGCCATGGTTTCCTCTCGCCAGTCCTCATCTGGAGATGAATCGTCGGGAGAGCAGAGCAGCGCCACCGCTCCCGGAAGGGAGTTGCGCAGCGGATCCAGCATCTGCACCATCAACAAATACTGGAAGAAATCGACCACTTCCGTGAAGCAGCTGCAGCAGTTGGAGAACCTCGGATTGCTCCTCGACACCACCACTTCCCTCACCGTCCGGCGAAAGATCAGCTTTACCCGATGCCCAACACTCTTGAGCTTGTGGTGTTCATCGAGTTTTTCCACTGTGGGTTCGGGGTCTATCCATCGGAGTTCCTCCACAGTGTCTGCGATTTCTATAAGATAGAGCTTGTGCACATCAAGCCAGGCACCATCACCATGCTTAGCGTCTGTTGATATTTCTTATGGTCGCAGAAAAATCTGCAAGCGCACGGATACGGTTGTAGCTTTCACCCGGAAGTATTCAGGGTATCGAATCCACAGGGAAGACGATGGTTGAATAGAGTAGTTATCCATTGTATTCAATCATAACATTATTAATATACCAAACTCTAGCAAGGGGTAAACATTGATAGATGGGTAGTGTGACACACAGAAGGTTTCATTGCTCATTATATAAGTCTAGTTAATATGAAGATCCTAAGAGAGACCAGGGATTCTACATACTTCTCACTTATGAGTTACATACATTATTAGTGTACACTATACAAGCTCAGCAAGGGACACATGTTAGAGGGCAAATCGAGGAGTCGTGGGATCCCCTCACCTGAGAGTACTGTCATGATGTTTATCACGAAGGCCTGCAAAGGCCCAAACCCGAACGGCGAGTATTACAAAGGCCCAGCGGGGCTGTCACCACCCAGGGGCTACCTCTGAATATGTGGGGTAGGGTATCCCCAACTGTATTTCATATACCAAACACTATGTTTGCAATACGAAATACTACTCTATTTATTGTCCATATAAACAGAGCAACCTTACGGTACATTGGGCCATTGCCATAACATGCATTAGCTATACAAAGGTGCAAGACATACAACTTATATGATGAACAAATAAGGCAATAAGCAAATAACATATGCAAGATAGTAATTCCATTAAAAGCTCAGAGTCATATAAGTAAACAAAAGATAAAAATAACTAAGCTCTAGGCTTACCAAGACTCCTTCGGAAGCCCTAGAAGCTCAACTCCTAAGACTACTTCACTACTAAGACTAGAATGTGTGGCAAAGAGAGCTCTTCCTTCTTGGTGTCTGTTGAACTGGAGCTGAGGCCATCTATTTATAGCTTAGTAGGACGGTGGAGAGGCACCTCGAGGCGGTTGAGGCCATTTGGCCCCGAGACCAGGTCGGCTAATCTGGGTAGGTCGGCCGACCCTCAGATGCACCGCCTTGCATCGTGAATGGTCCAGATGCGTCCCTGGAGTCGGTATGGAGCTGGTCGTCGAAGGAGGATTGATTTCATCACCCTTGGGGGTCGGCCGACGTGCCCAGGTCAGCCGACCTGGCACCGACTCCTCTCGGGCCCATCTTTGCCCAGGTGACTGGAGAGTGGGTCCTAATGATGGTTCCAGGTGGGTGGCCCGATTTGAGTATGTTTAGATATGTTGGTGGGCCCCTCAATCCATGTGACCTCCCCTTGGACCATTCCCATCTCTTGGATCCAACCGTCATGGAATCAACGGCTATGATGGTCCTGAAGTGTGTTTCTTTGCTGCGGCCAAATATGGGCTCCATTGGGTTTGGGCCTAGGTCGGCCTACCTAGGGTGGTCGGGCGACCTGGCCCTGAGCCGAAATCTCCTCCTCTTTTGCCAATTAGTCCCTACATTCACATATTCACCAAAACTTGTGGAATTGATTAGATATAAACCCTATCACTATGTTTGGTGATTCTCTTTACAGGGGTTGACAGCTAAAAGTGGTACTTAAGGACCGTCAACAAGCTCCCCCACACTTAGCCTTTGCTCGTCCTCGAGTAAAGCTTTAGGATAAGGTGGAAAAGTATGACTCCAACTGATATGATGCAAGCATATAAGTTATTCCAAGACATACCTGCACTTGTGAATTTCTAAATGTCTATCATGTCATCTTGGGTGGTTGAGGAACGGAACGGTCTTGATTTAAGTCATCTCAACTCTTCTGTTAAGTAACTTGGGTTTTTGATAAGTTTTCAAAAACATAACCTTACCTAGCTCCTCAAATGATCTTCTCAGATCGCTCATTGTGTATGATTCCTCACCAAGGCATTTCTTTGCCTTCTTTCACCCTACTTCTAAAAGGCTTATGTGAAGCTAAAGGTGGGAGTAAAGATAGGCATACTTGCATCATATATATTGCAAAGTCAAAGAGCAGATCCAAGAAGAAAACTATTCATACAATCTGATCAAGATGTGCATGTGTATGGAACAATAGGAAATGTATGTGGAAATTATGATAGCTCCTTTTTGTATGATCTCTCTCTCCTCTTTATTTTGAAAACATGGCTATCTCATTTTTTTTCTTTTTCATGCTCAATGCTATGTATGAGCATGTATATATATTTTTTCTTTTTTTCTTGGATCTTCATGTGTCCAATGTTTTTCTATAGCCCATGTCTCTTTTGCAAAGGATATTTGGAGAGAGATTCATAAAACATATGGAGTATTTATTTGGTGGATGAATGAAATTTGCTAACTTCCAGTGTAGAAGTTTAGCATATGTATGTGGGGTGTACGTGATCTTGATCAAGAAAGCATGAACAACATCTTACAAGGGTCACAACAATTTGACAACACTCAATGCAATAGCAAGCATCATATGTGTATAGGTTTTGCAATGTGAACATCATATGGCTTTGGTAGGAATAAGGCATCATTGAGGAACTTTGTAAGGCTATTGATTTTAAATTTTGCAAGAAAAACATCCCAAGCATTTTATACAGAAAGAGCAAGATTTCCTTCATCATACCATATCCCATTAATCAACCACTTAGATAAACTTGCTTTCCTAAAGAGATATGTTCACAAGCAACAGGTGTATGTTCAAGGAATAAAGAATATGCAAGCCAATCACGTATAATCATGTTTATCAAAGGAGCATCGGAATTTATTGAGTTAAATTTTTGTGATGATCTTAAATTTGGAATTATTTGAACACATGAATCAGAGAGGACGAGAGCCAGGATGCGCAAACCATCGCTTTGGACGAAAACGGAGGCGAGAGGTACCAAAGGGATGTCGGCCGATCTGGGGGGTCGGCCGGCCCCTTCTAGGCCTCTTCCTCTTTGTTCTTTCTTGTGTAGCCTTGTGCGATATTGTGCAGCCTGTTTGTGGGTGGTCTTGATTATGTGCACATCAGAAAGCTGGAGAGACCCCCACACTTGATCTTTTGCCTGTATTTATTCTCATACGGTGGAAACAAAACAATGGCTCCATGGTTTTAAGAACCATGAGCCTTTATTGGAATAAAATATTTTCGGTATTTTTATGTTATGTAAGTTTATGGATTTTTTTCATGACAACAAATCTTTCAAGGTAACTAAGCAGGATATCAAAAGGAAAATAAGTGCACAGAGTATTTTGGATACTTTCCTGACGAATTCCCCCAAACTCTAGTCTTGCAAGCAAATGAAAGATTTGAGCTTAAGAGTGGCAAAAGATTTGTCCAATGTTCATCTTGCTTCATCGTGCAAATTTCTTCCATGTGACTAAAGATGTTGAATGTTGAAGTTATGCTCGCCATCCTTTAGTCATTACTTCATCCCTGCAAAAAGTCAGTGGACAATGAATACCCGAAGGACTATAACGAATAAGTCATTGTTGCCATCGGGTTAGTTGTTCACATCCACGCTTAAAACAAGTTGTTTTTTTAGCATTGTTAAGCATAGATCCTGTTGGCCATAGCTTTAGTATTTCTTTTCATGCATTCTTTTTTTTTCACCAATTTCTTTTAATCACAACTCAAACAAGGCTAAATGCATCAACATGATCACAAGGCGGTCTTGCAATATACTCATGATGGACCTTTGAAAGGTGATGTACCTCCTTGTATGTTGTGCAACATTGTTACAGTGCATCCATTGCCTTGGTTTATCTCCAATTTGAATCAAGCTTGATGACTTACCCATTGAATTTGAAATCTTTCCTGCAGGGGTTAGTCCATACATACAACCAATATCTATACATGCATTTGCTCAAAGGTTCATTAATCAAACTTGACACCATGTCAAATTTAATTAAAGCAGGTTGTTTAACCTAAGCACCATGCTTAAATTAAAAAGACTATGAATGCATTTTGCAAAATACATTCAAACCAGAGCATATGAAGATAGATAAATGAAGCATGAGAACATGATCGAGCTATTCTCAAATGGAGATGAACATGAGAATAAAAATGGTGAACTTCGGGTTACCTCCAGGAAGGGCTTTGTTTACAGTCAAAAGCATGACATGACACTTACCTTAGCTTACTTACCGCTGGCGGTGGATGATTAGTTTAGAATTTCCATCACGGTAGTTCCTTGGCTCTTGGTGATGTCATTGACGGTGCACGGGTCGCACGTGTATAGCTTGTGCTCACTAAATGTTGGGATTCCCCCAACAAGTAGTTGGCAAGGCGGCAAAACACGAGCAGACGTCTTTTCTCATGAAAGCAAGCACAAGAACCAAGGATGCAAGGCAAGGTGAAACCAGGAGGCATATGGGGACTACCGAGGTGCAGTGCCACAATGGCATGTACACCCAGTCGTCTCACTCCCCACTGAGCCTCGCTGGCTATATCTTTTCTCTTTTTTTAAGCAAGACAGGATATATGAACTAGCATCATCTATAAACCAAAGATAAGAATTTGGCATGGATGAAACTTGTTACCATATACTTGCAAAGCTCCCCCACACTTGGATTTTTATGTTGCTTGACAACAAAATCAAGTGTGTGTTGTTGGTCTCCTTCAAGTTTCGTTCATCACCAAAACTTACCAAGGTGTTGCAGCTGACGTAGCTCTCATGTTCTTAAGCATTGTACCCCCAATCGTTCTTTTCAGTTTCAACCTGTAATGGTTAGTGACCAAAAATACCCGAAGGGAACTCATCCTAAAAACATGTTCTTGCTTTTATTTTTTTCTTAAACTTGAGAGCCCATCACTTGAAAATCCTAAGGAGGGATAGGATAAAGGCCGAGGGCACTTGGCAGCTTAGCTGGGGGCAAGAATTGACGGTGGAGGGCACCGACTTTCTTTGAACAGAGGAGGCCTGGGGTCGGCCGACGACCTAGGTCGGCCGACCCTAGCGCGGCTCCATTTCAGCCAAGCTTTCAAGGATTGCACTGGATTCACTGGCGTGAACTAATGGCAATTGAATTCACTCCAGAAGGGCTAGGGCTAGGTCGGCCAACGGATGGGTCAGGCGATTCTGGCACAGGGCCCATTCTGTTGAACCTTCGCAGCGGTATACCAGATGCAAAAGCTGTTTTGAATCTGAATGAATGTGGCGCAGGAGAGGCAGCCACAGGTCAGGCGACCCATGGGGTCGGCAGACGGCCTGTTGGCACCCCTCAAGCCTAGCTGGCTTGGCTATCCTATGTGGTCCCGGCCCATTGAGGTGATGTATGTGTACACAGGAATTGAGCGGAGGATCCAAAGGGATTTCAAGAGAAAAGCTCCAAGTTTAAATTTTAATGCACAAAATTGATTTGGAATTTAAACATGCAGAGATTGGAATTTAAACATGCAGAGATTGGAATTCAAAATGCAATGTGAAATAAATATGAGATACATACCGATTTACCTATCGGTGAGGACTCGTCGGTTACGTCTGTCGAGTGAGGACGTCTCCATCATAAGTTTTAACTTTATGTAACATTTGGAGATGGTTTGTATTGCCATACCTGATTGTCTTCTTCAGACGGGATCATGTAGGCCTTGGTGTTGAGCCTTGGCCTTGGGTCCGTTCGCGTTGGTCTTCCCATGTAATGGGCTGGCGTGTACCAATTTGATAGATGCTAGCCTAAGATCGAACACGGTGTCTCTCATGTGCAGCTCTGGGCCGGTTTGCGAACCAGAGTGAATTGAGAACTCACGGATCGTTCTTTCGGCAGTAGCACTCATTGACATTGGTGAAGTAGGATTGACTGGAGTTGCTGCCGATCAGACTACCTAGGAAGATACGATGCAAGATCGTATTTCCCGATAATCTTGGGTTGTCGATGAATTCCATTGGCAGTTCAAGACCAGTCATACACTACCCTGTTCCACATCAAAGAGAAACAGAGCAAAGATAACCCTGCCAGAGTAGTAGTAATTAATCATGCTATTAATTTAGTACATGGGTTAACCACACTCTTCAACCATTGTCGTCACTGGCAACGGCGCCAAAAAGCTTGTTGGTATTTCTTACGGTCGCAGATAAATCCGCAAGTGCACAGATACTGTTGTAGCTTTCACCTGGAAGTATTTAGGGTATCGAATCCACATGGAAGACGATGGTTGAATAGAGTAGTTATCCATTGTATTCAATCATAACATTATTAATATACCAAACTCTAGCAAGGGATAAACATTGATAGATGGGTAGTGTGACACACAGAAGGTTTCATTGCTCATTATATAAGTCTAGTTAATATGAAGATCTTAAGAGAGAACCAGGGATTCTATATACTTCTCACTTATAAGTTACATATATTATAAGTGTACACCGTACAAGCTCAGCAAGGGATACATGTTAGAGGGCAAATTGAGGAGTCGTGGGATCCCCTCATCCAAGGGTACTGTCACGATGTTTATCACGAAGGCCTGCAAACGCCCAAACCCGAACGGCGAGGATTACAAAGGCCCAGCGGGGCTGTCACCACCTGGGGGCTATCTCTGAATATGTGGGGTAGGGTATCCCCAACTGTATTACATATACCAAACACCATGTTTGCAATACGAAATACTACTCTATTTGTTGTCTAGATAAACAGAGCAACCTTGCAGTACATTGGGCCATTGCCATAACATGCATCAGCTATACTAAGGTGCAAGACATACAACTTATATGATGAACAAATAAGGCAATAAGCCAAATAACATAAGCAAGATAGTAATTCCATTAAAAGCTCAGAGTCGTATAAGTAAACAAAATATAAAAGATAACTAAGCTCTAGGCTTACCAAGACTCCTTCGGAAGCCCGTAGAAACTCGACTCCTAAGACTACTTCGCTATTAACTAAGACTAGGATGTGTGGCAAAGAGAGCTCTTCCTTCTTGGTGTCTGTTGAACTAGAGCCGAGGCCATCTATTTATAGCTTGGTAGGACGATGGAGAGGCACCTCGAGGCGGTTGAGGCCGTTTGGCCTCGGGACCAGGTCGGCCGATCTGGGTAGGTCGGCCGACCCTCAGATGCACCGCCTTGCATGGTGCACGGTCCAGATGCGTCCCTGGAGTCAGTATGGAGCTGGTCATCGAAGGGGGACCGATTCCGTCGCCCTTGGGGGTCGGCCGACGTGCCCAGGTCGGCCGACCTAGGCACCGACTCCTCTCGGGCCCATCTTTGCCTAGGTGACTGTAGAGTGGGTCCTAATGACGGTTCCAGGTGGGTGGCCCGATTTGAGTATGTTTAGATTTGTTGGTGGGCCCCTCAATCCATGTGACCTCCCCTTGGACCATTCCCATCTCTTGGATCCAACCGTCATGGAATCAACGGCTATGATGGTCCTGGAGTGTGTTTCTTTGCTGCGGCCAAATATGGGCTCCATTGGGCTTGGGCCCAGGTCGACCGACCTAGGGTGGTCGGGCGACCTGGCCCTGAGCCCAAATCTCCTCCTCTTTTGCCAATTAGTCCCTGCATTCACATATTCACCAAAACTTGTGGAATTGATTAGATATAAACCCTATCACTATGTTTGGTGATTATATTTGACATATTCTCTGCAGGGGTTGACGGCTAAAAGTGGTACTTAAGGACCGTCAACAGCGTCTTTGCTTTCTTGTGTGAGGCCTGATTAGGAATTAAGCCATCGCTTAACCTGTGGAGGTATTTTTATACCCTTGCATTTTACAAGGACCAGCTTATGATTAGGTCAATTGGGTTTTCCTTGAGAGATCGGGACATTTACATCCCCTTTCCAGTGAAAGATTCCTGGAAACGTTATCAACGCCATTTGTTCTACATCACCCTTCCCCCAAGCCTCATAGGCCAAATGGAAGCATTTGATGCCTTATCTCAAGGAAGAAACCAAAGCCCTGTCCAAGGACACTTCTGAGATGCAGAAACATATTGATCGGGTTTTGGCACTCCGTGAAGCGGGTCTGACAGCGATTCATGTTGCGGAAATTTTCATTCGATGGAGATTCATCCCACTCATGACCCATGACCGCTACGCCTACACTTTCACGGGCGACAATGACCCGAACAGAATGAAGCCTGATGGTAAGCTATTTTTTTTCTTCTGTTCGGTAATATTTCTAAGAGTGTTCGGTCATTTGAAATGTCATGACTCTTAACCAACAGTTGTACCAGACTCTGAAGTGGCTGCTCGCTTAAAGAAGATGCTGAATGCCGATATCCCTGATTGGATAGGCATCCCAGCTCCCTATAGTGCCGACAACCCTGCTCCAGAGGTAAACTCTTTTCTCAGAAAATATCCCTTCTAAATTATATATAATTGTCCTAATTTCTTTTTCCCAAGTAGGCTTCCCCTGTCATTGACGCCCCTGCCCAAAGCGGAGCCATCAACTTAGAGGATGAAGCTGAACCAGCATCAGTTCAAGGTGCTGAGACCTCAACGGTTGAAATGCCCGAACAGTCGCCTACCAAGGAAAACAAGGCCCTGACCAGTACCAGAGTCATCATCCCTCAAACCCGTAAGCATTTGCGAGACGGTAGCGTGGAGAAGGTGACTTCTGGATCGGGGTCTCCTAGGGCACCGGATGCCACTGGGCTGCCCGCCGAGCACGACCCGCCTCGCCCTAAAGACTAGGTACCAAGCATGATTGTATTCGGGCGTTTATTTGCAGCTTTTGATTACATAACCAAACTTAAACGTGTTCGGGAGATTTCTCGTCAGGAAATTCGTCCAACCCCACCACGTCAAAGCCATCCTCCATTTCTTGGAAGAAATTTAGAGTCACTCTTCCAACATCTGAGTAAGGACTTTGTCTTGTTCGGTTTTTTGATTGATTAACTCCCCCAGGGGGAATCTTTGAGTTATTTTTGTTTGGGAAAAATAGGCCCTCCAAGCCTACAGCTTCCCCTCTGATCAAGCCGTCAAACAAGGAGAAAACTCCCGATCTAGGCATAACAGCCAAGCCTGATCATGAGGAGAAATCTGCAGAGGTTATAGGACCTGTCCTGATGCCCTTGGGCCCGATCATCGCTTCGCTTTCCGTAGCAGAGGAGCAATGGCGTTCGTTAGATGCTCGTGCCTCGACCGTGTTGACGGTCCTTAAATGCCAATTTTAACCATCAACTCATGCAGAAAATATATCATATATGATCACCAAACATAATGATAGAGTTTATTACGAATAATTTCCACAAGTGTTGGTGATTTAATTTGTCTACAGGAAAATACCTAGGATAACACTGCAAATATGGTACAAAGTCGAGCTTGAGATTGTGATCTAAATATATCAGTATCACAGACCATCTCAATTGCTAAATTGGACTACATCATTGTGGAGACGAATCAACTGAATATAATATTCGTATTATTTGGAGAACGAGTGAAGAAGATATAAAATTACAACATATTATAAAGTGTTGATGTCAGCATCAGCACCTCTGTTCATGTTTTGGGGCCCACCAGGCCGGGCCCACTCGGGCGGACCCAGCAGCCAGCGACGCCGCGGCACAAGGCGCGCTGGCGGTGGCGTGGGTCAACGCCCAGGCAGAGCACATGCGAACTCGCAGCAAGGGCAAGCCGCCAGGCCCTCCGCGCAGCTCTGCAGGACTACATACAGAGGCGGGGCCCACAGCGGGTCCCTCGCTTGAACGGGACACATGGAGCAGCCGGGGCACAGGGCCCATACTGGCCCGCAGGCCAAGCGGGAGAGCAGCCAGGGCCCGTGGCCATTGGCCGAGCAGCCTGCGGTCAGCGCTACCGCCTTCGCATGGTTAGCTCACGTGAGACTGAGCCAAGGCCAGGGTGCCGCTGGCCCACAGCACAGGCGGGCAAGACTCAGGAGCCGACCTAGTCGCACGGTGGAAAAGGCCTACAGGCCACATGGCGCATGCCTATTCGCTGGTCAGGAAGTCACATGGATCGAGGAAGAAAGAGCGTTCGGGATTTTGCCGTAGGAAGCACAGGCGCCGGCCGGAAAGGTCCTCGCGACCTGTTCCTTCGCGCCACCGACTTCCAACATCGGTTTCCCAAGGGACACATGGCACAAAGTGAGAATAGAGCACTACACCACAGCCTAAGATTAGCGACAGATGTTTGATGTTAAAAGTAGAAAATTATAGATGAATGGTCTGTGGGTAAAACTGCCCAACAGAGTATCTGTCGGTATTTACTGTTTTTCCATGTTTCTGTCTGTCGGTATAAGTATTTGGATTTACCATGTAACGGTCAGTCGGCAATTCACAGTTATTGCCTCAGATCATCCGTCGGTATAAATGGCGGCCAATTCTTGCGGGAACGTTTTCCTCGGGGCCCATCTGTCATCCTTATCTCTGATTCTCCACAAAAAAAACCCTAAATCCCTTCTTCCCCTCCCTCCCGCCACCGCCACTCACCGCGCTCGCGAAATCCACCGCGCATCGCGTGTCTGGGGTTCGCGAAATCCTTCTTCCCCTCCCTCCAGTCGTCGCCCCTCACCGCACGCTCGCAAAATCCAACCCGCACATCCACACCTCCACCCCTGCGTCGCACCGCCGCCTCCACCCCTGCGCCGCATCTCCACGCCTCCCTCTGCGCCGCACCGCCACCTCCACGCCTCCACCGCAGAGCCGCCTCCACGCCTCCCCCTACGTACGCCGCACCGCCGCCTCCTCCTGCGCCGCATTGCCACCTACAAGCCTCCACAGCACAGCCGTTACTCGGCACCGACGCATCTCCTGCCTCCGCGGTGTTCCCCATTCCTGACCACGGATCTAGGTGGCTGGATTTGGGCCACTCCGGGCAGCCCCAACGACGCTGGCCCCAGGCCCCGACCAGGAAGCGCCACCGCCGTCGTTTCCCCAACTTTTGCACCGACCAAGACATCGCCGCTGCTCTGGAGTTCCGGCCACCAGGACGCCACCGCTGCTTCTGGACTTTCGGCGATCGGCACGCCACCGCATCCCTGACCCAATCTGTGCACCAAGCCAGGAGGACGACATCCCTAGCAGTCGGCCAAGGCAAAGGTAAGATCCACCTCTACTGCTCCCTGCACAATGTAGCTACTTATTGCCTCTCTGTTGCCATGGCACCATGGTTTCCCCTTTGAGAGCTCATATTCACCATGTATTGTTCTGATTTTATCAATGTTCTCTTGTGTCCAATGAAGCAGTGCACCAGGGAAATTTTCCTCCATGAACAAACATGTGCTGAGCATTGTAACCTAACAAGAAACTTAGTTGAAACATATTTTTGCCCCACTGATGTCTGATCCCAAGGTCTCTTTGCCATAGTTTGCAGTAATGCCATAGTAGTGCTGGATAAATCTGCCCACACATTAAGATAGTGGTACTTTTTCTGTTCAATTGCTTGGATAAATCTGCACACATTGTGGTTGCTACTGTCAACATCATTAAAAAAGGACAGATACTAAAATTTTAGCATTTATCTTGCAAACTATAAATGAGCTAAATTTATTCAGCTAGTGCCTTGTTCTTTTACTCAGTAGCTAGTGCTTTGTAAAGTTTGTAGTCTGACATGTGAGTTTAACTGCAAACTACAGGCATAAGGATTTTTAGTACTGTCTTATGATGGAAAGAATGCCTTATATTTCATACTAACCTGACTCTTCTTGGTGCAGCAATTTGAAAACTTATTGTCTACAACATTCCCATTTCACAACCGTTGACTTCGTGCATAAAGGTAGGGTTCACATTCTTTGTTTTCTATTGCTCCTATAATGTTGCCTTTTTCTAAGTAATCAATGGATTTCAGCATTAAGCAATCTAAAATAAATTATTGCATATGCAACCACCAACCATACATTAGTAC
>CM014271.1:55443603-55511243 GCA_004135705.1 Alloteropsis semialata
TAGCCAGTATGAGCAGGAGAGGATTGCAACGGTTGAAAGAAACAAAAGGAAGCTGGAATCTCTTAACATTCCTACCTTGATGCCGCCTCGTCAGCCTATGAAAAGAACAAAGGTCAGCCTAGGAACGCCATCAAAGAATAGTACCTACACACATCTAAATAACTAATTCACATTGTCATTTGATTATCTATGCAGAAAACTTGCAATATAAGTGCTGCAGCAAGTGATGGTCATAATTTGCGGCCAAAGACACAAAGAAACAGTACTGAAATTGCAAATGAGCAGACTGCTGGTGATCCTGAGTGCCAAGCTATTGGGGATTTCTTAGTTGACAATGAAGGTAATACATGTATTGTAGTTGTTGCAAAAAATAGCATTGGGGATTTATTACATTTAAAATTAATCTATGCAGATTGTCACAGTGGCACACAAAGTAAAAGGAAAGGAAGGGGTATCACCCAAATGAAAGACATATTTGCAAGGACACCTGATATGCCTAAAATTGAAGTAATACTCAATGAATATGGACAACCTATTGGACCGACTGCTAGGAAGCTTTCTAGTGTCATTGGGTGTCATGTGAGAAGGAAACTACCTGTTGGTTGTCTTGACTGGAGGCTTGTTCCTGCTAGAAAGAAGTATGAAGTTTGGGCTGACATAAAGGTAATACCTGTTGATTCTTGGTAACTATGTATATAATTCTGGTCACTGTTGATTCCTGCTATAATTTTGGTCATTGTTGATTCCTGATATGTATATACTCTTTGTTGATTTGCTCCTTTTGTTCATATACTAGGCTTTCTATGATCTAGATGATAGGGCCATGATCTGGTTTATGACTACAGCTGGAATAAAATGGAAGGAGTACAAGTCATATTTAAAAGCACAATTTTTTGATGAAACATTGACTGATGAGGAACTGAAGAAAAGAAACCTTGATGATAAAAATGGTGCTAGAGTAAATCCTGATGATTGGAAATTTCTTATTAACTTTTGGAGATCTTCTGATTCTAAAGTAAGGACAAAGAACATGAATCTCTTTTCTTTATAGTCCTTTACTTTCCTATGGGACTTGCATATTTTAACAATTTGTATCATAGGATCGTTCGATAAGAGGAAAAAATAATCGTTCAAAGCTGAAGGTGCCTCATACAACAGGGGGCATAAGCCATGCTTGTGCCAGGCACAATCTGGTATAGAAATCTATAACTCCCATTCTTACAGCACCTATGTTAATTTTGGGCATTTTCATTTATGCATAGTTAAAATCTTGTAGGGTCAGCAACTTGGGCGCCCGCCTCATAGGGATGAAGTCTATATCATAACACATACAAGGAAAAGTGGATTACCTTTGAGGCTGGCATCAACAACAGTTGTAAGTTCTCTCTAGATAATTACTCCATGGTTATGAGTTGTCTTTTAAAAAGGAATGGTCCTCTAAGGTTGGTGGCAATGCAATGTAATTCTTTTATACAGACACAACTTAAAGCAGCTGTTGAAACCAACCCAGAGTTGAAGGATAGAACAATTCAAGAAGGTGATCTATTTTCTACTGTTTGTGGAGTAAAGGAGCCAAGAGGACGCATTCGTGTTTTGGGTCTGGGCCCAACTCCCCAAGAAATAGGAACACCAGGGTTGAAGTCATATGTGCCAACAAGGTTTCAAATGGAAGCTCTAGCTCGTGAAAGGGTTCAAAGTGAGAAAGAGGCTCTGGAACAATGTGTTGTTGAAATGGAGCAGCAATTGCTGGAGCAAAGGATGGCAAGGGAAACGCCAATTGTTGAAACCGTCTCACAACATGGATCTAATTCACGGCACCAAGTGGTAAATAATTCAATTTCTATATGCAGTTTTGAATTTAGCTTGTCTTAGATATTGTTGCTTTGTGTGCTTTGCTGTAACATGTTTCCCATGTTTTTCCAAACTTGATATAGAGCCCAAGGTCTGAAGAATTTGTTGATGAGGCAAATGCACATGATAATGACCAGGTTGAAGAAAATGGAATCTATGACCTCTCTGATGATGAGTTTGATGAGGACAATTTGATTGATCAAAGGCAAGGTGCAGCCCCATCAGTGCCTGCCATGAACATTACAACCGCACCAAGGAATAATGATACCCCTCGCTATGCACATGATACTCTTGTAATATTCTTACCCTCCTGCAAAATTTATATTTGGGTTATAAAGTTGACATATCCATCTTTTACTCAAATCTCATAAATGCATTGTATATTTCAGGTTGGAAAGGATGTGATATTATTTGCCATGCTGAGATCAGATCTACCTGTAGCCAAGGGAACCATCATTTCAACTAATCAAACACCGTAGTAGGAGGTCAGTCTCTTGGAAAGCAATTCTGTGAAGTTATTGTGAATGTTGTGATGAAAAGGGATGCAATTCTTCCTCGACCTTATGACAATATGGAGTCTATGGCTGGTGCTTACATGATGTCGATTGCCTGGCCATACAAGAGAGTAATAAGCTATACTTGACCTTTTCTTTTGATCTGCAATGAGTAACCTATGTTTCTAATTAATGGCATTGTGTGATAGCTGAAGGTTTCCAACAAGGAATCAAGATCTGGACAGTGTACTGCAGGTACATTCATCAAACATTTACTGAATAGCTAAGTAGTGAGTTGTACTGTTTTATTTGCTGTATAGATTTGTTTATTTCCTGTTGATAACCGTCATGAGATTTGTTTATTTCCTGTTGATAACCATCATGAGTACATGCACTGAATAGCTAAGACTTCCTTTCATGCTTTATAAACTTAAAATACTATTCTATGCTGCCATTGGAGGACTGAAAACCAACTTGGAAAATTGTATGCCTGCTGTTCAAATGCTGCAGTTGTGCCAACTTGGAAAATTGGGAGCCTGCTGTTCATATCCTTTTTTAGGCATTTCCTCGTATGCTGCAGATGTGCCTTTATACCAACTTGGGAATTTGTAAATCCTGTTGTTCATAATTTAACTCAACTATATATTATGCATAAATGGTGACACAAGAGAAAAGTTACTTTCAGTCGTGCTGTTCATAATTCCTACTGGACTGCCATACTTGTCCTTCCCCTATTATCTGAAAATATGATCTAGAAAGAAAACTTGGACCCTCTCTTGTACTCTAACTTTGGCCTTGATTATTTTGTCATAGTGTTCGTCAAACCCTTTCTGGTCATTTATTTCAGGAAGTGCTGGGTGCTACTAGCTACACACCAGGAAATGGTCAATGGAGAAAATGACTATGCACAAGACAATTTAGTAGCTCAACCTGCTTTTGGATCCATGGATTGCTTTTGGTTTATGAGCTTTTTAGAAACGATTAGATATATCTCCATGGACTTGATGTTAGATCCATCTATTTCTTTTGATATCTGACTTGCTGGAAGTAGTAATTTTGCAATCAGCAAAGGCAATGTGTAACTGGTCCTTGCACTCATGGGATGTAACAGCTGGTTGTAACTGGTTGAAGGAGTTGACATTATGGTTATCTTATTTGTCTAAATTTGTGTTTAATGTGTATCAGTTGAATGTGGCATGTGGGTATTTGAGTTGAATGTGACAATGGATACAACATTAGTATTTGATTTGAATTTAATATGAATAATTGTTGTTTGATTTGTTTTTTTTCCATTCAAACTCTATTGTTGGACGATCTGTCGGTATAAGTTGTATACACCTTCGGACTGTCTGTCAGAAATCATTGCAACGGGTTGTCTGTCGATAAAGTCCTGTCTGTCAGTAAAGTTGTTCTGAGTATCGGATGATCCGTCGCTATAAGTGTTGTCCGTCGGTATAAATTTTTACCGACAGCACTTACTCCGACTGAAAGTATCTGTCGGTATAATGTTATGCCGACAGATCCACCATCGTTGAAGGCCGTTATAGCGACAGTCCGTTCGTTGCTGATCTTAGGCTGTGGTGTAGTGGAGAGAGGAATATTCCCTAGGACCTAGGGAGGATCTCCACTCTCCCAAGGCACTCTTTACACTATAAATAGAGCACCTCCTCTCACTCTCAATACACACCAAGAAGGAAGAGTTCTCTTTGCCACAAGTTCTAGTCTTAGTTAGTAGTGAAGTAGTCTTAGGAGTCGAGCTTCTACGGGCTTCCGAAGGAGTCCTGGTAAGCCTAGAGCTTATTTATCTTGTACCTTTTGTTTACTTATAAGACTCTGAGCTTTAATGGAATTACTATCTTGCTTATGTTATTTGGTTATTGCCTTATTTGTTCATCATATAAGTTGTATGTCTTGCACCTTAGTATAGCTGATGCATGTTATGGCAATGGCCCAATGCGCCGCAAAGTTGCTCTGTTTATCTGGACAATAAATAGAGTAGTTATTTTATATTATAAACGTGGTGTTTAGGGTATGAAATACCGTTGGGGACACCCTACCCCACGTATTCAGAGGTAGCCCCTGGGTGGTGACAGCCCCACCGGGCCCTTGCAATCCTAGCCGTTCGGGTTTGGACATTTGCAGGCCTTAGTGATAAACATCGTGACAGTACCCTTTGATGAGGGGGATCCCAGGACTCCTTGATTTGCCCTCTAATATGTGTCCCTTGCTGAGCTTGTATAGTGTACACTTATAATGTATGTAACTCATAAGTGAGAAGTACATAGAATCTCTGGATCTCTCTTAGGATCTTCATATTAATTAGACTTATATAATGAGCAATGAAGCCTTCTGTGTGTCACACTACCCATCTATCAATGTTTACTCCTTGCTAGAGTTTGGTATATTAATAATGTTATGATTGACTAACAAGGATAACTACTCTATTCAAGCACCGCCTTCCCTGTGGATTCGATACCCTGAATACTTTCGGGTTAAAGCTACAACGTTATCCATGGGCATGCGGATTTATCTGCGACCGTAAGAAATATCAACAAGCTTTCTGGTACCGTTGCCGGGGAACGACAATGGTTGAAGAGTGTTGTTAACCCATGTACTCAATTAATAGCGTGATTAATTACCACTGCTCCGTCAGGGTTATCTTTGCTCTGTTTCTCTTTGATGTGGAACAGGGTAGTGTATGACTAGTCTTGAACTGCCAACGGACTTCATCGACAACCCAAGATTATCGGGAAATACGACCTTGCATCGTATCTTCCTAGGTAGTCTGATCGACAGCAACTCCAGTCAATCCTACATCACCAATATCGACGAGTGCTACTGCCGAAAGAACGATTCACGAGTTCTCGATTCACTGTAGTTCACAAACCAGCCCAGAGCTGAACATGAGAGACACCGCGTCCGATCTTAGGCTAGCATCTATCAAATTGGTACACGTCAGCCCATTACATGGGAAGACCAACGCGAATGGACCCAAGGCCAAGGCTCAACACCAAGGCCTACATGATCCCGTCCAAAGAAGACAAACAGGTATGGCAATACAAACCATCTCCAAATGTTACTTCAACTCAAAATCTATGATGGAGACGTCCTCACTCGACGGACGTAAACTGACGAGTCCTCACCGACAGGTAAATCGGTATGTATCCCATATTTATTTCACATTGTATTTTTGAATTCCAATCTCTGCATGTTTAAATTCCAATCTTTGCATGTTTGAATTCCAAATAAATTTTGTGCATTGAAATTTAAACTTGGAGTCTTTTATCTTGAAATCCCTTTGGATCCCTCGCTCCTGCATACACATACATAATCTTAATGAGCCAGGACCACGTAGGATAGCCGAGCCAGCTGGGCTTGAGAGGTGCCAACAGGCCGTCGGCCGACCCCATGGGTCGCCCGACCTGTGGCTGCCTCTCCTGAACCACATTCATTCAGATTCAAAACAGCTTTTGCATCTGGTATACCGCTGCGAAGGTTCAACAGAATGGGCCCTGTGCCAGAATCGCCCGACCCCATCCGTCGGCCGACCTAGCCCTGGCCCTTCTAGAGCGAATTCAATGGCCATCAGTTCACACCAGCGAATCCAGTGTAGACCTTGAAAGCTTGGCTAAAATGGAGCCATGCTAGGGTCGGCCGACCCCAGGCCTCCTCTGTTCGGAGAAAGCCGGTGCCCTCCACCATCACTTCTTGCCCCCTGCTAAGCTGCCAAGTGCCCTCGGCCTTTTTCCTGTCCCTCCTTAGGATTTTCAAGTGATGGGCTCTCAAGTTTAAAAAAAATATATAAAAGCAAGAACATGTTTTTAGGATAAGTTCCCTCAGGTATTTTTGGTCACTAACCATTACAGGTTGCAACTGAAAAGAACGAAGGGTGCAATGCTTAAGAACATGGAGCTACATCCGCAATATCAACAATGGTAACTTTTGGTGATGGAACAAATTCAATGGAGACCTACAAACTTGATTTTTTTGGGTGTCCTGTGATACACAAAAATCCAAGTGTGGGGAAGGTCAGTAAGTGCTTCATGACAAGTTCCATTTGTACAAAATTTTATCTTGGTTTTCAGGTGATGCTAGTTCATGTATCCTATCTTGCTTAAAAAGTGAATAAAAAAATAAAAAAATATATACAATATAAAGCCGGCGAGGCTCAATGGGATTAAGACAACTGGGTGTACATGCCATTGTGGCATTGCACCTCGGTAGCCCCCATATGGCTCCTGGCTCCGCCTTGCCTTGCACCCTTGGTTCTTGTGCTTGCTTTTATGAGAAAAGGCGTCTACTCGTGTTTTGCCCTTTGACAACTACTTGTTGGGGAAATCCCAACATTTAGTGTGCACTTGCAATCCACACGCGACCGCGTCACCATCAATGACATCACCAAGAGCCAAGGAAATACTGTGATGGAAATTCTAGACTAATCATCCACCGCCAGCGGGATGTATGCTAAGGTAAGTATCATATCTCCATTTGAAAAATGCTTGATCGGTTATCATGCTTCCTTTATCTATCCTCATATCCTCTTATTTGAATTCTCGAGGTACCTCGAGGTACATTCATAGACCTCTTAAATTAAGCATGGTGCTTAGGTTAAAATGGTCTTCTTTAATCAAATTAAACATGGTGTCAACTTTGATTAATGAATCTTTGAGTAAATGCATGTACAGATATCGATTGTATGCATGGACTAACCCCTGTAGGAAAGATTTCAAACTTGAGCGGGTAAGTCTTCGAGCTTGATTCGAATTGGAGACAAACCAAGACATTGGTGCAACACATTTTGGCACAACATACGAGGAGGTACATAACCTTTCGATGGTTCATTGTGAGTGTATTGCAAAACCCTCTTTGATCATGTTGATGCAATCCAGCCTTGTTTGAGTTATGCTTAAAGGAAGGTGGTGAAAATAAAATTTGAAAAAAAAGAACATTTGAAAAAAATAAGTATAAAAAAAAGTTGGCCAACAGGATCTACGCTTAACAATGTTAAAACGAATTTGTTTTAAGCGTGGATGTGAACAACTAACCCGATGGCAATAATGATTTATTCTTTATAGTCCTTCGGGTATTCGTTGTCCACTAACTTTTTGCAGGGATGAAGTAATGACTAAAGGATGGCGAGCATAACTTCAACATTCAACATCTTTAGTCACATGGAAGAAATTTGCACAATGAAGCAAGATGAACAATGGACAAATCCTTTGGCACTCTTAAGCTCAAATCTTGCATTCGCTTGCAAGACTAGAGTTTGGGGGAATTTGTCATGAAAAAAATCCATAAAAACTTACATAACTTAAAAACACTAAAAATTTTTGAGTTCCAATAAAGGCTCATGGTTCTTAAAACCATGAAGCCATTGTTTTGTTTCCATTGTGTGAGAATAAATGCAGTCAAAAGATCAAGTGTGGGGGTCTCTCGAGCCTTCTAACGCACATATGATTGAGACCACTCACAGACAGGTTGTAGAACATCGCACCGGTCAGGTCAAGGAAGATCAAGGTGACCGAGGCCCAGAAGGTGTCGGCCGATTCCCCAGGTCGGCCGAAGGCCCTCTGGTACCTCTGGCCCACATTCTCGTCCAGAGCGATGGTTTGCACATCCTATCCACCCTTCTCTCTGATTCATGAGTTTAAATAATTCCAAATTTAAGATCATCACTAAAATTAAACTCAATGAGTTCCGATGCTCCTTTGATATACATGTCCATCCTTGATTGGCTTGCATATTCTTTATTCCTTGCACATACACCTGTTGCTTGTGAACATATCTCTTTAGAAAAACATGTTTATCTAAGTGGTTGATTAATGAGATATGGTATGATGAAAGAAATCTTGCTCTTTCTGTATAAAGTACTTGGGAGGTTTTTATTGCAAAAGTTTAAAATCAATAGCCTTGAAAGCTCCTCAATGATATCCCATTCCTACCAAAGCCATATGTTGCTAAAGTTGAAAACCTTATACATATGCTGCTTGTTATTGCATTGAGCTTTGTCAAATTGTTGTGACCCTTGTAAGATGCTCTTCATGCTTTCTTAATCAAGATCATGTACACTCCACATACATATGCTAAACTTCTACACTGAAAGTCAGCAATGTCCATTCATCCACCAAATAAATGCTCCATATGTGTTTTGAATCTCTCTCCAAATATCCTTTGCAAAAGAAACATGGGCTTTAGAAAAATATTTTGGACACACGTAGGTCCAAGAAAAAAAGAAATAATATATATGCTCATGCAAAGCATTGAGCATAATAAAAAAGAAAAAAAGAGAAAAAATGAGATAGCCATGTTTTCAAAATAAAGAGGAGAGAGATCATACAAAAAGGAGTTATCATACACCTTCCTTTTTTATTTTCCACACATGTGCACATCTTGATCAGATTGTATGAATAGTTTTCTTCTTGGATCTGCTCTTTGACTTTGCAATATTTGTAATGCAAGTATGCCTTATCTTTACTCCTACCTTGAGCTACACATAAGCCTTTTAGAAGCAGGGTGAAAGAAGGCAAAGAAATGCTTTGGTGAGGAATCATACACGATGAGCGATCTGAGAAAATCATTTGAGGAGCTAGGTAAGATTATGTTTTTGAAAATTTATCAAAAACCCAAGTTACTTTACAGAAGAGTTGAGATGACTTGAATCAAGGCCGTTCCATTCATCAACCACCCAAGATGACATGATAAACACTTCAAAATTCACAAGTGCATGTAGGTTTTGGAATAATTTATATGCTTGCATCATATCAGTTGGATTCATGTTTTCCACCTTAGTCTTAAGCTTTACTCGAGGACGAGCAAAGGCTAAGTGTGGGGGAGCTTGTTGCCAGTCCTTAAATGCCAATTTTAACCATCAACTCATGCAGAAAACATATCATATATAATCACCAAACATAGTGATAGGGTTTATTACTAACAATTTCCACAAGTGTTGGTGATTTGATTTGTCTGTAGGAAAATACCCAGGACAACACTACAACTATGGTACAAAGATGAGCTTGAGAATGTGATCTAAATATATCAATATCACAAACCATCTCAAATGCTAAATTGGACTACATCATTGTGAAGAGCTCGTGGAGACGAATCAACTGAATATAATATTCGTAATATTTGGAGAACGAGTGAAGAAGATATAAAATTACAACATATTATAAAGTGTTGATGTGAGCATCGGCACCTCTGTTCATGTTTTGGGGCCCACCAGGCCGGGCCCACCCAGGCGGACCCAGCAGCCAGCGATGGCGCGGCACAAGGCGCGCAGGCGGTGGCATGGGTCAACGCCCGGGCAGAGCACATGTGAACCCGCAGCAAGGGCAGGCCTCCAGGCCCTCCGCGCAGCTCTGCAGGACTACATGCAGAGGCGGGGCCCACAGCGGGTCCCTCGCTTGAACGGGACACATAGAGCAGCCAGGGCATAGGGCCCAGACTGACCCGCAGGCCAAGCGGGAGAGCAGCCAGGGCCCGCGGCCATTGGCTGAGCGGCCTGCGGTCAGCGCTACCACCTTCGCGCTGTTAGCTCGCGCGAGACCGAGCCAAGGCCAGGGTGCCGTAGGCACACAGCGCAGGCGGGCAGGACTCAGGAGCCGACCTGGTCGCACGGTGGAAAAGGCCTACAGGCCACGTGGCGCATGCCTATTCGCTGGTCAGGAAGTCACGCGGATCGAGGGAGAAAGAGCATTCAGGATTTTGCCATAGGAAGCACAGGCGCCGGCGGGAAAGGTCCTCGCGACCTGTTCCTTCGCGCCACTGACTTCCAACGTCGGTTTTCCCAAGGGACACAAGGCACAAAGTGAGAATAGAGAGGGGAATATTTCCTAGGACCTAGGGAGGATCTCCACTCTCTCAAGGCACTCTCTACACTATAAATAGAGCCCCTCCTCTCACTCTCAATACACACCAAGAAGGAAGAGCTCTCTTTGCCACAAGTTCTAGTCTTAGTTAGTAGTGAAGTAGTCTTAGGAGTCAAGCTTCTACGGGCTTCCGAAGAAGTCTTGGTAAGCCTAGAGCTTATTTATCTTGCATCTTTTGTTTACTTATAAGACTTTGAGCTTTAATGGAATTACTATCTTGCTTATGTTATTTGGCTTGTTGCCTTATTTGTTCATCATATAAGTTATGTTTTGCACCTTAGTATAGCTGATGCATGTTATGGCAATGGCCCAATGCGCCGCAAGGTTGCTCTGTTTATCTGGACAATAAATAGAGTAGTTATTTCATATTACAAACGTGGTGTTTGGGGTATGAAATACCATTGGGGATACCCTACCCCACGTATTCAGAGGTAGCCCCCGGGTGGTGACAGCCCTGCTGGGCCCTTGTAATCCTCGCCATTCAGGTTTCGGCATTTGCAGGCCTTAGTGATAAACATCGTGACAGTACCCTTTGATGAGGGGGATTCCACGACTCCTCGATTTGCCCTCTAACATGTGTCCCTTGCTGAGCTTGTATAGTGTACACTTATAATGTATGTAACTCATAAGTGAGAAGTACATAAAATGCCTGGTTCTCTCTTAGGATTTTCATATTAACTAGACTTATATAATGAGCAATGAAACCTTCTGTGTGTCACACTACCCATCTATCAATGCTTACCCCTTGCTAGAGTTTGGTATATTAATAATGTTATGATTGAATATAATGGATAACTACTCTATTCAACCACCGCCTTCCTTGTGGATTCGATACCCTGAATACTTCCGGGTGAAAGCTACAATGGTATCCGTGCACTTGCGGATTTATCTGCGACTGTAAGAAATACCAACAGACCGCAGAAGCATCGGTAACCAAGCTAGAGGCCCAAGTTGCCATTCTCCAGTCCGAGAAAGAAGGTACTTGATTTAATGGATATGTCTATTTTTCCTTCTTATCCCACAAACCGTTGTTAATACAATGCATTTGATTCTGTATCTAACTCCAAGAGCATTGAGGTGCTCGAGAAGAAAAACTCAGATCTAGAAGGCCAGCTTGCTGCTCGGGACAAGAAAGTTGCCGATCTCGCCGCTCATCTTGAAGCTTCAGAGAAATGTGGCCTAACCCTGGAAGGCAAGCTCTTGGAAGGTGCCGTTGTTGCAGCGACACATACTATTGGAGCCTTGAAAAGCCATGTTCCAGACCTTGACACCGCGCTGCTTTCTCAGGGCTTCAAGTGTTCAGTTGGGGAGGCACAGGCTTTATTTGATGACCTTGCTCCATTGGTGGATCCCTTTGTCAAGAAACTTGGCCTTCATTTGACCAACTCCGAAGGCTCATCCTGAACTTTGTGATGAAATCATGTAATAGAGCAATAACTTGGTAGTTTTAGTTTGTGACCTTTATATTTTTTTGTGAAACATATGCTTGCATGTCTTTGCGTAAATCATAGAGCTGATCGAATTTTTATGGCACTTTTTAACTGATAGCTTTGACATAGCTAAATGTCCCGTTGCCATGAGCTATTTTGGAATTGTTAAGTTGCTAAGACGCGAGCGGCCTTCTGAACTATGTAATTCCTTATAGTCATGGTGTTTGGTATTTTAGCGTGGTTTATGTTTTTTGATTCAAAAATCCCGATTCTTGTGAGGTAAAAGTACCATAGTATCCCCTGGGCTCTTTTGTAGCATGTAGACATGCTAGAAAAGAGTCTAGAAGTACTAGTCACAAGAATTTCCCGATCGTGTGGGGAGTCCCCGAGCATTGCGCTTGGGGTGCATAGAATAGGTCCGAAAAATTTTCAGCATAGTAGTCCCCGGCTCTTTGTTAGTATATGCAGTATGGTAACAAAGAGTAGAAACAGAATAGAAAAATAGAACCCAGCCCCCGAGCGTAATTGCGAGGGTGAGTAGAGTGTGTAGAACTTATCTTTTGGTTTTGTTTGATGCCGGATTAGACGCAGATGATGACTACTCCTGCCAAGTTGTTGGATAGGCTTGAACTTGCTTCATTACCTTGACTTAAGCGTAAACTCTGCGTAGGTGATCCATATTCCACGTGTTTGGCAGTACGTCTCCATCTATCTCTGCGATCCTGTAGGCTCCTGGTCTTGCGATGTCTACTACGATGTAAGGCCCTTGCCACGGAGAGGACAATTTAGTCTTGTCCTTGGTGCATTGGTCTAATTTGAGCACCATGTCACCGATGCATAGGCTTTTGTTGCGAACGTTAGCATCGTAGAATTGTCGCAACTTTTGTTGATACCGGGCCACTCTGAAGGCGGCTGCATCACGAGCCTACTCAAGGAGGAGCAGCTCATCGGTCCGTCTGTCGGGCTCTTCTGTTTTTGAAAACATCACCACGCGTGGGGGATGTAATTGGATATCAGACGGTAGAATTGCTTCGGCTCCATACACCAAGAAGAAAGGTGTTTTGCCTATTGCACGATTCATGGTGGTCCTCATCGACCATAGTACTGTAGGGACTTCATGAATCCATCGTTTGTCATAAGATTGCAATCTGTTGAAGATCCTCTTCTTGATGCCTTGGAGTACAATGCCGTTAGCGCGCTCTACTTGCCCATTTGTTTTGGGGTGATTTACCGATGACCGATCATGTTTGATCCCATGGTCATAGCAAAAATTAGAGAACGTTTTACTTTTAAATTGTGTTTCGTTGTCGGAGATTATCCTGTTCGGGATGCCGAACCTTACGACAATGCTCCACAGGAATTTGACAGCTGCCTCTTTTGTTATTTTCTGGACTGGCTCGGCCTCAACCCATTTTGTAAATGTGTCAATGCCAATGAACATAAATCTGTAACCCCCCAACGGCCCTTGGAAAAGGACCGAGGATGTCTATTCCCCATGTAGTGTTTAAAGCTTGCGTAGGTTTAGTTGATTTCCGCGTGAGGAATTGGCATGCTTCGCACTTCTTAACTAACTCGCTCGCGTCTTGAAGAGCTGTAGGCCAGTAGAAGCTCTATCGGAATGCTTTCCCCACTAGATATCGGGAGAAGCGTGAGATCCACAGATTCTTCCGTGAATATCTTGGGGCAAACTAATGCCCTAGGCCCGTGTGATGCATTTGAGGAGCAGTCCATTGTGTGCTATTTTGTATATTCGCCTGTCAATCAATTGATAATTCTTGGCTTTATGATGCATGTTCTCCAGTGTCGCATCATTGTCGGGTATAGCTTGGTTTGTGAGGTACGCTCGGATTGAATCCATCCAGTTCTCCTCGTTTCCAACTAGAGCAGCAGCTCGAGCCGTGTCGACCAACGTAGACTCCTTGATGGATTCGTTGGTTGTTGAGATTGTGCCTTTGCCAGGCGCAATTTTTTGGTTCGGTAAAGATACCGACACAGATGGTTTAGTAAGAACTTAAAGTAACACGTTACCTAGAAGCTGTGTGCGTTTAGCAGCTGCTTTTGCCAGCTTACCTGCATCGCTATTGTACTCCCGTTTAACATGTCGTACTTCAAGTCCATCAAATTTGCTTTCCATTCACCTGTATGCTTCCAAGTATTTGGCCATAGCATCACTTCACACACTGTACTCCTTTCGTGACTTGTTTTGAGGCTAACTTGGAATCCTCTTTCACGAGCAACCTCTTAACGCCCAGAGATGCAGCTATGCGAAGTCCTGTTAAAAGCCCTTCATACTCGGCAACATTGTTAGTAGGCATTGGATCAACAATTGATTTGTAATGCATATCTAATGATGTCACTATTTGGAGAGATTAGGACCACCCCAACCCCCGCGCCTGCTCTGCAAAAGGCTCCGTCACAGAACATGGTCCAGTGTTCGTGATTTTGGGCACTTTCTTCGGGTTCGGGATTAGTCCATTCTGCAATGGAATCTGCCAGAGCTTGCGACTTGATGGCAGTTCTGGGTATGAATTCGATGTCGTAAGCCCACAGCTCCATAGACCATTGTGCGATCCTACCCAAGGCATCCCGATTATGTAAAATGGTGCCTAGAGGGTAGGTTGATACAACCTTTATCTTTTGGCTTAGAAAATAATGCTTGAGTTTCCTGGAAGTCATTAGCACAACATATAGTAATTTTTGAATCTGAGGGTACCTTGTCTTTGCATCGTGCAGCACCTTGCTCACAAAATAAACGGGGTGTTGTATTGTTGACTTTTCTGTGGGTCTTTCGACCACCAGAACAGTGCTAACAATCGTTGGTGTCGCTGCGACGTATAATAACATCTCTTCTTTGGGTTGTGGCAGAACCAACACGGGCATTTTTTGCAGGTATTGTTTAAACGCCTGGAACGCCTCTTCTGCCTCTGCCACCATTCAAAGAGATCGGTTTTACGTAACAATTTATAAAATGGCATACCTCATTCGCCTGACTTGGATACGAATCGACTCAGGGGCGCCATCATTCCTGCTATCTTTTGGACCTCATGGTGGCTATGTGGAGACTTCATGTCGTCGATTGCCTTGATCTTGTATGGATTTGCCTCTATGCTTCATTGGGACATGAGATAACCGAGGAGCTTACCTGATGATACACCGAAGGTGCATTTGGTGGGGTTGAGCATCATCCTATTTTTGTGCAAGTTGTTGAATGTTTTGGTTAAATCGACGATCAGGTCACCTTTTAACTTACTTTTCACAACGATATCATCTATGTATGCTTCCACATTACGGCCGATTTGGCCTTCAAGAACAATGTGAACACATTTTTGATAAGTGCAACCTGCGTTTTTCAGACCAAAAGGCATCTTTATATAGCAATAAACACCGAAGGGAGTTACAAATGCAGTTTTCTCCTCATCGTCAATGCACATGCTGATTTGGTGATACCCCGAATAGGCATCTAGAAAATAAAGTAGCTCACATCCTGAGGTTGAGTCTACAATTTGATCTATCCTAGGCAATGGATACTCATCCTTCGGGCACGCTTTATTCAGATTGGTGTAATCCACGCACATCCGCCATGTTCCGTTGGGTTTCTTCACCATGACCGGGTTTGCTAGCCACTCTGGAAAAGGAAACTCTCGAACGAAGCCAGCTTTGAGTAGTCGGGTGATTTCTTCATTGATGGCGTCTCGTTTCTTCGGGGTATATCTTCTTTGATTTTGCTTAACTGGTCGGACGCCAGTTCGTATGCCAAGCTTGTGCTCTATCACCTCCCTAGGGATCCCGGGCATATTGGACGGTTCGCAAGCGAACACGTCTGCATTTGCCCGGAGGAAAGTAATGAGCTCGAGTTCCTATTTGTCACCTAGACCAGTGCCCACATTCGTGGTCTTGGTCGGGTCTGGCTCGTCAAGGCCACCGGTTTCGTGCCTGGCTCGGCACGCTTTGTTGTCGGCGTGATTGGTGAGGCGTCAGTCGGTGACTCACCTGCCGCTTGAGGTGGCGTCCCCTCTTTCGGAGTCTCGTCCACCGAGATCGGCTTCTTTGCAGCGTCGTCATCGGTCTTTTTGTCGGCCGCGGGCACTGGCTGTGCTTTTGCCTTTGATCGGCCTTCAGCTGCCCGGGACGTTTCAGCGACCGCAGCCTGCCCGCCCGTAGTCGGTAGGCTCGTGGTCTTTTTCTTGGCAGGATCGGCAGCCTTGGCTGGTTCCTGCTCTCTTCCCTTGATCATGTCCAGGGTTTTCATGTCGCACTGAATTGCACCTTTGTGATCTCCACAGACAGTGAGTGGGCCCAACAGCCCCGGGATCTTGATCATGGAGTTGGCAAAGTAGGCTACCGCCATGAATTTTTCAAGAACGGCCTGCCCAAGATGTAGTTGTAGGTTGATGTAATGTCTGTCACCTTGAAGGTGAGAAACTCTGATCGTATGTTTTTCCCCTCCATAAGGGTCACCTGCGGATCGATCCTCCCCAATGGGAGGGCTTGGATGCCTAGTATAACCCCGTAGAAGGTCTTCTCCACTAGGGACAATGACCTCCTCGGGATCCCAAGTTCGTCAAAGGCATTGATGAACAACAGGTTGAGGGCGCTCCCACTGTCGATCAGGGTTCGCCCGACCTTGCTTGACCCGATCTAGGGCTTGATGCACAGTGGTAGTAGTGGCCCGTCGTACAACGTGTCGGGGTGGTCCCTTTGATCGAAGGTGATCGGGACTTCAGACCACCTCAACGGTTGCTTGCAGGGTTCGGTTTTTGCTATTTGCCTCTCGACCAGCTTCAGCTTGGATTTGGAGGTTCGGGTCGAGCAACCCTAGAATAGTGGCAATCTCCAGGTCTTTGAGGAGTTGTGGTTCATCATCACAATCATGTAATTCGCTTGCTGAGGGTGTTGAGCGGCCTGGTCGTGTGGTCCCCCTTGTTGCTGGCTCTCCTCTTCCAGCTTTTGTTTCTTGTACACCGTGCAGTCCACAAAATGATGCTTTGTCGACCTATGAATAGGGCAGTACATCAGGAGATCCTCAGGTTTCCCTTGGCGCCGATATGGGGGCTTTCTGTCCACGACCATAACTTCCTCTCCCTCGGTCTTGCGTTTCTTGTTCTTATGTTTTTCTTTCTTCTTGCCTTCCCCGGGCGGCTTGCTCTGTTCGGGCTTCGATTGGACCCGGGCTCGGGCGTCCACCATCTTGGTGGTCTCCTCGAGGATCCCGTAGAGTTCAGCCACCATCTTCGGGTTGTTTTTGGCTAGTTCTTGCGCCGTCCACTCATTCCTGCAGCCCTGATTGAAGGCTACAATCACCCAATCATCCACCATGTCAGGGATGGTGTTACGGGTGCCACTAAATCAGCGGATGTAGTCCCGAAGGGATTCCCCGGGTTTCTGCACACAATTGAGCAGATCTCCCTCATGTTCGGGGCGTTTGTAGGTGCCTTGAAAATTGGCCTCGAACGTCTCCTGAAGATGAGCCCATGACTTGATACTAGCCTCGGGCAGGTTCATGAGCCACGTTCGGGCTGATCCCTGCAGGGCAGTTGGCAAGTAGTTGGCTTTGACGTAATCGTCTCCCCTAGTAGCGTCGATGATCGTGGAATAGATCTGGATCCACTCGTGGGGGTTGGTCGTTCCATCATACTTCTCGATGTTAGTAGGACAGAACTTCTCTGGCCATCTGACCTTGAGCAGGCCTGGAGAGTACACAAGGCAGCCCCAGTGCCCATTCGGGAGTCACGTGGTGGAGAGTCTGGATGGGACCGGTAGTAGCCCTCACGCGCTAGGTAATCTCGATTGTAGTTGAGAGTTTTCCAAGCGTCGCGATTTCTGCGATTGCGTTCGAGCTGCGGCCTCATGTCACGCCCCTCCTGTGGGCGATACCGAGGATGTCCGTTAACAGATCGGGAGCGAACCGGCTGGGGTTCACTGTGCCTGTTGGACGGAGCTAGTGGTGCGGCAGCAGTGGCCTCAAGCCGTTCCTTGGCCTTGTCCGCTACTTCCCGAGCCTTCTTGGCAATGGTGGCCATCGGGGTTCCCTCAGCCATTGCTTCCATTGTCTCCAAGAGGGTTCGGATCTACAGGTTGTCCTGTTTGACTGCCCAAAAGTGGTTGTTGAGATTCCGGAGAGCCAACAAGGATGGAGTTATCAACGTATGGGACTTGGCCGTCTGAAGGGTTGGTGCATTGCTAAAACGAGGAATTGGAGGTCTGCATGAGCTGGACGACTCAGCGGCAGCACTTTCCGCGTTCCCAGTGAGCACGTGGATGCTTCGAGCTGTTTCGACCCATTGCTTGATCCACTGTAGTCGAGATCCAACTGCGCAGTGCGATCAGCAATGTCTTCGGGAGTTGGATTCCCAAAAGTAGCGAAAACTTTCGACCGGCACGTGTGAGATCGGGATGATGGATCTCTGTCAGCTTGAGCTCGTAATTGCCTTGGTGCTCGAACACGAGATTCCCGAACCGGATCGACCGTGCAGGCACTAGATGGCTTGGGGCGTAGAGATCAGAAGCGGAGGTGGAACTCCCGATGGCTTCTGACTTGATGGAATTGGGCATGTAGGGCGTCGATGAACTCGACATGTCGGTGAACCAGACTCCATTGACTATCAGCATGATCTTTCTTCACGCAAGGGCCCCTACCTGGCGCGTCTCTATCGAGGTTGTACTCGGCAGATATTTGTCCGGCAGGCACCCCGCTTCGTGCAAAGATTGATCACAGTAGATGAACAAAGAGACTCGGGATTTTATACTGGTTCGGGCCCTCGAGATCGAGTAATAACCCTACGTCCAGTTGCTTGCTTATATTGTCTCGGCGAGTACAGATTACAATGGTGTAACAAATACTCTCGGGTGGATTGGCTAAGATTGGGATACCCTCTACGTACAGGACCCCCCACTATTTATATCCAGGGAGACTTGCCTTACAAGACATAACAGACCTAAACCTAGTAGTACTCTAACTATTATTGGGCTTTCCTTCTGTGATCCAGCTGTCACGTCTTGTTTGGAGTCTTCTTCGTTTGGAGTCGGTAGTCGGCAATCTTCACGATCGGGCACCCGTGTATTATGGCCTCAACAGAGATTGTTAGGAATATGTTCGCTAATGAACGAGAAGGATTTCAGTTTTATAACCAATATGGTCTTGTTAAAGGATTTAGTGTGAGGAGAAGCTATTTCGAGTGAGATAGTGGCCACAATGAGAAGACCCTTCGGAAGTTTGTTTGTAGTCGTGAAGGTTACCATGAAGAGAAGCACATTAAGAGGGAGATTAAGAAGTGGAAGCCACAAAATATAACTCATGTAGGATGCCATGAAAAATTGGTGATTGTACGAGATGGGAACACAAGGTAGTGGTATGTGAAGGATTTCAACGATGAACAGAACCATGCGCTGGCAGCAGCTAACCTTGCTTGTCAGCTTCGTTCACATAGAAGAATCACCAATGAGCAGAAAACTGATATTGTCGAGATGGAGATTTCTGGGATCCACAAACACCAGATAATGGATATTATGAAAATGTAGTATGGTGGGTATGATAATCTTGGCTATAAAAAGAGGGACCTGTAATTCTGCAATCGCAACAAGCAGGAGTCAATAGCTACTGGCGAAGCTCAAACAGTCATCAGTCATTAGACAGAATGTCAAAACAGAGATCCTGATTTCTTTTTCAAGTGCATGGTTGATGTGGAAGGACACCTGCAGAGATTGTTCTGGTGTGGTTCTCAATGTATGCTTGATTATGCAGCATTTGGTGATGTCATCGTATTTGATAGCACCTACAAAACAAATAGGTATAACCTCCCCCTTGTTCCTTTTGCTGTGGTGATTCAGCATCGAAACGCAGTGATATTTGGATGTGGAATTATTGCTCATGAGAATATTGAGTCGTATGTGTGGCTGCTGAGAACATTTACTAACGCTAATATTCAGAAGCGTCCAGTTTTCATGATCACAGATGGATGCCTTGCTATAGAGAGAGCAATCAAGGTGGTGTGGCTGGATTCCTCGCATAGGCTATGCGGATGGCATATTGAGGAGAACTTTGTGCGTAATGTTAACAATGAGGATGTCAAGGATGCATTCAGGGTTTTTATGTATGATTGTTGCTCCATAGAAGAGATTGAGAGGAAATGGCAAGCATTCCTTGTTAAGAATGAAGTTACAGATAATGACTCATGGTTGTATTAGATGTATGAGGTGAGGAAAAAATGATGTGCTGCGTATCACGCTGGAAAGTGCTACCTAGGATTGAGGAGCAACCAATGAATTGAGAGCCTAAACTCTAAGCTTCAGATGAATCTAGATCATAAAATGACACTGTTGGACTTGGTACAACACTATGAGCTTTGCCTTACAACGGTGCGCAAAATTGAGGCGGATATGGACGCTAATGCAATGCAATCTGAGCCATTTACCGAACCAGATGCTTCAATAATTGAGATAAATGCGAAGCAAAGGTTGACACCAGCAGTTTTTGCCACGGTACAATTTAGCATAGAAGCAGTGAGCAAGCATTTTCTGATTGAGATTCTAGATGGTGATGATACAAGTGAGCATACTGTTGGCAGGAAGGATAAAGCAGGCATCATGGTATATGTGAAATGTGAATTAAGTGCGGGAGGCAATCTGAAGGGAATTTCTTGTTCCTGTCGTAAGTTACAATCCCTTGGAACCCCCTACTCACACATCTTCTATGTATTTGGCCTTCGGGAAGAACACAAGCTTCCAGACTGCTGTGTTTTGCAAAGGTGGACAATGGGAGCGAAGAGTGCATTTCCGCCGATAAGAAAAACCACCATGTTTGACTATTCCGAGTCCCTACTGCGGTACCATGAGCTACGCAACATGAGTCATGCTGCATATTTCATGGCATGTCATTAAACTGAAGCATATGAGCGGCTGAAAGGAGTACTGCGTGATGAAGCTACTACGATCCCGCCAAATGGAGGAGAGAACATAGGCAAATTATTTGGACCAGCGCTGCCACAGGACCCGGATGGTGATTGTGAAGATTTTAGAGATGTCCTAGATCCCATGCAGGTGCCTGATAGAGGGGCACCAAAGAAAAAGTTGAAATCAACTTCAAAAAATAGTAAATCCTTGACCAAATGTACCCTTTGTAAGGATGTGGGTCACAATTGGCGAACATGCTCCATGAGAAAAGAGGTAGTTTAGAATAATGTTCATCAAAGCTAATAGCTGGCCGTTTGTGAGGCATGTGTAGTTATGACTAATGTTCCTCTTCATGTGTAGGAAACGAAGCTCCCTGAAGATGTGATATGTGATTTGCGAGGGATGTGATTTCAGATCTTCAATGTTTATAGGTGAACTGGTGCTCATATTTATCTCTTGCTACCATGCACTGAGATGGTGATTACAAGAATTGATTTCATGTTTGCAGGTACGGGTGGACTTCCGGTACTAGTGTCTAGGAACTTTGCAGTGTGATCTCTGTCAGGCTTTATATATGCATCTATGGTTTGACAGCACACTTGTAATGCATATCTGGCCTAAACATGTGACTTTTTTTCCGTTGTGATGGGAACTCAGTGTTCAAGTTCATTTTATTCATCGATTATGTTATTTTTTTTCGTACCGCCAATTGGATAGCATGAATGCCATCAGGCAGCTCAGGCAATGACCACAGGGTCAATGATAAGTCAAATAGTTGACACAACTCAAACATCTAAGAATCAGTGCGCATTCCACCAACTCCATGTTTCATTCACAATTGACACAACGCAAACACCAGACAGCGTCACTGGACTATATTTCATTCCATGAATGACAGTCCGGTGAGACCAACGGATCATACGGTGCTTCAATGTAAGCCAAACTTGTCCATTGGAGCATAGACATGGTCTGATGTACTGTACGGTGCCTCACCGGATGCTATGTTGCTTGGAAGTTACAGTTCCACCTTCAACTAAGGCATGGTCGATCCACTCAACATTTATACAGTACGGTGAGATCACCGTATCCTCTGTTGCTCCTATTTAAGCCAGACTATGTTGTTTTTTTTCCGTATCGCCGATTGGATAGCATTGGTGCCATCAGGCAGCTTAGGCAATGACCACAAGATCGATGATAAGTCAAAAAATTGACACAACTCAAACATCTAAGAATCAGTGCGCATTCCACCAAAGCCATGTTTCATTGACAATTGACACAACTCAAAAATCAGATAGCACCACCAGATTATGTTTCATTGACTTGGCAGATATGCGGATGAAGCAGCTATCTCCATGAATGACAGTCCGATGAGTCCAACGGATCATTCCGTGCTTCTACATAAGCCAAACTTGTCCATTGGTGCACAGGCATGGTCCGGTGTACTGCATGGTGCATAATCGGACGCTATGGTGCTTGGAAGATATAGTTTCACCTTCAACTAATACATGGTCGACCGGCCGCCGGACGATGCCTCTTTTGACCCATCGGCGGTCCATGCGACGGGCTGCTCCGCGCCCGAGGACGGGATGCCGCCTGCTACCCTACCGCCCTGACACATCTCGGCACTGTGCCGTTAGCACGTGGAACAGGGCGCGAGGCTATGAGCTCGTGCGCCTGGTGCACGTCTCCTATCGCATCGGGCAGTGCTCTTACCACGGCCTGGCCACCTGGCCTCCATCCGCTCCCCCCACCGTTGCACTGGGTGTGCCAGATTCCTCCCCCTCCCGGTGGGGGATGGATTTTTCCCTTCCCTCGTGTCCGCTTCGCCTTCTCTCATAAGCTCCGCCCAAAAAACCCCAGCACGCCCCTTCTTCGCCGCTTCGCCTCCCGGCTGTTACCACCACCAAAACCTTCGCCGCCTTGCCCACCACTTCACTTCCCCCACCACCGATGTTTCCGATGCCTGGCGCTTGATCACCGCCGTGTGGCTTGCCGTGACCCCCCTCGCTGCCAGAAGTGCTGGGTCTTTAGCCATATCGAGCGTCACTGCTCATGCCTACCCCACCCTCTCGCTAGGTTCGGCATGCCAGGCCTCCCTGTGCAAGTGTCATCCGCCTCTGCATCTTCAGGGGTTCTTTGCCGGCTCTTTGCCTCCCCCCCGCTCGGAGGCCTCCTCCGGCCCGTCGGGCGCCGTGTCCGCCGTGCCGGGGCATCTGGTGGAGTTGGAATTGGGGAATTGGATGGGTTAGGGAAATGGTTTGTCAGAATTGGTTCAGGAGGTTCAGCAATAACGCCTTCCCGTCGGGCAAGAATTGGAATCCACGGGCAGCGTAGTCTCTTTGTTTAGGGTATTGGATTCATTTGGGGGGTCCATTTGCAATTGTAATCTCGGAGAAGTGTAACTGACTGGAAGGGAGGAGAGTTCGTTCATTCTTCAGTTTAAACACAACAAGGTGTTCAAATGGTTCTTGTGTTATCAAAGAATCATACCTCAAATATATATAAGAAAAAAGAAGAATTTTCCACGGCCTTTTGATCATAGTAAGGCGGATGCACGACGCATCATCTTGTTATAACTTTAACAAATACTAGTCCATCACATAACAATAGACAGACTTGGGAGCACAACTTATTTCCATGATGAACGTCGTATCACAAATCTATGACTGACCAAGTTACCTTCAACAACAACTTGGTGGCACCACAATAAATTACATGTTGGCTTGCACCATTAAGGGATGGGCTAAACTGAATAATCAGTATGTCATTGTTGCCTTGATTACCAATTGTAAATATCAACATCTCGTTCGGGCCAGGAGACTGCTATGACAGGATGCCACAAATGGATAATTCCGCTACCATCAGAGATCACCACACCAGCAGCTTTGCTATCATAAAGGACGATTCTATGAGGGACACTGGTGGGTGTGAGCTGCAATTTCACCATAAAAATCTCCACTGAGGACCTGAATTTCAACAGTAGCCTCCACTGCACTTACAACAACTGCATACTTCGCCTCCACGGTGCTAAGCCTGCTAGCACAAGTGTCAACCTCAATATTTTGTCGAGTAAGGCGTCGGCCATGAGTCATAAGCAAGTCCTTGCTAAGTTGTTTGTCCTGCCCTCTCTCACCCTTAATCTTAAGATCCACCTCAAGATATATAAAATCTACCAAGACAAGTCCTCGAGCCGGACCTGTCAAGATTAATTATTCATCCTATAAAAAGGCTACACAAGGGATTAGCAATGTACACAAGGGATTAGCAATGTATTTGCCTAAACATATAAAGGCTTCAGTGAGAGTAAGAAGTATTGATAATTAGATGACTAATGCACACACGCTTTAGTCCAAAACCAATCTAGACCTTGTACAAACTCGATACTCTATTTCATCACAAGTCATTGCCAAGGTATAATGAATTCATGCACATGTTTATTTATACAAAATGAACGTAGAAGTGCAATTACAACATGCATCACAAACTAAAAAAAGGGGTCATCGCCAAATTCCAAAGACATAATAAACACATCTAGATGTTAATTGTCAGCTCATAGTCGATATACCATTGAACAAAATGAGATCCAATTGATGTCACTATGGACTTTGAGGGGAAAAACAAGTGTACCTCTGACTTCCTTCTGTCGAAGTTACGTTCAGCAGATATGTTCCTTCTGTCGAAGTTATGTTTGGCAGATATTTATCCGGCAGGCAGCCCGCTTCTTGCGAAGATCGATCACAGTAGATGAACAAAGAGACTCGGGATTTTATACTGGTTTGGACCCTCGAGATCGAGTAACAACCCTATGTCCAGTTGCTTGCTTGTATTATCTCAGCGAGTACAGATTACAATTGTGTAACAAGTACCCTCTAATGGATTGATGAAACTTGGGATACCCTCTATAGGATCCCCCACTATTTATATCTAGGGAGACTTGCTTTATAAGACAAAACAGACTTAAACCTAGTAGGACTCTATCTACTATCGAGTCTTCCTCCTTTGGTCCAGCTGCCGTGTCCTGCTCAGAGTCTTCTTCGCATGGAGTCGGTTGTCGGCAATCCTCGTGATCGGGCACCCTGGTATTATGGCCTCAACAGTAGCCCCCGAGCATATCTTGTTCAAAAAAGGTTGTTCCTTGTACACTCTTCGGGCCTTTTTACTCTTCGGGTGATTTTGTATATGTAAAATATCTCGTACATCACTCTTAAATGAGAGTTAGAAAAAGATCCCGAACTCTGAATGGAAAAGCCTGCATTTGAATGATAAGGTCAGAGAAAATAATAGCCATAATTCAAATGAATAAAGAAATATTCAATCTCAAAAGTGGAAACGCCAAGGGCTATTGAATTTTGTCCGTGTATTTAAGCTCCACTATGCACGCCTCTCGAAATCCTAGCAGAGCACGTGCCTTAATTCGCGGTACTGTACCGATTCCTCGATCTATGTGCGAGGTGTCGCCCCTGAGTCTTTAAATACAAGAACCCTTGGATTTGTTCTGCACCAAAGCCTTCTCCACTAAGCTTCCTCCGCCCAGCGTCATGGGGAAAAAGAAACTTAGCCGCTGGTACAAGGTTCCCCGCTTGTTCTTCGGAGACTCCCCCAGCCGTTCTGAGAGAGCTCCAACGACTGTGCCGACGAGTCCGTTGCCAATGGCGACTCCGTCGTCTGCT
Source organism: Alloteropsis semialata (assembly GCA_004135705.1). Classification (NCBI taxonomy): domain Eukaryota; kingdom Viridiplantae; phylum Streptophyta; class Magnoliopsida; order Poales; family Poaceae; genus Alloteropsis; species Alloteropsis semialata. The sequence continues at coordinate 55,468,806 of CM014271.1, forward strand.
TATCCTCAAGGCTCGCTCCCTGCTCTCCCCTGGTATGGAGATGAAGGAGTTGGAGCTAAACCCCAAGGAGAAGCCTCGGTGATGGCGTCCCCTGTTCCCGAGGCCGCATCGACAAGCACCGCCACCGGGAAAAGGCCCGCTTCTCCAGCCCCTGCCCTGGTGTCCCTTGTCATCATCCTCGCCAAGCATCTAGGCTTGTGCAGGGATGATTTTTAGAGTTTTAATGTTAGTATGGTAATCGATCCCCTGCAAAATATACCTCTTTTGAATTAATAAAGAAATTTTGCTTGGAGGATATTACACTCTGCCCTTCATGTTCAGAACTTTCTGATAGTTGTTAATCTAACACAAAAAACACCTGTTCGGAGAACAAACCCCAAACACGTTCTCGCTAACAGATTATCCCATCTTTGTAACATATTCGGGAAATTTGCCCCGCGCTAGGAATGCTCAGGAATTTCTCGCAAATATACCATGATCGGTCATTCACAACCGTTAGCTTATTTAGAAAGCTATCAACACCAGATGCGTTGGGATCAATCCTCATGATTTTTGAAACAACATCCATCGCAGGAATATGAAAGAATCTTTTGATTCAACAATGATTGCGCACGATGCGGGTCGAGGGCAGTTTTCTCGGGGTTCGTGCTCCCTCTCGAAACCATAAAAGCCCCATGCGCGGGCGTCTATTCACCATTTGAGCCATCGTCTTCCTCGCTCTCGCAAGCAGATAGCCGCCGCTATTCATCTTAGATTGGTTTCTTGCTCCTCTAACTTCCCAGCCCTCCACTCGCCACCATGACTTCCTCTCACTAGTCCGCATCCAGAGATGAATCCTCTGGGGAACAGAGCAGCGCCGCCGCCCCGCAGAGGGAACTGCGCAGCGGAACGGGCATCTGCACAATGGACAAGTACTGGGAGAAGTCCACCACGACAGCGAAGCAGTTGCAGAAGTTGGAAGATCTTGGACTACTCCCCGACACCACCACATTTCCTCGCAGGCCAGCTAATGGTCAGCTTCATCCGACGCCTGACACTTAAAAGCTTGTCGTGTTCATAGAGTTCTTCTACTATGGGTTCGGGGTTTATCCACAGAATTTCCTCCACCACATTTGTGACTTCTACCAGATCGAGCTTGTGCACATCAAGCCTGGCGCTATAGCTATGCTTAGCGTTTTTGCCTTCCTGTGCGAAGCTTGGTTGGGGATTAAGCCATCCTTGAATCTGTGGAAGTATTTTTACACCCCTGCTTTCTACAAAGATCAGCTCATGGTCGGGTCAATTGGATTTTCCATGAGAGATAGAGAGAGCTATATCCCTTTCCAAGTTAAGGATTCCTGGAACGGGTATAAGCTTCATTGGTTTTACATCACCCTTCCCCAAGCCTCATTAGCGAGAGGGAAATATCTGATGCCTCATCTCAAGGAAGAAACCAAGACCCTTCCAAAAGTAACTCCAGAACTGCAGAAGCACATCGATCGGATTCTGGCTCTTCGGGAGTTGGGTTTGACAGCAATCCATGTGGCACAAACCTTCATCAGATGGAGGTTTATCCCACTTATGGCCCACGATCACCTTGCCTACACCTTCACAAGTCAGACTGACTTGAACCGAATGAAGCTCGATGGTAAATTCAATTTTCTTTCTTTGGTCTCTTTTCTAAAAGTGTTCGGTCATTTGAAATATCATGACTTGTATCCAGCATTTGTCCCTGAGTCCAAGGTGGCGGCTCGTATGAAGAAAATGCTGAACGTTGAACTTCCCGATTGGGCGAATGTTCCAGCACCTTACAGCGCCAATAACCCAGCTCTAGAGGTAATCCCACTTTCAGAAATATAACTTTGTGTTTGTTGCAGCTTTATTCATTTCTTTTTCCCGATCAGGGCCCTCCTATTGCTGATGCTCCCGCACAAAGTGGAGCTACCAATCTGGAGGATGAGGCAGAAGCACCTTCAGCCCTGGGTGACAAGGTCTCCTCAGCCAAAGTGCTCGATCAGCCGCCTGCCCAGGAAAAGAAAGCCCTGACCAGTACCAAAGTCACCGTCCTGTCTCGCTCTAGCAAGCGCTTGAGGGACACGAGTACGGAGAAAGATTCTATTGGATCGGGTTCTCTTGGGCCACTAGGTGCCACTGAACTGCCCGCCATGCGTGACCCGCCTCGTCCCGGAGACCAGGTACCTAGCATGATTGTTTTTGGGTGTTTATTTGCAAATTTTGCACGCATAAGCAAACTTAAACATGTTCGAGAGATTTCTCGTCAGGAAACTCGTGCCGTCCAAACACCGCCAAAGCCTTCTTCTGGTTCGCGGAAGAGATTCAAAGTCACCTTCTCGACGACCGAGTAAGGGCTTTAACGAGCTTGATTAGCATCCAAATGGTTTCATGAAGTAATTCCTTATTTTTCTCTGTCTTGGTCTTTAAGCGCTTAAAAATTGCAGCCTCTTCTCCAGTCCCGCCGTTCACTAAAGAAAAATCTCCCGATCAATCTTTAGTGACGACTTCAAAGCCAGAGGAGAAAACTACAGAGGTCGCGCTCCAGACCCGACGCCTTTAGGCCCGATCATCGCTTCGCTCTCTATAGCCGAGGAGCAGTGGCGCTTGCTGAGCGCTCGAGCTCACGATGCAGAGGCATCTGCAACGAGGCTGGAGGCCTAGGTCGCTCTTCTGAAGACTGAGAAAGAAGGTATTGATAATTGCCTTCAATTTTTATCCTCGCGCTGCAAACCATTATTGATGTTGCACCCTTAATCCTATAGACAATTCCAAGAGCATCGAGATGCTACAGAAGAAAAGCTCGGATCTGGAGGGCCAACTTGCAGCTCGGGATGGAGAAGTGGCAGAGCTCAACGCAAAGGTCAAGGCTTCTGAGGAACGCAATTTGACTCTGGAGAACAAGCTCATGGCAGATGCTGTTGTCACAGCGATTCGCACCTTGGGGGGCATGAAAAGTCATGTTCCAGAAGTTGATGTTGCAGTGCTTTCGCAAGGCTTCAAATGCTTGGCTGAAGAAGCTAAGGTGATGTTCGACGATTTCTATCCCTTGGTCGAACCCTTTGTTTAGAAACTTGGTATCCACCTGTCTGATTCAGAAAACTCATCCTAAACTTGGTCTGATTCCTGTAATAGGGCAAAAACTTGTGGTTAATCTGTGAACTTTATTCCTTTTGATGATCATATGCTTGCATGTTTTGCATAGGAAATAGAACTATTCGGACTTTTATGCATGTTTTCCAAATGACAGTGTTAACATGTTAATTATACTATTTATTATCATGAGCTATTTTGGGATTGTTTAGTTACTGAGGCTCGAGCGGTCTACTGAACCATGTAATCCCTTGTAGTCACAATGTCTAGTGCTTTTAGCGTAGTTTTGCTGTGTTATTTAGAAAACTTAATTCTTATGAGGTAATGGTACCATAGTAGCCTCTGGGCTCTTTTTTAATATGTAGACATGCTAGAAAAGAGTCCAGAAGTACTTTTTCACAAGAATTACGCGAATACAAAGGGAGCCCCGAGCGTTGTGCTTGGAGTCTATAGAATAGGTCTGAAGATTTTTAGCATGGTAGTCCCTGGCTCTTTGTTAGTATATGCAGTATAATAACAAAGAGTAGAAACTAAATAGAAAAGAAAAACCCAGCCCCTGAGCATAATTGCGAGGGTGCGTAAAGTGTATAGAACTTATCTTTTTTTGTTGTTGAAGCTAGCACTGACGGTGACGATTCCTGCCAAATTGTTGGATAGGCTTGAACTTGTTTGATTACGTTACCTAAGGCGTATAATCTTTTTAGTTGATCCATATTCCAAGTGTTTGGCAGTACGTCTCCGTCAATTTCTGCGATTCTGTAAGCTCCTGGTCGTGCGATGTCCACAACTATATAAGGTACTTGCCATGGAGAGGACAATTTTGTCTTGTCCTTAGTGCGTTGATCTAGTTTGAGCACCATGTCTCCAATGTAGAGGCTTCTCTTGCGAACATTAGCGTCATAGTATTGTCGTAGTTTCTGTTGATATTGCGCTACTCTGAAAGCAGCAGCATCGCGAGCCTCCTCCAGGAGGAGCAACTCGTCGGTTCGTCGATTAGGCTCTTCAGTTTCCAAAAATATTGCCATGCGTGGGGCTTGTAGTCTGATGTCGGTAGGTACAATAGCTTCAGCATCATACACCAAGAAGAAAGGTGTTTCTCCCGTTGCTCGGTTCATTGTGGTCCTCATCGACCATAAGACTGTTGGGACTTCATGAATCCGCCACTTGTCATAGGCTTGCAATCTGTTGAAAATCCTTTTCTTACTGCCTTGGAGTACGATGCCATTTGCTCTACTTGCCCGTTTGTCTTCGGGTGATTCATTGATGACTTATTATGCTTGATCCCATGATCGTAGCAAAAATTGGAAAACTTTTACTAGTGAACTGTGTTCCGTTGTTAGAGATTATTCTGTTTGGGACACCAAATTGAACGACAATACTCCGCAAGAACTTGATAGCTACTTCTTTTGTTATTTTTGAAACTGGTTCAGCTTCGACCCATTTTGTGAACATGTCGATGCCAAAAAAAAATAGAAACTTATAACCCCCGATGGCCCTTGGAAAAGGACCGAGGATGTCTATTCCCCATGTGGCAAAAGGCCACAACAAGGGAATTGTGTTTAAAGCTTGCACAAGTTTAGTTGTTTTTTGTGCAAAGAATTGGCATGCTTCGCACTTTTTCACTAACTCGCTTGTGTCTTGAAGAGCTATAGGCTAGTAGAAGATCTGTCGGAATGCTTTCCCCACTAGATATCGGGGAGAAGCGTGAAATCCACAGATTCCTCCGTGAATATCATGGAGCAAACTAATGCCCTCGGTCCATGTGATACATGTGAGGAGTATTCCATTGCGTGCTACTTTATGTAGTCATCCGTCAACCAATTGATAGTTTTTGGCTTTACAATGGATTTTCTCCAGTGTCGCATCATCGTAGGGTATAGCTTGGTTTGTGAGGTATGCCCAGATTGGTTCCATCCAGTTCTCCTCATTTCCAACTAGAGCGGCAGCCCGAGCCGTATCGACCAACATAGACTCCTTGATGGATTTGTTGGTTGTTGAGGCTGTCTTTATTGGACGCAGCTTTTTGGTTCCGTAAAGATACCGACATAGATGGTTTAGTAAGAACTTCAGATAACACGTTACCTAGAAGCTGTGTGCGTTTGGTAGCTGCTTTTACAAGTTTATCTGCGTCACCATTGTACTCCTGTTTGTCGTGTCGCACTTCAAGCCCATCGAATTTGCTTTCCATCCTCCTGTATGCTTACAAATATTTGGCCATGACTTCTTTCATGACTTGTTTAGTGGCTAACTCGGAATCCCCTTTCACGAGTAGCCTCTTAATGCCCAGAGATGCAGCTATGCGAAGTCCTGTCAAAAGCCCTTCATACTCGGCAACATTGTTAGTAGGAGTAGGATCAACAAAATTAATCTGTAGCGCGTACCTGATGATGTCATCATGTGGAGAAATAAGGACTACCCCAGCCCCCGCACCTGCTTTGCAAAATGCTCCGTCATAGAACATAGTCTAGTGTTCGGGATTTTGGGCACTTTCTTCAGGTTCGGGATTTGTCCATTCTGCGACATAGTCTGCCAGAGCCTGTGACTTTATAGCAGTTCTGGGTATGAATTCCACGTCATAGGCCCCCAGCTCCCTGGACCATTGCGCAATTCTACCCACGTCATCTCGATTATGCAAAACGGTGCCTAGATGGTAGGTTGACACAACTTTGATCTTGTGGCTCAGAAAATAATGCTTGAGTTTCCTAGAGGTCATTAGTACAGCATATAACAATTTCTGAATCTAAGGGTACCTTGTGTTTGCGTCATGTAACACTTCTCTTACGAAGTAAACAAGGTGTTGTGTTGTCGACTTTTCTGTAGGTCGTTCGACAACCAGAACGGTGCTGACAACAGTTGGTGTAGCCGCTACTTATAATAACATCTCTTCTTTGGGTTGTGGCAGGACCAGTACGGGCATTTTCCGCAGGTATTGTTTGAACGCCTGGAACGCCTCTTCTGCTTCTGCCGACCACTCAAAACGATCAGTTTTACATAACCACTTATAAAACGGCATACCTCGTTCGCCTGACTTGGATACGAATTGACTTAGGGATGCCATCATTCTTGCTAGCTTCTGGACCTTGTGGTGGCTGCGTGATGCTTTCATGTCATCGATAGCCTTGATTTTATGCAGATTTGCCTCTATACCCCATTGAGATACGAGATAACCAAGGAGCTTACCTGATGATACACCGAAGGTGCATTTAGCGGGGTTGAGCATCATCCTATTTTTGCGCAAGTTGATGAATGTTTCAGTTCGCGATCAAGTCGCGCTTTAACTTACTTTTCACAACGATATCATCTATGTAAGCTTCCACATTTCGGCCGATTTGGCCTTCGAGAACACACTTTTGATAAGTACAACCTGCGTTTTTCAGACTGAAAGGCATCTTTATATAACAATAAACACCGAAGGGAGTTACAAATGCAGTTTTCTCCTCATCATCAATGCACATGCTGATTTGGTGATACCCTGAATAGGCATCTAGAAAACAAAGCAGCTTGCATCCTGAGGTTGAATCTACAATTTGATCTATCCTAGGCAGTGGATACTCATCCTTCGGGCACGCTTTATTCAGGTCGGTGTAATCCACGCACACCCGCCACGTTCCATTGGGTTTCTTTACCATGACTGGGTTTGCCAGCCATTCCGGAAAAGAGACTTCTCGAACGAAGCTGGCTTTGAGTAGTCGGTTTATTTCTTCGTTGACGGCATCTCGTTTTTCCGGGGTGTATCTTCTCTGCTTTTGCTTGACTGGTCGGACGCCAGTTCGTATGCCAATCTTGTGCTCTATTAGCTCCTTGAGTATCCCGGGCATATCAGATGGTTCCCAAACGAACACGTCAGCATTTGCCCGGAGGAAAGCAATGAGCTCGAGTTCCAATTTGTCCTCCAGACGCGATCCCACATTTGTGGTTTGGTCGGGTCTGTAGGGTCAAGTGCCACCGCTTTCATCCCTGGCTTGGGACGCTTTTGTGTTGGTGTGGCTGGGGAGCCTTCAGCTGGTGAATTACCTGCGGCTCAAGGTGGTGTCTCCTGGTCCCCCGGAGACCTTTCCACCGTGGTCGGGACTGCTGCAGTGGCTTTGTCTGCCGTGAGCATGGGCTATGCGTTTGCCCTTGTTCGGGCCTCTACAGCTCAGGATGTTTGTTGACGGTCCATAGACGCGCCAATTGTGAACCGCAAGCGCACGGATCATCGTAGCTTTTCCCTTAGAGTATTCCATCCAAGGTTTATCAATCCGTGGATCGACAATGAACTACCTAGGGTTTTCTATCTAATCTAACGGATCTATTCCTAGCGTTAGGCATTGATTGCATATAAAGGGGTAAACCTATATGATTTGAGTGAAGTCTAGGGTTGATCTCATCCACAAAGATAGGCAAAGGTAAAGAGCAACCAAAGGATAAACGGGCCTATCGTCTTCTAGTTGTAGTTCTAGCAAATAAGAGTAAGCGCATCATGCATCTCATCTAAAGCCATCTTTAAACCCTTACCTCCGGTCAACCTCCCGAGAACGCCACCTTACACGGGATCACACCCTGTCACGATGCTCCCTATCGGCGTGGTTAGTACAAGGGCATATCCACAAGTGAACGTGTCTAGATATCATGAAGGGTCGACATACTATATCTAATCACCATGATTACATAAAGTATGCTATATAGTCTAAACATGTATTAGACTAAGGAACAATCATATTCATGATAGGTAGAAAGCATAGAAGGACGAATCAAGTCGCTAAGAGATCGGATGACATGAAGAACATTACTCATATAATAGATGTGTTTGGATCATCACCACCGAATACATACCATTGATGACTCCAACTTGCTCATGAACTCCACCATGGCACAACCACGCAGGGAGGCCATGGTGGCTAGGGTTGGCCTAAGCCATCCCTAGACAACTTCGAGGACTTGCGGCGGCCGTCGTCTCCCTTTGATGTATGCCCTAGGTTTCGCCGAGTTCTGGTGGATGGATGTGCGAGCCCTCGGGGTACAGGGGCTATAAATAGTCCGAGGAAACCCTAGCTCGAAGGGGAGGTCGAGGTGGCACAAAAACATGCCAGGCCGGCCGGCCTAGGCCCCTCTGGGCCGGCCGGCCCAGGGCTTTTTTGCAGCCCCTCGGCCCCATCTTTCACATGGAAGCTTCTAGATCCTCCAGGAGTTGATTTGCCAATGCATGTGGGTATTTGACGTCGGTTGCTTTGGCATAGGATTGGGTCTTAATATCTTTCCATATGTCTGCCTGATTTGCCTTGATCCTGAAGTCATCCAACCTTATCTTCATGTCTTTGCCCTTCCTCATTCTTGAGGTTGGTTCACCATAGATGAGAGCGAACGAAATCCGAGTCACATGGCCTTCATTCCTCCGCTCTATGCATGATCTTGGTCTTTGTCCAAAAGTGCTCATTTATAGCTCAAAAACCTGCGTAAACCAAAATCCTCCAAAAATACATGCATATACGAAAATGGGGTTATTTCAAGTGCCAAGTGGCGGGTTAGTATATGAATTGGTCCCAAAACACCACTTAAATGGCACTAAAAGTGTATGTATAACGAGCGTCAACAATGTTTCAGGGTCTGCGCCCTTCTTGGCCGTGTTGGTTTGCTGCTTGGGCTTCTTTTTTGCTGGCTCAGCAGCCTTGGCTGCGTCCTGTTCGTCCCCTTTGATTATGTCCAGGGTTTTCAGACCGCATTGAGTTGCACCCTTCTGATCACCACAGACGTTGATTGGGCCCAATGGCCCTAGGAGCATGATCATGGAGTATGCGAAGTGTGCGACTGTCATGAATTTCTTCAGGAACGGTCTGCCCAAGATGCAGTTGTAAGCTGACGTAAAGTCTGCTACCTCAAAGGTGAGGAATTCTGATCGGATGTTTTTCCCTTCTATGAGGGTCACCTGCAGATCGATTCTCCCTAATGGGACAGCTTGAATGCCCAGTATCACCCCGTAGAAGGGTTTGTCCACCGGTGCCAACGACCTCCTCGGGATACCGATCTCATCGTAGGCGTTGGCAAATAGCAGGTTGAGGCCGCTTCTGCTGTCGATTAAGGCTCGTCCGACCTTGCGCGAGCCAATCCAAGGCTTGATGCACAGTGGTAGCAGAGGTTTGTCGTATAGCGTGCTCGGGTGATCGACAGTGATCGGGACATCGGACCACCTCAGTAGCTATTTGTAGGGTTCGGTGCTTGCAATCTGCCTCTCTACCAGTTTTAGCTGGGATTTGGAGGTTCGATTTGTGCAACCATCGAATATAGTGGCGATCTCCAGATTCTCCGGGAGTTGTGGCTCATCACCATCATCAACATAGTTCGCTTGTCGAGTATGCCGGGGGTTCTGGTCACATGGACTCCCTTGCTTCTGACACTCTTCTTTCTGCCTCTAGTTCTTGTACACCGAACAATCTGCAAAATTGTGTTGTGTTCAACGATAAATTGGGCAGTATACCTTGAGGTCTTCAGGTTTGCCTTGGCGACGGTATGGGGGCTTCTTATCCACGGCCAGGACCTCCTGGTCCTCTGTCTTGCACTTCTTGTTCTTGTGTTTGTCTTTCTTCTTGCCTTCCCCAGGCGGCTTGTTCTGTTTGGGCATTGATTGCACCCTTGCTTGGGCGTCCGCCATCTTGGTAGTCTCCTCGAGGATCTTGTAGAGTTCGGCCATTGTCTTCGGGTTTTCCTTGGCAAGTTCTTCTGCCGTCCGCTCATCCTTGCATCCTTGGTTAAAGTCTACAATCACCCGATCATCCACCATATCAGGGATGGTTTTACATGTGTCGCTGAATCGACGGATATAGTCCCGAAGAGATTCTCGGGCTTCTGCACACAGTTGAGCAGATCTCCCTCATGCCCGGGGCGTTTATAGGTGCCTTGGAAATTGGCCTCAAACGTCTCCCGGAGATGAGTCCATGACTTGATGCTGGCCTCGGGCAGGTTCATGAGCCATGTTCGGGCTGATCCCTGCAGGGCTGTCGGCAAGTAGTTAGCTTTGACATAATCGTCACCCCATGTGGCGTCTATGTTTGTGGAACAAATCTGGATCCACTCGCGAGGGTTGGTTGTTCCATCATACTTTTCAATATTAGTAGGACAGAATTTTTCGGGCCACCTGACCTTACGTAAGCCTAGTGAGTATGTGAGGCATCCACCAGTGCTTGGTCGGGAGTCGTGTGGTGGGGAATTTGGATGAGACCGATAGTAATCCTCGCGGGCTCAGTAATTGTTGGCACTTAATAGCGTCATCTCAAAAGAGTAGCGACGCCAAAGCGACCAACAGGTACTTAGCGTCCATGAATAAATCCGCAAGCGCATGGATACCGCTGTAGCCTTCCCCAAAGAAGAGTATTCCAAGGGTATCGAATCCAGAGGAACGTGTGTACACACTACTCACACTAGAGATCCAAGGACAACTAACCAAGTTGAGATCTAGAGAGGATATCCTATGAATAGCAAATAGAAGATAGGTTGATCTCTTGTTTTCCAATCACTTCGGGCACCGGTTTACCCCTGAATCCCAGACGCCTCCGGCCAACAGCTCTACGACTTAACCGAACGTGGGGGATTATGAAGGGTCGAACAGGGCTATCACCACCTGTGGCCTTCCCCTACTAAACCATGGGTTAAGATGCGCAAACGAAGTGTAATCTATGACCACGCCTACGCCACTTATTACTACTGCGATCCAACTACACTATCCGGCACATAGTCACACAACAGCACTCCATATGAACATGAAGCGATGAACCCGCGAATGAGAGATCAAACTTACTTCTACTTACGATACTGAATCATAAAAGATCAAAGACACTTACTAAGTACTTACTTGATAAGAACGAAGAAGCATCCATAGGAATACATGAACAGGTTTGAGTGTTGATGATGAACATCAACACTCACCCCCACACTCATTCTCTCCCTCTCTCTACTCTCTATCCCTACTCTAATCTGAACTACACCATAAGACTCTCCCCTTGGAGGAGTGGAGAGGCCTGGAGGTGAGTAGAATGAAGCTTGAGCGATGAATGAGGTGAATGAGAAGTGTGTGCCTCATTTGGTCCCCCTCCTCTATTATTTATAGGCTGTGGAGGTCGGTAACTTGAAGGTAGATTTCAGGGAATATTCCATAACCGCCTTCAGACTGGACACATGGAAGCTGGAGACGAGAGGAGCTTAGGGTGGTTCGGCCAAACCCTAGGTTTAGCCGACCCCCTGTGGGCCTCACTCTCAACCGCCTTTGCACAGGAGGCTGACAGGTGGGTCCTCACTTGGGTACAGATGTGCCTCGGGTGTTTCTTGGTATTTTACCCCCTGATGTGGGCCTTTCAATCCGTGTGCTTGCACGCTTTTGGTCAGAAGTGTGTTTCTTTGCTCTTGTGGGGCCATGGATCCGTGGGAAGCTTATGTGGCAGCCTTTGGTTGGTTGAAGTTGTGCTAGTTTAGCCACTTTACTGCATTCCTACTTCATTTCCATAGATAAGTGACCTGCATGCAAATATTCACCAACAATTGTGGAACTTGTTAATAATAACTCCTACCTCTAGTGTTGATGTTCGCATTTCGTACATTTATGCAGGAGTTGACGGTGTTAAAATGGCACTTAACAGTCGTCAACAACACCCCCACACCTAGCCTTTTGCTCGTCCTTGAGTGAAGGAGAAAGGACTAAGGTGCACTCCCAAAGGCATGAAACAAGCATAAGAGATATTCTAAACTTTACCTTGTACCTGTGAACTTTGAAATGTTTACCATGTCATCTTGAATAGTTGTGGAGTGGAACGATCTTGAATCAAATCACTTCAACTCTTTTTGTCAAGTAGCTTGGGATTTTCGCAATAAGTTTTAAAACAAAACTCCTGCTTAGCTCTTCAATTGATACTCTTAGATCACTCATATGTGTATGTCCTCACCGAGGCATTCATTTTGCCTTTTCTTCATCCTATTTCTACTGATAGCTATATGTGGAGCTCATGGTAGGATATGAAGAATGGGGCTTACTCGCATCACTTATGTTGCAAAGTCAAAATTAGATCCAAGTAGAAATCAAATCATACAATCGGATCAAGATGTGCATGTGTATAGATAGGGTGGATGACAAATGGACAATGAGTCTCTGTTGTGTGACTCCTTTCTCTCCTTGCTTTTCCTTTTTTTGGGAGACTTGGGCTATCTCTCTTTTCTTTTCTCTCTTTTTTTATGTCTTTTGAGCATGTGGCATACCTTCTTTGGGTATGCATCTTTTATTTCTCTCTTTTTTTTCTTTTGCATAGCCCATGCATCTCCATTCAAGGATCACTTTGAAGAGAACGATCATGTCATCAATGAGAGATTTTATTGTATGGATTGGTATGGTGGTACAATGCCAACTTCTAGGATAGAAGCATAGCAAGGGGGTATATGACGTGCACATGCATCTTGATCACGAGAGTACAAAAAGAAATTCTTACCAGGGTCACACCATTGAATAAGCTCAAAGTAATAACAAGCAGCATAAGAGTATGAGGTTTTCATGAAGGATCATCTTATGGCTCTGGTAGGACTTGGCATGATTAAGAGAAGAGCTCGCATGGAGAATTTCAAAAAAAATTCAAATAAAACTTTCCGAGTACTTAAACATCAAGAGCAAGCATCATGATGTCAAGCCATATCGCAAACTTCAACTATTTAGATGAACATGAGGTCCTATAGATATTTGTTCACAAGCATCAAGATGTTCTGTAAGGAATAAAACATATGCAAGTCAACTTTTGTGAAGTGGGTAGAACAATGAAACGTTTGGATCCCTTTTAAACCTTCATGGTTTGAGTTGCTTATGTAATTCAGCGTTAAAATTTATCAAAAACTCAAGCACCAGAGAGAATAAGGATGTGGGGACACAAACCAACGCATGGGAAGAAGATGGGCCGAAACGGGCCTATGCCTGGGTCGGCCGACCCTGTGGTTTGGCAGAACCCACATGGGCTCGATTCAGATTCCTTCTTCGCGTGCGTGTAGATTCAGCGCGGTGTGTCACGTCTCGTGGGTGTTTGATCAACGTTCTGCTTTGGAGAGACCGTGGCTCTCCCCCACACTTATTTTGTTCCTAGGTGCTTCATTCATTTAAATACAAGTTATAGACACAAGGCTTCATCGGGTTAGATAACAGGTGAGCCAACTTTATTTTATTCAAATCAAATGTTGAGGTGCTTACAATCTGAATTGGAAATAAAAAATTGGAAAGGGAAATTAAACTAAACAAAACCTAAACTAAAGCGCCTATGGAAAAGGGAAATGATCGGGGCACGCTCTTTAGATGGGGGCATCGTAGAGCTTAGCGTGCCCCGTGGCCTTGTAAAGGTGTTTCAGCTGAACACACATACTATGGCCAAGATCACGGAGGTTGCGATTGAGCATTCGCATTTCCACCCCCCGTTCTGCTAAAGCGCTCTTAAGCCTCTCATTCTCTAAGCATAGCTCAACTATCATAGAGGATAATTCTTCAACCAAGAGGGCCTTTGCTGGATCTTCAATGTAATCTTGGGGTGGATGCGGTACTTTCTGCCCATCTTCGTCCTCCTCCGGTAGCGGATCGAGTGTCCCCCACCAAATCCCTCTCTAAAGGAGAATGATATGGCATTGGTACTCCATCACCTCCAGTCATGATCCGTACTCCAAAGATTCGGACACGGGTCTGCGGGGGTAGCTCTTCCTCCCAGCCATCTTGTTCATAGCGATGGCAGAATGCATCGCCGTCCTTGGAAAACAGCGACCCAACATAGTGTTCCTTGGGCATCAAGGGCGGCCCTGGGTACTCGTCATACTGGAGCCTTCTGCACAGACTAGAGGAGTGTGCACGTCACCCCGGCGATCCTCCTGGTGAGAGGGATCGTACCGACGAACGAGGGGCCGAAGCGGTGCCAGCCAGTATCGGTGGAACTGGGGGTTCGGCTGAACCCCCAGTGACGCCAGCTGCGTCCCCGTTCTGCCGTGGTGACGCGGCTGCGATTAAATCCGCAATCTCCATTGCACGGGTCTTTTTGGCCTCCTGATCTTTGATGGAGATGGAGTGTTCATTAATGCGGCACTCTCATCATGATCAGAAGATGAGTCATGGACAAGGAATGGGTTGAGGCCTTGGCCAGCCATGGTGGCGAGCAGAAAAGGAAGGTGAGGTGGATCTTGAGTGGGTTGAGTGAAAAGTGAGAGTGAATTGAATGAGGGGAGGGGGAAGATGAGGATTTAAGGATGAAACCCTCTCCTCGCCCACTCAAATCCAACGGGACACCGAAAGAGGGGCAAAGGAGCGGCGGTGCTCAACCTTTTTCGGCCGAACCAGGGGTTCGGCCAAACCCTGGTGGGCTCCACTGGGCCTCGTGTTGCTCGTGCACGTGAGTGCAGCAGAGGTGAGTTGAGAGATGGTAGGCCCACGTGCAGAAGTGCGCCAAGCCTAAGGTAAGAGCTAGGTAGAGCTAGGGTAAACCAGTTGACTGTTGCTTAAACTTTACTTTCACCTAAGCTATCCTAAAAAGTTTATGAAGTGAAGCATACCTTAATGATGTACCTTTGCCATCTCGGGGCATCGCTGCCCGTGACTGATGGCGCATTGATGAAATCCTTGTGCGGATAAGGGTGACGTCTATTTTGTAATACTCGTCCTCTTGGTCTTGCTTCCTTGATCTTGTATTTGCCTGTGCTTCTGTAGAGTTAGTGTTTGCAAATACCCGAAGGATAAAGATTTTCCCTACTTAAAGTTGGACATTGATTTTCAAAGAGGGAAATCATAATCCCGGGTGCCTCCTTTGTCCTGTGTTCAACCACTTGGGTATCCTCTTTGCATGCCGGTTTTGAGATGGTTCATGAATTCTTGGCTGCAAGGTTAGTGCACACAATACAACTACAAGCCCTGCATAAATATTATGATAAGCAGAATCAAAGCACAACCTTCTCGAGGGAAACTATGATGGGTGACCCTAGGGCAATTGTACGGCTCATAGAACCTTGGCACTAAGGACAAAAGATTTCGGAGATATCTAAAACGAGCATGATATCTGAGATGATCCGTGAGGAACTTTGTTGACGGTCCTTATAACGAAAATCCGACCGTCAATAGCCTCAGAAAACCAATGAAGATCAAGCATGAGTTAGACATTTGTATTCAAATAATGCTGTAGCATGCATATATAGAATATATTTGAGTATAGGGACCTTGATGCAAAAGCTGGAGGAAAATGGGCCCTGGCCCAAGTCGGCCGACCTGACTAGGTCGGGTGACCTGGCCTGGCACCCAGCTGAGCCCAACTTCCCTACACGCAAAGAAGCACAACATAGGATCATCATGAGCGTTGATTCAATGACAGTTGAAAGCAAAGGACAGGATTTGGCCTCAACACCATCACATGGATTGAAGGGCCCACAACCGGAGCTTCGTGCACCCAAACCGACGGTACCCACCTGGAACCGACCTCAGGACCCACACGCCAGTCTCCTAAAGAGAGGTGGGCCCGAGAGGCGGCTGGGCAGGGTCGGCCAACCCCCCAAGGTCTGCCAGCCTCCCCGCGCGCCCGACTCGGCCCTCCCTTGACTAGTACCAGTAAACCGCCTTGGGGATCACATCTGAGCCATGCATCACTGGAGGCAGTGCATTGGAGGGTCGGCCGACGCCCCACTTCGGCCAACCTGGGGCCATAGCCCAACGGCCTCAGCCGCCTCTGGCTGATTCTCCACCGCCTATGGATGCTATAAATACCTGCAAGGGGCGCCGTACTCAACACACACCAGAAGAAGAGCTCTCCTTTGCTACAAGCTTAGTCTTAGTCTTAGTAGTGATAGTCTAGTAGTTGAGTTTCTGAAGGGCTTCCGGAGGAGTCTTGGTAAGTTCTAGAGTTCAGCTTTTGTATGTCTTTACTTACTTGTCATACTCTGAGCTTAATGGAAGTATCTTCATACTTATGTTGTATGCCTCAACTTTACTCTATTTACTTAGTATATACTTCTTATGTCTTTCACCTTATTCAAGCTGACTTATGCTATGACATTGGCTCAATGTGCCTTATGGTTGCTCTATTTTTTAACGTGATAGATAGAGTTGTATTTCATACTGCAAACATGGTGTTTGGATTATGGAGTACTGTTGAGGGTATCGCTACCCCACGGGTAGAGGTAGGCGGCAGATGGTGACAGCCCTATCCATCCTTTGTAATCCTCCACGTTCGGGAGATGATATGAGGCCTTTATGATAAGATGTCCTCCTGTCGTCCCTTGATGAGGGAACCACTGGACACCTCGATATGTGCTCTGTCATATATCTCTTGTATGAGTTTGTATAGGATAATGTTGTATATCCAAGTTCCATTTGTATGATGCTAATAAACCCTTCCTGATCTTACTAATGTTCTATTACTAACTAAGACTACCTTAATGATGAGCAATGAACTTCTGTGTGTCACATTACGCCTACACTTCCATATTATTTCCCCCTGCCTAGACTATTGTAGATTAATGATGTTGTAAATAAATACATTGGATGACAACTTTCTTTAACCAAACGCTTTCCCTGTATATAAACAAATAACGATACTCTAGAATACTCTCAGGTGAAATGCTACAACGTACTTCCATGCGCTTGCAGAATCTCTGTAACGTTTAGATTTACAATAAGGCATCTCTAGTGCCATCACTAATCTAGTGGTGACGCTAAGAAATGCCAACAAGTATTTCTGGCACCGTTGCCGGGGAAAGCAATGGTTAAAAGTGCTTTGATCACCCATGTATTTAACGCAGCATAGTTAATCGCCAGTAATCTAGCAGGTTTACCCTTTTGCTCTGTTTCTCTGTGACGTGAAGCAGGGTAGTGTACGACTGGTTTCCAATTACCATCCAACTACGTCGAGAACCTGAATACCATAGGAAAGAGGGTACGCTCTCATGTCGTAATCCCTCAGGTGTTCTTGTTAGAGACCGCGCCAGTCATCGGAGAATCATCCAACCAAAGAGAACAACCCGTTCCCGTAGCACCCCAACTAGAAGAAGCTATGGTCGAGAGGACGATCCGTGACTACTCTGCCCCTTCCACTGCCCAGATCCCAACGGGTCCGGAAGTGGCTGTGGGGGTTCACGCATTCGAGCTCAAGGCCCAGGTAATCAACATGGTGCAGGTCAGCCCCTTCTGTAGGAAGGCCAATGAAGATGCTAGTGCCCACCTGCAGCACTTCCTGGAGGTGTGCAGTACCATCACCATCCGGGAAGTCGATCAAGAGGCCATCAGGCTCTTCCTGTTTCCATTCTCACTGTTGGGAAGAGCCAAACAATGGTTCTACTCCAACCATGATGCGGTGAACACGTGGACCTAGTGCTTCAATGCATTCTTGGCCAAGTTCTTCCCCATTGGCAAAACCAATGCCCTTAGGGGAAGGATTTCCAGCTTCCAGCAAGAGTCCGGAGAAACCGTATCGGAGGCGTGGGATCGTTTCCAGGACTATGTCCTGGCATACCCACACCATGGTATGCAAGAGTGGCTCCTGCTCCAGAGGCTCTCTCAGACAGCCCGTCAACACATGGACGCTACTGCTGGAGGGGCATTCCTCTCCTTGACTGTGGCCGCCGCCAAGTTGCTCATAGAGAAGATGGTGTCAAACCAAGCTTGAAATGACGACCGTCTTCAGGGGCGCAAATGCGGTATGCACACAGTAAAGGAGGTGGACATGCTGGCCGCCAAGATGGATCTGATCGTGAAACGTCTCGACGATCGCACCAAGGATGGGGCCGACAACAACGAAGGGCCACTGGATTCACACATGACTTGTGAAGTCTGTGGAGAAACCGACCACTCGGGGAACAACTGCCCGGAGACACAAAGAGGAGGTACAGTTCGTGAATGGCAACAACGGGTACCGGCCTCAAGGGAACTGGAACCAGCAAAGCCCGTTCTACTAGGGAGGTAATAATAACAACTCCTTTTCTAACCAATCCTATCTGAAAGATCTGGTCCTTGGTCGGGCCAAGATCAATGAATCTATTTCCAAAAGGCTTGCTGCTAATGATAAGGCTCTGGAGGGCATAAACTCTAAGATAGAGAGTTTGTCCTCCACCTTCTAAATCCAGCTAAGCTTTAACAAAATGCTAAAAACCCAGTTAGCTCAGCTAGCCGCTACCATTCCTTCTGGTGACAAGAATCCCGGGGCAACCGGATTCCTCCTTTGAGAATGTAAAGGTTGTTTCCACGAGGAGCGGTAAGGCTACTCGGGATCCAGTCCTAGCTAACCATGCAGGGAAGACAGCAGATCCAAGGAAGGAGATCCCAGCTGAGGAGGCTAAGCCAGAAGCAGAGCTAGCACCAGCAGGAAGGACTGTGCCACACGAGTTCTACGACACCAACGTCCTGCCTTTCCCTCAATGCCAAAAGAAGCCATCGGCGGATGAACAATTCGCCAGGTTCGTAGAGGTCATTCAAAAAATAAATATACATGTGCCACTGTTGGATGCCATGCAGGTGTCGACCTACGCCAAATACTTGAAGGACATGTTGAACAACAAAAGTCCACTCCTGAGTACAGAGGTCGTGAAGTTAACAGAGGAGTGCAGTGCAGCTATCCTGAAGGTACCTGAAAAGAAGAAGGACCTTGAGTGCCCTACCATCACCTGTACCACTGGGACCCAGCGCTTTGAGCACGCACTCTGTGACCTTGGGGCAAGAGTCAGTGTCATGCCAAAGGTAGTCTTTGACCAATATACTATCCAGTCCCCGACACCCATGGGATTGCAGTTGGACGACTCTACGGTCCGCTATCTGGAGGGGATAGCCGAGGACATTCTAGTACGCATCCGGGATTGCTTCGTCCCTGTTGACTTTGTGGTTCTGGACATGGACGTCAGCAACGACTCATCACTCATCTTGGGGCGACCCTTCTTGAGCACTGCGGACGCTCACATTAATGTGGGTGCTGGAGAGATCCAGCTCCACATTAATGGGAAGAAGGAGAAATTTGATTTCCGGCCAAAGGTGGAGCAATGCTCCATGATCAAAATCAAGTATGGGAGGAACAGTCAGAATGTCAAGGAGGTGGAAGTCACACCTCCAGAGAAAGACAGCTTGATAAAGTTCATGGAGAATTTCTGGGAAAAGGAATTTTCCATCCGATACCACGCCAAGAACAAGAGGCCTATACGAGGTGCGAAAGCACAGGCAAAGAAGACACCGGAACAAGCTGTTGACCGCCAGAAGGTAAAACATGTATGGTAGGTTAAATCATCTGTATCCTCATCTCTAAGGTCAGATGCTGTTTCTTCAAGCTAATCCAACAAAGGAGATGTCATCACTTGACGACGTAAAACACGAGTCCTGCGCCCATAGGCTCATCGGTGACAACCAACTAGCTTGGGGGAGGACCCTCAACCAGGTAAATTCAGGTAAGTATTTATAAATAAAGTTTTTCTCTTTCCTAATAAAGTTAGCAAATGAGAGTCATTTAAGCTAGTCCCTTAATGTCATGAGTTCTTGCTAGGTCTTTATTGTGGATATGATGAATAGTTGCTCTTACTTCTTTCTTGTACCTATGTTTCAACCTGCTATTCTCCTAAGCTTTGAGTTTGCTGGTTTGAGCATAATCTTTTCCTATTATCTTGTCTATCTGTGGATAGCATATGCAAGCTCTAGTCTAGGTTGTTGGTGACTATGATATGATAAGACTTGAGTTATCTTAAGTTTATACCAATCAAGACATGATAAGCGGAGTTTTTGCTTTTATAAAATAAAGAGTTCTTTATGGTGATTCAAACTCCTACCAAAGCCCAAATTGTTTAAACCCCTACATAAGCTACTTGTTGTTGCATTGAGTTTTGCCAAGATCATTGTGATTCTTAGGAGATTTACTTCATGCTTTTGTAACCAAGATCACGCACACGCCACCACCTACATGTTGTACTTCTACTCTGGGAGTAAGTATGACACTCGTCCATCCACCAAACAAAAACTCCACAAAAGAAAGTATGGTACTCTTCCCTAAAACTTCATTGCAAAAGAGACATGGGTTGATGAAAAAAAATATATGGACACATAAAGGTCCCAGTTAAAAAAAAGAGAAGAGAGCACATGAAGGCTCTTCGTTCAAAAAGAATAGCCATGTCTCTAATAGCAACTCATATAAGGGGAAGAGGAACCAACAAAAAGGAGCTATCATACCATTCACACACGTGCACATCTTGGTTCGAGAGTATGACTTACTTCTCTTTGAATTCTGGTTTTGACTTTACAACATGTGCACTGCAAGTAAGCTACTAAACTCTCCTAGCACAAACTCCGCCACAATGAGTGACAAGAGAGTTGAGAGAGGATCTTGGTAAGGAAATACACCTTGAGTGATTTGAGAGTATCACCTAAGGGACTCGGCCTTTTGAAAATCCCCAAAAACCTCTGGTATGATTGTCAAACAAGGTAGAAGGCAAGGTGCTTGGTCTAAGTCGTTCTGGTTACCAACCATCCAAGACAAAGGAGAAGCTACAAGACCCATAAGAGGCCAAGGTAATAAGGGAAGTTTATTTTTACCAGCTTATTCAATTCTTGGTAGAATATCTTGCTGAACCATTGGTACTTTTGAGGAGTAATGAGAAAGCAACTCCTGATCCACTGAGCCTAAAGTTCTAGTCTTTGCTCAGGACGAGCAAAGGGCTAAGCTTGGGGGAGTTGTTGACGGTCCTTATAACTGAAATCCGACCGTCAATAGCCTCAGAAAACCAATGAAGATCAAGCATGACTTAGACATTTGTATTCAAATAATGTTGTAGCATGCATACATAGAATATATTTGAGTACAGGGACCCTGGTGCAAAAGTTGGAGAAAAATGGGCCTAGGCCCAGGTTGGCCGACCTGGCCTGGCACCCATTTGAGCACAACTTCCCTGCAGGCAAAGAAACACAACATAGAGTCATCATGAGTGTTGATTCAATGACGGTTGAAAGCAAAGGACAATATTTGGCATCAACACCATCACATAGATTGAAGGGCCCACAATCAGAGCTTTGTGCACCCAAACCGACGGTACCCACCTGGAACCGACCTCAGGACCCACACGGCAGTCTCCCAGAGAGAGGTGGGCCCGAGAGGCGGTTGGGTAGGGTCGGCCGAACCCCTAGGTCCGCCGACCTCCCCGCGCGCCCGACTCAGCCCTCCCTTGACCAGTACCTGTAAACCGCCTTGGAGATCACATCTGAGCCATGCGTCACTGGAGGCGGTGCATTGAAGGGTCGGCCGACGCCCCACTTCGGCTGACCTGGGCCCACAGCCAAATGGCCTCAACCGCCTCTGGCTGATTCTCCACCGCCTATGGATGCTATAAATACCTACAAGGGGCGCCGAACTCAACACACACTAGAAGAAGAGCTCTCCTTTGCTACAAGCTTAGTCTTAGTCTTAGTAGTGATAGTCTAGTAGTTGAGCTTCTAAAGGGCTTCCGGAGGAGTCTTGGTAAGTTCTAGAGTTCATCTTTTATATCTCTTTACTTACTTGTCATACTCTGAGCTTAATGGAAGTATCTTCATACTTATGTTGTATGCCTCAACTTTACTCTATTTACTTAGTATATACTTCTTATGTCTTTCACCTTATTCAAGCTGACTTATGCTATGACATTGGCTCAATGTGCCTTATGGTTGCTCTATTTTTTAACGTGATAGATAGAGTTGTATTTCATACTGCAAACATGGTGTTTGGATTATGGAGTACTGTTGAGGGTATCGCTACTCCACGGGTAGAGGTAGGCGGCAGATGGTGACAGCCCTATCCATCCTTTGTAATCCTCCACGTTCGGGAGATGATATGAGGCCTTTATGATAAGATGTCCTCCTGTCGTCCCTTGATGAGGGAACCACTGGACACCTCGATATGTGCTCTGTCATATATCTCTTGTATGAGTTTGTATAGGATAATGTTGTATATCCAAGTTCCATTTGTATGATGCTAATAAACCCTTCCTGATCTTACTAATGTTCTATTACTAACTAAGACTACCTTAATGATGAGCAATGAACTTCTGTGTGTCACTTTACGCCTACACTTCCATATTATTTCCCCCTGCCTAGACTATTGTAGATTAATGATGTTGTAAATAAATACATTGGATGACAACTTTCTTTAACCAAACGCTTTCCCTGTATATAAACAAATAACGATACTCTAGAATACTCTCGGGTGAAATGCTACAACGTACTTCTATGCGCTTGCAGAATCTCTGTAACGTTTAGATTTACAATAAGGCATCTCTAGTGCCATCACTAATCTAGTGGTGACGCTAAGAAATGCCAACAAACTTTATGCTCGTAGAAATAGGATCTATGAAGTGATTAGCTTGAAGATGCTCACAGCCCCATGATGTGAGAGGATTTGCAACTCTGTGGGCTTAAGCGATCTTGAGTTAAAGGTGTGAGGGGATTGTGTAAACGAGTCCCCTCCCTAGGATGGATAGCTCCATATTTCTCAAGAAATAGTCACGGTGCTCGAACAATTCATCCTAGGCCTCCAATGGAAGTCCATGTGGTATGAAGGATAAACTTAACTTCCATTGGGCACCAATCAAGTCAAGGAATAGGATGAGAATCAATTGAATCACTTGACTTGGTTGGTACTGATCGAAACCGAGGAAAAGGATGTGAGTTTGATATCCCTTGATTTGATCGATACGGTCGTTACAATTCCTTGACCAAATAGATTAAGTCCAATGGGAGTACAGAACATGATCAAGTAGTAAGGTGAATCCCTTGGTGATGTAATGACACCTTGGACATTCCCTTAGTGTTGAAGCGTAACGAACCCCTCCCTTATGCCATTTCCTTCTGGGAAGTCATAGTCGGTCTCTCAACCATTTCTTCCTTTACCTCCTTCGGGACAAGGTCCCAAAGACGGTGCAAAGGAAAATACAATAAGGGGACCTTGGGGTAGGAGTTTCATGAGGCAATCTTTCCCTAAGGTTTCTGTTGTTCAGAAAAGGTCCCCACAGCTCGAGCTTAAATATAATAGAGGTATGAGCTCGACCTTGGCTGATGATAGTCCCTTGTGACTCAGCGTTCTTTCCTCCTGACGATGCATCATCTTGCTGGGCAGTTGGGGGAGTAGTCCCTCGGATATGATCCAAGAGTTTCTTTCCCTCAGCTGAACTCAAAAACGAGCCTTTGGAGATAGCATCTAGGTGTAGCTTAGTGTCTTCTAATAATCCAATCCAAAAGTGTTGTAACAACACGTGGTCGGGTATTAGCAAGACTGGGCAAGTGTCTACTAAAGTAGAGAAACGAGCCCATGCTAGAGCTAATGATTCTTCCTCTCTCTGACGAAAATTGCGGACCTAAACTCATAAAGAAGTAACGGGTGATAGGGGGAAGAGGGAGGAACAGAATGCTGCCCTCAGCTCATCCCATCTAGTCACACTTTCCTCTAGACGAAGGCACAACCTTCTCGCTTCCCCAGAAAGGGAGAGCGGGAAGAGTTTTCTCTTAAGACTTCTTGAATCAAACCAGGTACATGCTGGCAAGAACACAAGTGCTCAAACTATCACAGATGATGATAGGGGTTCTCATAGCTTAACCCCGAGAAAGAATTTTTCTGAACAAACACTATGAGTGAGGGAGGAATCTGGTAGCCGGATGAGGAATGTGATTTTTGATGGTTTGGCTCTACAGATTCGTCCCTAAAGGTTGGGAGGTATGTACGACGATAACCTTCCATGGGTAGCGGGGGTAAAGGTAGAATCAAGAAAAAGATAAAAGATACGAGGATCCTAGGCTCGTAGAAATACAACAACCGCTCCCCGGCAACGGCGCCAGAAAGCTTGTTGGCACTTACTAGCGTCATCTTGAAAAAGTAACGATGCCGAAGTGACCAACGGGTACTTAGCGTCCACGAATAAATCAGCAAGCGCACGGATACCGCTGTAGCCTTCCACAAAGAAGAGTATTCCAAGGGTATCGAATCCAGAGGAACGTGTGTGCACACTACTCACACTAGAGATCCAAGGGCAACTAACCAAGTTGAGATCTAGAGAGGATATCCTATGAACAACAAACGGAAGATAGGTTGATCTCTTGTTTTCCACTCACTTCGGGCACCGGCTTACCCCTGAATCCCAGGCGCCGCCGGCCAACAGCTCTATGACTTAATCGAACATGGGGGATTACAAAGGGTTCAACAGGGCTGTCACAACCTGTGGCATACCCCTACTAAACCGTGGGTTAAGATGCGCAAACGAAGTGTAATCTATGACTCAGGCACCATGCCTACGCCATTAATTAATACTGCGATCCGACTACACTATCCGGCACATAGTCACACCACAGCACTCCATATGAATATGAAGCGACGAACCCGCGAGTGAGAGATCCAACTTACTTCTACTTACAATACTGAATCATAAAAGATGAAAGACACTTACTAAGTACTTACTTGATAAGAACGAAGAAGCATCCATAGAAATACATGAACAGGTTTGAGTGTTGATGATGAACATCAACACTCACCCCCACACTCATTCTCTCCCTCTCTCTACTCTCTATCCAGACTCTAATCTAAACTACACCATAAGACTCTCCCCTTGGAGGAGTGGAGAGGCTTGGAGGTGAGTAGAATGAAGCTTGAGGGAGGAATGAGGTGAATGGGAAGTGTGTGCCTCATTTGGACCTCCTCCTCTAGTATTTATAGGCTGTGGAGGTCGGTAACTCGAGGGTAGATTCCAGGGAATATTCCATAACCACCTTCAGACTGGACACATGGAAGCTGGAGACGAGAGGAGCCAAGGGTGGTTCGGCCGACCCCCTGTGGGCCCCACTCTCAACCGCCTTTTTACAGGAGGCTGACAGGTGGGTCCTCACTTGGGTACAGGGGTGCCTCGGGTGTTTCTTGGTATTTTACCCCCTGATGTGGGCCCTTCAATCCATGTGCTTGCACGCTATTGGTCAGAAGTGTGTTTCTTTGCTCTTGTGGGGCCATGGATCCGTGGGAAGCCTATGTGGCAGCCTTTGGTTGGCTGGAGTTGTGCTAGTTTAGCCACTTTAGTGCATTCCTACTTCACTTCCATAGATAAGTGACCTGCACGCAAATATTCACCAACACTTGTGGAACTTGTTAGTAATAACTCCTACCTATGGTGTTGATGTTTGCATTTCGTACTTTTGTGCAGGAGTTGACGGCCTTAAAATGGCACTTAACAGCCGTGTTGGCATTTCTTAGCGTCACCACTAGATCAGCAATGGCACTAGAGATGTCTTATTGTAAATCTAAACATTACAGGGATTCTGCAAGCGCACAGAAGTATATTGTAGCATTTCACCCAGGAGTATTCCAGAGTATCATATTTATTTCCTCAGGGAAAGCGTATGGCAAAGATATGTGTTCCCCAATGTATTAGTTATATCACCTTTAATATACCATGACTAGAGCAGGGGTAAACAATTTATAAAGAGGGTAGGTTGACACATAGAAGGTTTCGTTGCTCAATATATAAGTCTAGTTAATATGAAGATCCTAAGAGAGAACCAGGGATTCTATATACTTCTTACATATGAGTTACATACATTATAAGTGTACACTATACAAGCTTAGCAAAGGACACATCGAGGAGTCATGGGATCCCCTCATCCAAGGGTACTGTCACGATGTTTATCACAAAGGCCTGCAAACGCCCAGACCCGAACGGCGAGGATTACAAAGGCCACCCGGGGCTGTCACAACTCGGGGGCTACCTCTGAATACATGGGGTAAGGGTATCCCCAATGGTATTCCATACCCCAAACACCATGTTTGTGATACGAAATATGTCTTTACCAATTGTACGGAAAGGTAAAGAACAATCATACAATTCATTGAGCCATTACCATAACATGCATCAGCCATACTAAGGTGTAAGACATACAACTTATATGATGAACAAACAAGACAATAAGTCAAGTAACATAAGCAAGATAGTACGTCCATTAAAGCTCAAAGTCTTACAAATAAGCAAAGGATACAAGATAACTAAGCTCTAGGCTTACCAACACTCCTTCGGAAGCCCATAGAAGCTCAACTCCTAAGACTACTTCACTAATAACTAAGACTAGAACTTGTAGCAATTGAAGCTCTTCCTTCTGATGTGTGTTGAACAGGAGGCGCTGGCATCTATTTATAGCACTGGAAGGCGGTTTAGAGCCGGTAGAAGGCGGTTAAGGCCGAGTGGGCCCAGCTCCAGGTCGGCTGACCCTTTGACGTCGCCCGACCACAGGATGAACCGACTTAAGATATGCATGGTGTAGATGTTCTCCTGGAGGCGGTGCAGATACGTGGGAGAAGGGAGAGGCACAGGTCGGTCGACCTGGTCATGGCTCGGTTCGCCTTGATGACTGGAGAAGATGGGTTTGAATTCTCGGAGTAACTCTTGATTCCCTTGTGGGCCCATCAATCCATGTGCCTCATCTTATCCACTTTCGTCCATTGGATGTAACCGTCCTTGATTCAACGCTTCTGATGGAATAAGTGTGTGCTTCTTCTAGATGGCCAGAGATGGGTCTTGTTGGGCACTAAACCAGGTCGGCCGACCAGGATGGGTCGGGCGACCTGGGCTTGGCCCCTTTTTTCCTTCATGTTTTGGCTCAAATCTCCTGCAATCAAATAATCTCCAAATACAAGTGGAACAACATTATTTGAAACCAAATACTAGGAGTTATGGCTAATTTATATTATTCCTCCATGTTGGCGACACAAGATGAACATGACTTAACAAGCACCAACAAGCCATCAACAATAATCTCTGTTATAGTTGAGAGTTTCTCGAGCGTCATGATTTCTGCGGTTTCGATCGAGCTGTGGCCTCATGTTGCATCCTTCTTGGGGACGGTAACGTGGATGTCCATTGACGGATCGAGATCAAACCGGCTGGGGTTCGGCACGTTCGTTCGATGGAGCTGGTGCTATGGCGACAGCTTCTAGCCGCTCCTTCACCTTGTCCACAGCCTCCCGAGCTTTCTTGGCAATGGTGGCCATCGGGGTTCCCTGGGCCATAACTTCCATTGTTTCCAGGAGAGTTCGGATCTGCAAGTTGTCTTGTTCGACTCCTCGAAAATCAGCGTTGAGATTTCGGGGAGCTAGCGAAGACAGAGCTTGCACGGTGCGGGTTTTGGTTGTCTAGATTGTCAGTGAGTTACTGAGGCGAGGAGTTGGAGGCCTGCGTGAGCTAGAGGATTAGGCCACAGTGTTTTCCCCTCCACCAGTAACCACGTGGATGCGACGGTCATCGGGTTGTTCAGACCCATTGCTTGACCCACTGTAGTCGAGATCTAGTTGAGCAGTGCGATCAACAATGTCTTCGGGAGTTGGCTCCATGAAGGTTGTGAAAACTTCCCGACCAGCGCATGTGAGATCGGGATCATAGATCCCAGTTAACTTGAGCTCGTAATCGTCTTGGTGCTCGAACACGATATCCCCAAAGTGGATGGAGCGTGCAGGCACTAGATGGCTCGGAGCATAGAGATCGAAAGCAGGGATTGAACTCCCGATGGCTTTCGATTTGACAGAGCTGGGCATGTAGGGCGTCGACGAACTCGACGTATCAGCGAACCAGACTCCTTTGATGATTGGCATGATCTGATCTTCACGCAAGGGCCCCTACCTGGCGCGCCTCTATCGAAGTTATGTTCGGCAGATATTTGTCCAGCAGGAACCCCGCTTCTTGTGAAGATCGATCACAGTAGATGAACAAAGAGATTTGGGATTTTATACTGGTTTGGGCCCTCGAGATCGAGTAACAACCCTATGTCCAGTTGCTTGCTTGTATTATCTCGACGAGTACAGATTACAATTGTGTAACAAGTACCCTCTGATGGATTGATGAAACTTGGGATACCCTCTATGTACAGGATCTCCCACTATTTATATCTGGGGAGACTTGCTTTACAAGACAAAACAGACCTAAAGCTAGTAGGACTCTATCTACTATCGAGTCTTCCTCCTTTGGTCCAGCTGCCGTGTCCTGCTCGGAGTCTTCTTCGCATGGAGTCAGTAGTCAGCAATCCTCGTGATCGGGCACCGTGGTATTATGGCCTCAACATCTTCTATTGCAGCGGAAGAGATAAACACATTTTTTATCGAGGTCGTCTCTGGCAATGGCCATGCCATATACATGTATTGGGAAACCTACATCGGAGGAGACTACCTTGAATGAAAGGATGTTTGGCGAGTAGTATATCGCATAGGAGGAACAGGCGCTGTGGAATATACATGTATTGGGAAACCTACATCGGTGGAGACTACCATGAATGAAAGGATGTTTGGCGAGTAGTATATCGCATAGGAGGAACAGACGCTGTGGCTGGAAAAGAGGAGTAGCATCATTGAAATCATCTCGGAAAAATTATAATGAAGTATGATTTTCAATAAACGGCAATTTTTTGCTTGAAAACAATCAAATATATTGCTTATGGAAATTGAGCTTACACTCCTCGTCAAGATCGAACACGGAGAAGTCCTTGAAGGGGAACCAGGTCCACATATGGCACTTCACCTTTGGATCGTATGTGCGGATCGATTTGATGACGACGTCATGCTTCTTCTGGCTCCACTCACGCCGCTCCGCCGCCCGTGCCTTCTCCTCCGCCAACCGCTCCAGCAACTCCGCCTCCCATGCCTTCTCCTCCGCCGGCCTCTTCCGCCTCCTCGCTTCCTCCGTCCCGATCGGCGAAGTCCTCGTCGTAAGAAAACAAGGTGTAGTACCCCATTGTGGAGCCCATCCTGTCGCTGGCATGCTGCTTCTCCCGCTTCAGCCTCTCCGCTGCCTCCTCCTCGTCAGAAAGCAAGGCCTCTTCTACATCTTCCTCCACCGACTCATTGTGTTGTTGAAACAGATCCTCCAACCCAAAGTCGCCGTCGAGCGGCGGCGCACCTCGTCGGCATAGAAATCTAGGGAAACACTGTCGAAAAGCCGTAAGCCGCCCGGTAAATCACGCGAGCGGCAAGCGATTCAAGAGTAGTGGCCGGCCCGCGTCTGGTCTGCTCTCGGTCCCGGCGGCCAATTACCTTCACATTAAACAGGCCATCATCCACAATTACGTATATCTATCCTGGTTGTGCCCATCGCTTCTCCCAGGCTAAACTTCAATGGGAGACATGTAGAGCCCAGCCCAAGTCTCTCGACCTGGCCCTTTGGGCACATTACGTAGACCTTAAACTGGGCCAAAGTAAACTAACCGTACGATTATAGGATGTAATGAGTTGGGCCCAGAAGAAGAAGTCGTGCTAGGCCATAGGTACAAATTTTGCAGCGTAGGCGACAAGCCTAGCCTACAACTAGTATATGATATTTCGACGAGCCTACATATCATATTTTCCCATCAAGAATCCGTTTTTTATATAAATAGTACATATCACAAGCCTGCCATCTTTTTCTCTGCTATGAAACAAAATGTGGGCGCATTGGCCCCTCATTCTGCAGAATCCAAGATCTGGCGATGAAACTATGACCATGCTGTCAATGGGATGGCCTACGGGGGTCTAGGTGCACCCCATGAATTTAAGATAGGCTTATATCTAAACTTTGGAAAGTTGTGGAATGCCACATTACAAGACAAATAGCCTACTCTATTAAGTAGATTCTGATTCCTTTAAAATGAAGGGATCCAAACATGGCCTTACAGTTTTTATAAATATATAATATTTTAAATATCATAGTCTATAACATCATCTATTGGTTTTTCATCATATATTAACGAGTCAAGATAAAAAGGGTGGACCGGCTATAGTCCTAGAACGCGTCCTAATAATAATATAATTTACTTTTCCGCTCTTGTTTATCATCATATTTGTTAGGAAAATGGACCTATTAATAGGCCATTTGTGATTTTGGTGATTTCATGCAACACAACCCATGTGGACAAACAAGTTTGCTAGTATACAAGGACATAGTTGCATGGATGTAAGATGATGGACTTGGCTGATCAAATACTTTAAACAAGGTCAAGAATACATGATCAAGACACTAGTAGACCTTAAAAGAAACCCAAGACATCATACAATACAAGCCCAAAGAAGAAACCGCGAAGAAAACAAAAAAAATAGAAGCACAGACTATTGCTATGCTTCCCAGTCATGAGCCCAGCAATACCCGATCCTACTGACAAGCTATTCTACTAGTGAGGGCATACTATTGTGGTCCTACCAACGCTGAGAGGAGCAAGTTGCGGTCCTTCACTGGAAAATGTCAAAACCTACTGCAACGATAGACTATTGCGGTGCTACAATCACCGATTGTTGCGGTGGGTCGGAGCAATAGTCGGAGGTGCTGAAGAAGTTGAAGATTCATCTCTGGAACGAAAAACTATTGCAATGGTGCATCTATTTGGGCACCGCAATAGTCGGTGCTACGCAGGATGTGCCCAGCGGCTACCTAACGGCTAGTTCTTCATGTTGGGGCTATAAAAAACCCTCCACCAGGCCATTTGAGAGGTGTTAGAGCTTGGGGAAGCTAGTGGGTGTTGAATTTCACCATTTCATATACTCTATCCACCAAAGTTCTTAAGAGAAGATTAGATAATTAGCAACAAGGCTTAGACATTGATTAGTGCTAGTTTAGGCCGCTTAGCACTTCGCTTTAGGCTTTAGTCTAGAGTTTAGTGAGGTTTGCATACCTCTTTGCTATTGGTGCTTGCACGCACCAAGTGTTGTAAACCCAAGGCGTTCTAGTCTTGCGAGATCCTCCGACAAAGTTTTGTTGAGAGGCTGCCGGTGCTTGTGCAAGGGAGGAGAGGCCCTTGGCAGTTTGCCGAAGCTCTACCATAGTGAAGACGGCGAAGGTCACCGGCGAAGAGACCAAGCAGAGACACACTCGTGTTGTGGGTAGTCTCGTTGGCTATCACGGAGTTTGCCCGCCACCTGAGCATTGCCCTAAGGAAAGGGCATTTCCCAAGAAGGGGCTCCAACAAGAACTAGGGTGAAGTTAGCTAACTTCCCGATACCTCGAAAAAAATCATCACGCCGAGAGTTTGCGTTCTCTACCATTTACATTTCTGCATTACATTGTGCCCTTTACATTCCATATTTACTTTTTCTAGAATTGCCTTGTGTAGTTGTTAGGATTGGAACCTAGGGTGCAAAACTCTTTTATGGTAGAGATGGCAACACATAGAAAAACCTAGTGCCCATCTAGATAGAAAATAGAATAGGTCTATATATGTGCTTGGAGTCTTAGTTTTTGGGACACCTAATTCATCCCCTCTTAGGGTGTTACAGTCCCTTTAATATTCATCAAACAAAACTGGAGTCTTTAGAGCATCGCGCAAGACTATTTCATCAGATCCTTGAAAATACCAAAAACATGCCGGGTCACGCGGCAAGAAACCAACCACTTCCTAAACCAAACTCACGACCGCCTCGCATATAAAAGCCTCGCATGGCTGTTGGGGTTTGTTAAGGGTTTAATTTCATATATCGCCAACATGCAGGAATAAAATAATTTAGCCATTACCTCTAGTATTTTATTTCAAATAATGTTGTTCCACATGTACTTGGAGTTTATTCGTATGCAGGGGTTTTCCAGGAAAAGAAGGAGATGAATGGGCTCCCTGGGCCATCACCTGACCTGGCCAGGTCACCCGACCCAGACCCAAGCCCAGGCCCAGTGGCGCCCATCTTTGGCCCACGAGAAGAAGCACAATACATGAACTCAGGGGCCGTTGATTCAACACAGGGTGTATCCAAGGGTTTATACTTCAAGATGAAGAGAAGGCATGGATCGATGGGCCCACAAAAAAGACAAGAGTTATTTAACAAAAGTGTTCCCAGCACTGCTAGCTATCAGGGCCCACAGGACAGTCACCTCGACGAAGATCAAGACGAGACGAGCCAGGACCAGGTCGGCCGACCTGACTCGTCGCCCGACATGGTCTGGCGGTCGTTGCGGCCCGTCCTTCGCACATGCCTCAGAACCGCCTCCAGGACGACATCTGCACTGTGCACGCGCCAAGTCGGTGGATCCAAGGGTTGGGCGAAGTCACTGGATCGGCCGACCTAGGGGTAGGCCCACTCGGCCTCAACCGCCTTGTACCGGCTCTTTACCGCCTTGTGATGCTATAAATAAGTGCCAGCACCCTTTGTTCAACACACACCAGAAGAAAGAGCTCCAGTTGTATAAGTGTTAGGCTTAGTCTAGTAGTGGAGTAGTTCTAGTAGTAGAGCTTCTGAAGTGTTTTCGGTGAAGTCTCGGTAAGCTTAAGTTTTAGTCTTGTAATTCTTATTTTACTTGTAAGACTTTGAGCTTCAATGGAAATACCTTCTCTCTTATGTTATATGCCTCAGCTTTGCTTTACTTGTTCAGCATATAAGTTATATGTCTTGCAACTCAGTTCAGCTGACGCATGTTATGGCATTGGCCCAATGTGCTGTAAGGTTGCTCTGTTTATGCGTACGATAAATAGAGTTGTATTTCATATTGTGAGCATGGTGTCAGCCGACCCAGGGCTTCATCCCTCGCCCCTCTCCGAGTTGCTGCGTGCCCTCGGCTCTCTCTCTCTCTCTCCCCCTGTTTTTCTCTCTAGTGCTCATTTTAGCCCTCTCTCATAAAAAATAATTTATAATAATGAAAATTAAACAATTCCTGCTCTTGAATGGTAGTGAGATTAGGTCGTGAATGAGTTGTGGAGGTTCTCAACACCGCAAGAACGACTGTTGTGGAGGCGACCATGCCCCACAAGAACGACTAACTCTTAGACGGCTAACTTGCTAACACTAACCCTCTTTCCGTTAGATTTCGTGTCCCTTGTTTGTGGTGGTGTGCAGGAACCATGAACATCTTCCATGGACTCATGAAGAAGGAGAAGAAGGTGAAGGGTTCAAGTTTAAGGCAGAGCCAACATTCAGGGAGCACCGAGTTGATCTCCTCCAACACGGAGATCATCAGTTCGGGTGGTGGCACCGAAGAAATGCAAAGCCAACACAGCCACCACTCCATGGAAATCTCCGGAGACCAGTACTACTACACCAGGGACGGTACCACATCCACAGGCGGCGGTGGTGGCGGCGGCAACGAGAGCAGAAACGGCAGCAGTTCCAGTAGCAACAACAATGAAGACGCCAACCGCCCGACGTTCATCTCCGACGACCAACTCAACCTAGACGAAGGGTACGAACAAGAAGCGTATCATCTTCACCTTAACCGCACTTTTGAGCACACACATGTGTTCACAAGTGAATTATTGGAAAAGTCAAGTATGGCTACTCACTTTGAAAACTTTTGGGGTGTTGTAGGTTGGTCGGGTTTTGCTCACAATCATGAAGACAGATGTCGTTTGTTAACCATTCAATTTCTCGCTACTTTAAGAAAATCAAAAGATGGGAATACTTTTCATTTTTTGAGGGAAGAGTATTTTGTTTGTTGGAAGCAGCTCAGTCTCTATTTGGGTTTTCATAAGAGATGTAGTGTCGATCTTGACAAGAGTTTGAAGTTTTTCATGAGGCCGTATTGGAAGGACATTTCTGATTGTTCTACTCCAAGAACGAGCCACATTCATAATCCTACTCTTCGTTTCATGCATCGCTGGGTTGCTATGACTCTCTTTCCCCGAAACGATCTTCGAACCTTTCACATTGATGAATTAAAAATATTATATGCAATGGTTAAGAAGATAAAAATTTTGCCTATCACATTCATGATTGATCAATCGATGGGTATTTTTAGGCGACAGGGTCCAATTGAATGCACCTCTTTAATCACGCGTATTTTCGATGCAATGGATCTTTTGGATCAAATTCGAGTTGAATTTCTACCGCAACCTCAGCTAACTTTGGATGAGTCTCATTTTGTGCAAAGTCACCTTATTACTCATGCTATTGACCAGACCCTTGTCATGGTCTATCATAGTAGTACAACCAGAATTCTGTTGCCCGCACCAGAATATTGGATGTACAGGTGCCATTCACTTTTGCTTGAGTTGCAGCAGGAAGTCAGGCGCAGCGTATCAGGCAGAATGACAAGAAGCAGGTCCCAAAGAGAACAACCCGCTGCACAGCAGTTTGCACCGGCATGGGAACCTCCAGAGCCATCATTTGAGCCAGTAGGACCCAACTGGGAGCCACATCAACCCCCTCCATCACATATGGCAGGAGGTTCAGGGTGGCAAGAGGCCCCTCATGCTCATCAGTGGCAGCCCCGAGACCCCTACTATCATCAGCCGTCCAGTTCAAGCGGCCCTTCTTCCTTTGGAGCAAGACGCTCATTTTTAGTACAGGAGATGCGGGGCAGCATTGACGGGTTGTCTGATCGCATGGGGACTTTAGAGGTAACTACTAATCACATTGATAATACCCTAACGTAACATCTACAGCGGTCGCAAGCATGGTGGGATCAGTCATTGCAGAACTACAATAACATCCAAACCAGCATTCAGCGAGGACAGGCAGACTTCAACGCCTATCTCCGGTACCAAGGGATCGACCCAAATGATCCAACGTACCGCCAGAAGTAAAAGGACTAGCTTGGGGGGAGGACCCCCTACACAGGTAAGTTCACCACAACCGCAGCCTTTCATCCATGCAATTCCTTTCCTTATGTCAAAAATATAATAGTAATAGTAATAGTAATAGTAATAGTAATAGTAATAGTAATAGTAATAATAATAATAATTTACTCCTTGTGGAAATGATGAATTGTTGCTGTTGCCTTCCTTTTGTATCCAAGTCTCAATAAGCAAGTCATTTATGTCTTGAATTTGTTGGCCGAGTTTAATTCCTTCCTTGATAACTTAAAACTTGTGGGTAGCAAATGCTAAATCCAATACTAGGTTGTTGGGAGTTAAGATATGATAAGATTGGAGTTGTTTTATCTCTGTCCAAGCGAGACTAGATTCTGGAGTCCTTGTTTCAAAAAGAATAAAATTTTAAAGTTTCTCGGTGAGACTGAAAATCCTACCAGAGCCTCAAAACCCAACCACTTACCAAGTGCCATATGTTTTTGCTTTGAGTTTTGTCAAGTTCATTGTGATCTTTGTAAGATTTACTTCATGCTCTTAAAATCGAGGTTACGTACACACCACCATATATGCTATACTTCTGCTCGAAGTAAGCAAAACATGCCTTTCATCCCCCTATGAAATAAATGCTCCAAACTATGACCTCCTCTCCACTTGCATTTGAAAAATGAGGCATGGACAAAAAAAAAGAGAAAAATGGACGCGTGTGAAGTCCATGAAAAAAAAGAAGAGAAAGAGAAAGAGAGCCATGCCATCATTATAATAAATTCTTTTAGGAGAAGTCATTCTATAAAGGAGTACATCCCATTCCACTACCACATATTCCCACACTTGCACACCTCGATTTGAGTGTATGATTTAATTCTCCGTAGATCCTGGATTTGATTCAACAAAATAAGCAATGCATGTGTGATGAAAACCTTTCCTTCATGAGCCCTACTTTTATTCTATTGAGAGAAGAGAAAGTGATGAGAGGAGTGATGGCAAGGATATTTACACCAATGAGTGATTTCAGATAATCACCTGAGGAACTTTGTTTTCGTTTGCAAAATTTCTTCAAAAACCTCCGGCTTGATGGTTAAACAAGAATGTGAGTGCAGCACTCTATCTAAGTCATTCTAGCTCTCAACCATTCATGATGAGGAAAAGCTATAAGCCCCGTAAGTGCTAAGGTAAAAGGGATGAACAAAACTTTGCCAACCGGTTGACATCATGGAATGGTTTCTTGTTGACAATTTATCCTTTGGAGAAGCAAGCAATTTCTGATCCAATTTATCTAACTCACCAAGTCTTTGCTCGAGACGAGCAAAGGTCTTAACTTGGGGGATTTTGTTGGTGTTTGTTTAAGGCTTTAATTTCATATATCGCCAACATGCAGAATAAAATAATTTAGCCATTACCTCTAGTATTTTATTTCAAATAATGTCATTCCTCATGTAATTGGAGTTTATTTGTATGTAGGGTTTTTACAGGAAAAGAGGGAGATGAATGGGCTCCCTAGGCCGTCGCCCGACCTAGCCAGGTCAGTCGACCCAGACCCAGGCCCAGGCCTAGTGGCCCCCATATTCGGTCCACGAGAAGAAGCACAATGCATGAACTCAGGGGCCGTTGATTCAATACAGGGTGCATCCAAGGGTTGATACTTCATGATGAAGAGATGGCATGGATCGATGGGCCCACAACAAAGACAAGAGTCATTCAACAGAAGTGTACCCAACATTGCCAGCTATCAGGGCCCATAGGACAGTCATCCCGAGGAAGATCAAGACGAGGCGAGCCAGGACCAGGTCGGCCGACCTGACCCGTCGCCCGTCCTTCGCACACACCTCTGAACCACCTTTAGGACGAAATTTGCACCGTGCATGCGCCAAGTCGGTGGATCCAAGGGTCAGGCGAAGTCACTGTATCGGCCGACCCAAGGGTGGGCCCACTCGGCCTCAAACGCCTTGTACCGGCTCTTTACCGCCTTGTGATGCTATAAATAGGTGCCAGCACCCTCTGTTCAACATACACCAGAAGAAAGAGCTCCAATTGTTTAAGTGTCAAGCTTAGTCTAGTAGTGGAGTAGTTCTAGTAGTAGAGCTTCTGAAGGGTTTACGGTGAAGTCTCGGTGAGCTTAAGTTTTAGTCTTGTAATTCTTAGTTTACTTGTAAGACTTTGAGCTTCAATGAAAGTACATTCTCTCTTATGTTACATGCCTCAGCTTTGCTTTACTTGTTCAGTATATAAGTTATATGTCTTACACCTCAGTTCAGCTGACGCATGTTATGGCATTGGCCCAATGTGCTGTAAGGTTGCTCTGTTTATGCGTACAATAAATAGAGCTGTATTTTATATTGCAAGTATGGTGTTTGGATATAGAATATCATTGGGGGGTATCGCAACCCCACGGATTAGTAGAGGCAAGCTACATGTGATGACAGCCCTGTCCGTCCTTTGTGATCTTCCACGTTCGAGAGATGATATTAGGCCTTTATGATAAGACGTTTGGTTGTCGTCCCTTGATGAGGGAACCCCCCGATACCTCGATATGTCCTCTAACATGTATCCCTTTATTGAGCTTGTACAGTGTATAATCTTGTATGCTTAAGACCCATGAGTGAGAAGTAAATAGAACCCCTTGGTCTCTTCTAGGATCTTCATACTAGCTAAGTCTTATATATTCTGAGCAATGAATCTTCTGTGTGTCACATTACCCCTGTATCATCTTTTACCCGTTGTTAGGCTTTGGTGTATTAATAGTGTTATGATTTAGTGCAATGAATAACTACTCTCTTAAACAACCCTTTCCCTGTGGATTCGATACCCTAAATACTTGCGGGTGAAAGCTACACTGTCCGTGCGCTTACGGATTTATCTGCGACCATAACAAAAAACCAACAACGGCACCGATTTCCACCTCCTTCAATTCCATCTCCCATCTCTCGTCCCACGCCGCACGGGGGCCGCCCTCCTTCCTCGTCCGCTGCCGCTGCCACCGGCCGCCGGCGCGCTCTCCATTACCCCAGCGATGACCGGCCTATCCAACACCAGCTCCACCAAGTCTAACACGAAGAGGCGGGGACACGAGCCCGGTCTGCTCTCGACCTCTCGTCAGGCCCGATCGACAGGAAGATGGAGGCGACCGTGGGCACCTGGGCGGCGCGGCCCAATGCCTGGGCGGGGCTCGAGAAGCCCAACGGCACGTACTCCGCCACAGCCCTGGCGGTGAGGTTCACCACCGAGAAGCTGCCGCCGAGGCTAGTTCTGGGAACCAATCCGTGGAGGATCATGGGTCCGGTGCTCCGTGCCGCGAAGCTGAAAGCTTCGTGTTGCAAGAAATCGGCAGGTTAGTAGTCCAATTGCCTCTCTTGGTGTTCATGCAGCTGTTATGAACATGTACTAGGATTGCCGTACAAACTCGTGGCAGGAAATGGATTAGCTATGATATGGTTTGATGTGAACGGACATGGCAACAATTGAACGATCGGTCAGATTAGGCTTGGACTTGCTGATCAGTAAGTGTTGAATTTCGCTGGATGGGATATGTATGTATCTGCAACAAGCCAACATCTGTTGGCACGGGTTGCCTGACACGCTTCACGCACGTGACACGTGACGGCCAACGAGGGGACACATTGGATACATGGGCTAAACTTTAGCCGCTGTCACATCTGATGCTTATATGCTAATTAGAAGTATTAGATATAAAATAATTATAAAACTAATTGCACAGATGGAGGCTAATTCGTGAGACAAATCTATTAAGTCTAATTAGTCCATAATTTGACAAAGTGATGCTACAACTATTTGCTAATGATGGATTAATTAGTCTTAATAGATTCGTCCCGTGAATTAGCCAGGACTTCTGCAATTACTTTTATAATTAGCTTATATTTAGACCCCTAAATTAACATCCGAATATTCGATGCGACAAAAACTAAACTTTACCAAGAATCCAAATGCAGCCCAAGTGACGAAACTCGAGCGTGCCATAACGTTTACCATACGGCGAGTAGTTGGTCACAGAGGCGTAGTTTGTATTGGCTATTCCGTGTAGGGTGGGCCAGTGAGGGACCGTATGTCCGTACCATAGGACACTGCCGTTCCAACGTCAGGCATTACTCATCTGTTACAAGGGCCTTGTTTAGATTCGCAAAAAGAGCCCAATTCAATCAAAAGCAACCGCATTGAACTCCGTGTTCCCTCTCTACTTTTTCAATTCCCAATGCACCTCCAATCATTGAATTCAATCGAATTCACCCTATCTAAACAGGGCCAAGGATTGAAAACTCAAATGGACACAAGATATTTTGTGTTTTCTTTAAAATACCCATAAAAATTTACTAAAAACTAACTTTTCTGGGGAAAGTTCCGCAAATGTTTTTTACGACCTACTATTATACTGTAAGTATATAAACTCTATAAGCACTAATGTGCTGTTCTAATTCCTTGACAATCTGCAGATAATACTACTCTACAATTCATATGCTAGGAAGTATTAGAGGACTGTATATTCTGGCTGTATTGCCATTTAAGTCATAATTCAGCACGTATCCAGATGGTTGACATTTGATACGCATGATCATGGCTTTGCAGGTACTGAAAAAGTCCACTACTCTGCTGATGAAGCTCTCATACTACAGGTCAGGAAAAAAAATTTGTGAACAGAAAATAATGTAATGATAATTGCCTTGAAAGGAGAAAGAAATCAACCCATCAGCTAGTCTTTTTTTATAAACATAACTGACGTTCATGCTAATTCCAGCAAAAAGCACAGGATGTTCTCCCTTACTTGGATGGCCGATGTGTTTATCTAGTCGGTTAGTTCTAGCTCCAGTTCAGCTCAAGCCTAAGCACAACACAATCATGTTGCATTGCATATATGATATTTGTGTACTTTGGTATACCGGAATGATAGGTTCAGGCAAAACTACTGTTGGGAAGATATTAGCTGAAGTATTAGGTTATTCATTCTTCGACAGGTCTGCATTCCTCTCTGATAATTAACTTAACCAAACTTTCAACCAATTTTTTTTAGAAGTAACCTCTTTTTGCTTATGTTTAGTAATGCCACTGGCCAATTTTCATATTGCAGTGATAAGTTGGTAGAGAAGGCTGTCCGTATCTCATCTGTTGCTGAGATCTTTCAGCTCCATAGTGAAGCATTCTTCAGAGATAATGAAGTATATGTATGTTTCTCTAGCAAAGATGAGATTTATTCAATTTTTTCCCTTACTGTAGTCTGAAGGCATAGGTAAAGACTCCCAAGTCTACATGCCATTCATTTTTCTTTATAGGAAGATCAAATTGGCAATTCCCCACCTCAGATTTAAATTTTGTAGCCCAGTAGAGGCTGACAGCATTAAGCTCCTATTCATCTATACCTGATAACCAAATTTTCTGATATCCTTTGTTTCATTCGACTTGTCAAGAGTGAGGTCCTAAGGGATTTGTCATCAATGCATCGGTTAGTTGTTGCAACCGGAGGTGGTGCCGTGATCCGAGCAATCAATTGGTACTGGAAGTGATAAAATATCCTGAGGTTGCCTGTCAAAACGAATTCTCACACTGCAGGAAATCTGCAGGAGTTACATCAAGAAAGGGCTGACTGTGTGATTAGATGTCCCACTGGATGCACTAGCAAGAAGGATTGCTGCCGTGGGAACCGCGTCTCGGCCCCTCATGCACCAGGAATCTGGTGATCCATATGCAAAGGTAGCTACTGATGCTCATATTGCTATAATATATGATATTTGAGTTCCAGGCCTCCAGTCATACTAATATACTATTTTGGTAACCACTACAGCGCTAAAAATCTCTGTTTTTTTAAATGCAGGTTTATGCTAAACTTACGTCACTTTGTGAGCAAAGAATGGACTCATATGCTAATGCTGATGCGAGAGTTTCACTTGAAAGTAGGTTTCCTATAATTTTCAATAACAATATCTTCTGTGTAATATAATCCTAATTTTGCTTCCAATCCTTTATACTACTAATAAAATAACTAAATACAATGCTTCATGTGATTCAATTTGACAATGTTCTCCGTG
This sequence comes from Alloteropsis semialata, assembly GCA_004135705.1. NCBI lineage: Eukaryota > Viridiplantae > Streptophyta > Magnoliopsida > Poales > Poaceae > Alloteropsis > Alloteropsis semialata. The sequence goes on from CM014271.1 coordinate 55,509,363, forward strand.
ATGCAGATATTGCATTGAAACAAGGGCATAATGATGTCACTATACTTACACCTAGTAGGCTAGTACCATCGCCATTGAGGTATCCTCAAATTCTATTTTCTTCATATTTTTGCCTTAGCTGAATTGGCCTCCACCACTAAATCTAACTGAGACTTTTTCATCTCAACCCTTTCAGGCATTGATAAAGATGGAAAGTTTTCTTACTGAGAAGGCCATGGTCAGAAAATGATCACTTGGTGGTCGGGAAAAGAACACTGACAACATATGCCCCTTGTTTGCTTTATTGTACATATACCTTTGCATGAACTCTTTTTACAGTATTATTGAATTGTTGTTCACGCAACATGAAAGAGGATCATTTGAGTTTGTATTTGTGTAAATGAATAAGAAATAGCTCTAAGTTAAAATAATAGCCATTTGTTCTTTATCTCAATGAGTGGTTGATGGGACATTAGGGTTACATGCTAATGCTGTTTCATTATGTCATATAGATTGTGAAATAAAACAGATAACATGAATCCATGCTTTCGCGACAAACTGCATTACTGCAGTATTATTTTGATCATCACATAGATTTATTAACTCAAAAGTTCATCAGTTACACTGTATGGACATGAGAGAATGGGCTTTCTACAGGGCCTCCTTTTGAAAAGTATGTACATAGTAAAGTAGTGTTTCCAAAATCATTCATAGTAAGAAAAAAAATCAGATTGATCTTGGATTCTAGATTAGATGCTACAGCATGGGGGGAAAACCTCTTTGTCTTCTAATAGTGATTCAAAAAGAATAGTTAAGAAATCATTTTAAGGATGTAGAGATGGAAAAGTTGTACTTTAGCTTTACATGAACATTCTTCTAATGGTTCTTGCGACAGCCTGAGATAAAATACGGTTGGCTAAATCCGCTGGCAGAAGAAGGAACTGCTGTTGGGACTCTGGCGGCAGCTTCATTGGAGAAGGGCATACACAAATGAGCCACGTGGCATGCGGATTTTGACATATAGTCTCTGAACTTGTATGTCCGACTAACCTCAGGAATGATGGAAAGAACTGGGAAAAATTCTGGCAGAGATGTCACTCCATACAGCGCAAGAGAAAGTTCATCTGCAGTACCACCTTCCTTCTCCATGGCACCGAAAAAACACTTATCTCAGTGGGGACTGGGGACATGTATTGATTGTCCACAACATAATATATGTATGGCTTTGATCAATCACATTCCTATCTAACCTAAGTTTTTCCCCCTTCCACACAAATGAATAAAGAAAGCTGAAAGCTGAGGTCTATTGAAAATTGAACATACCGGAGATGAATTTTCCTTCTGAGAAACCTTAGATAAAAGTAGGAGCAGGCGATATAGGTTTCTCAAGTTAGTGACATCCTCGTTGTCTAGTGAGGTTAACGGGGATGGACTACCAGAAAATGGCAATCTGGAGGCTGCTGCAGATGTTGCTGAGCTTAATGTGGCTACACCAAGTGCATCTATTCCCTGAAAACACTAAATTCTTGAGATAGCCAGAAAGTATTCCTATCAAAACAGGTATTGCAAATTCAATTATCTTCTAAAAGTGGAATCAAGTTTATTGAAAACCAAATAAAGATGAACCACAAGCAATGCTTGTTACCAATTTAAAGGTTTCCACTGAACAATTTTACTGATTTTAAACCATCCTACTATGGGCGTGTTTGTTTCCGCTTCTCTCAACCATGCTTAGATTCTAAGATAAGTGAAAATTTTCTTGATTCTCGATTCTCGATTATTGTAGTTCAAATCTCTGAAATGGATTATCAGAAAATCGAGAGTAAGCGAAAATAATCAAGGTGTTTGGGTGGGATTCTCGCTTATTTTGACCGATAAGCTGATTATAAGCGGAAACAAACA